>JARQOD010000005.1:127882315-127926964 GCA_033576555.1 Oophaga sylvatica | reverse complement strand
CAAGTCTTAGTCTGTGTAAAACACATACAGCACATAGATGGCATCAACTTGTTGTACATGTTTATTACTGTAATCCATAGCTTAGGTGGGAGAATCTGTCCACAGGACAACTATTAGTAGTATTTTCCACAAATGTAGGCCTTAGGGAAGACTGGCAAGAAGAAAACAATTTTTGTAAGCGAGTCATAAGAAGTCCTGTTTGCAAAAAGCCACGTGGAAGAAAGTGTTCTGGTCATACGAGACCAAATTAGAACAAAAAGCTATGTGGCGGATAAGTACTGCACATCACTCCCCATCCAATCTCACTGAGCTAGAGCTACTTTGCAAAGAATTACATGCACAGATTTCAGCCTCTTGATGTTTAAAGCTGGCAGAGATACACCACAAACGACCAGCAGTAATAGCAGCAAACGGTGGTCCTTGATACTTAGTGTTGGTAAATCACATAAAACACACACAATTGTAGGTGTAAAGTCAAAAATGTACAAAAGTTCACTGCGCATGAATATTTTTCAAGGCACTGTATAGTGATTCCACCACTTTGTGCCAAAGAGCAATTGAATCACAGCAAACAAAAAAGGGGAAAAAAAAAAAGTAGCTGCTGCCAAGACACGGTTTGTGTAATTTTTCCAAGCGCCACAGTGTCTTTCTAGCAGTCATCTCTAGGCCACAGAGCAGACATGTTACAGACTGGGATTGAATTTATATGACAAATCGATATAAAAAAGCAGCCTGTACTCTGCAGGTGAAAGTCTGGGACAAGACATACAAAAGGTCTAAATCCTCTGTATCTGCAAGATATTAGAAGGCAGTTTCCAAACTGTAGAGTCAGAAAACAGACCAGCTACAAATAAGAGCGAAATATTAAACTAAGTGGCCATAATATTAACCATTCTAACAAATAGTAAGCACTAGAGTTGAGCAAGTTTGTTCGGGTCCCCGCTTATTCGGCAAGCTATAGCAGTAACCGAATAAGCTACAGCGGGAACCCGGATACAGCTGATCAGCACCGCAGCTTCATGTGTCGCGGCTGTGTCACAGTACACGCATGGAGAGCTCAACACACAGGCTCTCCATGCATGTGCAGTGACAGCGGCGACACATGAAGCTGCGGCGCCAATCAGCTGTATCCGGGTTCCCGCTGTAGCTTATTCGTTAAGCGCTATAGCTTGCCGAATAAGCGGGGACCCAAACAAACTCGCTCAACTCTAGTAAGCACAACGAAGAATCAGAAGGAGATCCTCACAGCAGGGTAACATATTGAGCTACTACTGGTCCCATTATGCATTATAAGGAGAGAACTATTACGTGCGACATTTAAACAATATGGATGATGACAATACACAAGATGAAGAGGCATAAAGGGTAGAGATGGGTGAACCCGAACAGTCAAGTTCAGCGTCCGTACCAAACACCTACTGTTCAGGCACAGACATAGAACATAAACTTCACCAGGAAGCCCGTGTTACTGTTTGGATTCGCCCTCACAAAAAACAACGCTGCCATGTGCATGAGCGTAAGCCCGCAGCTGTGATCGAAGGTACAAAGTTTACATCTGATCACTGGCATTGGCTGATGGGACTACTGCTCACATCAGCTAGTGCAAAAAAAAAAAAAAAAAAATAAAAAAAAAAAAAGAGGGTGGGGTCCCCAGTATTTTTGAAAACCCACCAGGCAAAACTCACAGCTGTGGGCTGCATCCCTAAGCGGTCAGCTTTTCCATGACAGGTTATCAATAATAGAAGGGTCCCCACGCTGTTTATTTTATTTATTTAAATTAAGGGGGAAAAAAAAAATGGCATGGTGTCCCCCACCCACATTTTTGACAACCATCTGAGCTAAAGTAGACAACTGGGAGCTCATAAGGGCCCCAGCCTAAAAATAACAGCCCGCAGCCATACAGAAAATGTGCATCTATTAGATTATTTTTCCCTCTCTTCCCACTTGCCCTGTGACGGTGACAAGCGAGGTTCATATTTGTGGGGTTGATGTCACCTTTGTATTGTCTGGTGACATCAAGCCCACGGCTTAGTAATGGAGAGTCGTCTGTATGACACCTATCCATTACTAATCCTATAGTTGTATGGTAAATAAAATACTTTACTCTTGCTGTGTTTATTTGAAATATAATACAAAAAAAAACAACACATTTTCGTTTTTAAAAATAACAGTTATACTCCCTTAACACCCATTCCATTGAAGCCCTCATCTCCTGTAATAAAACAAAAAAGACAGCCACATCCCTCACCTGTGCATCGTTCTGTCCCAAGCTGTAATACATGTATGGCGATACACAGTTTTCAACTTGGATGGTGCCAAGATGTGGCCGTCTAGCCTGAGAACCACTGGTGAATGAGCTGCTGCGAGCACAGCCATGGTAACTAGCAGTGATGTCACCGGTTACGGAGGCTGTGTTCCTAGCTGGGCATCACCGCTATAACAGTGAGAAAGTCTTACGGTGCAGAAGTTCACCGGGAGAAATTTCTCATTTATCCCGGTGAACTCTCCGAGCTCAGCGCTGCACCATGAGACTTTTTCTGACTGTGCTAGTGGTGATCTAACTGATGTCACTGCAGTATAGGGGCCTGGCTGGGAACGCAGCCTCAGGTTCTATGTTAACCCCTTCCCGACCTGTGACACAGCGTATGTGTCATGAAAGGATTGCGTTCCTGCGGGTCGGGTGACCGGGGTCACTGAAAGGTCACCCGACCCGCAGGCACAAGACCCTTTGTGCTTCACCACAGGGGGGGTTGCCCCCACGTGGCTACGATCGCTCTGATTGGCTGTTAAAAGTGAAACAGTGCTCCCTTTATTCCGAGCCCTGACGTGTGCCCAAACAGTGGTTTACCCCCACATATGGGGTATCAGCGTACTCAGAAAAAATTGCACAACAACTTTGGGGGTCTAATTTCTCCTGTTAAAAAAAAATCATTTTTTTTCCCACAAAAATAATTTTTTATTTTCATAGCTCTGCGTTATAAACTTCTGTGAAGAACTTGAAGATTCAAAGTGCTCACCACACATCTAGAGGAGTTCCTTGGGGGATCTACAGTCATGGCCAAAAGTTTTGAGAATGACACAAATATTAATTTTTACAAAGTCTACTGCTTCACTTTTTCTAATGGCAATTTGCATATACTCCAGAATGTTATAAAGAGTGATCAGCTTAACAGCAATTACTTGCAAAAGTCAATATTTGGCTAGAAAATGAACTTTATCCCCCATAACACATTTCAACATCATTGCAGCCCTGCCTTAAAAGGACCAGCTAACCTTTGGTTGGAACCAAAGATCTCAAATTTGGACTCATCAGACCACAGCACAGATTTCCACTGGTATAATGTCCATTCCTTGTGTTCTTTAGCCCAAACAAGTCTCTTCTGCTTGTTGCCTGTCCTTAGCAGTGGTTTCCTAGCAGCTATTTTACCATGAAGGCCTGCTGCACAAAGTCTCCTCTTAATAGTTGTTGTAAAGATGTGTCTTCTGCTAGAACTCTGTGTGGCATTGACCTGGTCTCTATTCTAAGCTGCTGTAAACCTGCGATTTCTGAGGCTGGTGACTCGGATAAACTTATCCTCAGAAGCAGAGATGACTCTTGGTCTTCTTTTCCTGGGGCAGTCCTCATGTGAGCCAGTTTCTTTGTAGCGCTTGATGGTTTTTGCAACTGCACTTGGGGACACTTTCAAAGTTTTCCCAATATTTCAGACTGACTGACCTTCATTTCTTAAAGTAATGATGGCCACTAGTTTTTCTTTACTTAGCTGCTTTTTTCTTGCCATAATACAAATTCTAACAGTTTATTCAGTAGGACTATCAGCTGTGTATCCACCAGACTTCTGCACAACACAACTGATGGTCCCAACCCCATTTATAAGGCCAGAAATCCCACTTATTAAATCTGACAGGGCACACCTGTGAAGTGAAAACCATTTCCGGTGACTACCTCTTGAAGCTCATCAAGAGAATGCCAAGAGTGTGCAAAGCAGTCATCAAAGCAAAACGTGGCTACTTTGAAGAACCTAGAATATAAGACATAATTTCAGTTGTTTCACACTTTTTTGTTAAGTATATAATTCCACGTGTTAATTCATAGTTTTGATGCCTTCAGTGTGAATTTTCAATTTTCATAGAAAATACAGAAAAATCTTTAAATGAGGTGTGTCCAAACTTTTGGTCTGTACTGTATATATTTTACACACACACGATATTGGTTATAATAGATCAACAAAAATGGGTGAAATGAGTAAAGGAAACAAAAAAGTTGGGTAATACAGCCTATGATACACTGTTCAGTCCTCATGAAATCAGTTAAATACAAACAAGCATTGCGCCAGAAAAGAAAAGTCTACATATGGCAAATAAAGCGTGAATATGTCAGTAACAACCCTGCATAGCACCAATCTAGCAACATATAGAACACATAGGACTAAAAGTAAAGGTAACCCTACCTGCAGTGTACGGAACCAGAGACACACCACACCCGATGCACGTTTCGCAATGAAATGCTTGGTCCATATTATATGTCTATATCTGCAGCTCTGGCAAAAATTAAGAGACCACTGCAAAATTTTTGAGTTTGTCTGATTTTTCTCTTTATAGGTATATTTTTGAGTAAAATGTAAATTGCTCTTTTATTCTATAAACTACTGACAACATGTCTCCAAATTTCCAAGCAATAAATTTTGTATTTATTTTCAGAAAATGAGAAATAGTCAAAATAAGGCTAGTTTCACACTAGCATTTCACTGTCCTGCGTCGGTCTGCGCAAGGGCCGCCACTAAGCTCCGCCCCCGCCTCCTGCCGGCCGCTCCGCCTATGGGCGCATGACGCTGCATGCGACCTGCATACCCTATCTTTAGCATTGGGTACGCAGGCCGTGCGCAGGTATGCGTTTGCCGGCGCATGCATCCTTTTGACGGTGCGCCGAGCGCACCAAAATGCAACAGTGTGTTGGGCGCAGGTCGGAGCATCGTCAAAAGGACGCATGCGCCGGCAAACGCATACTTGCGCACGGCCTGCATACCCAATGCTAAAGATAAGGTACGCAGGTCGCATGCAGCGTCATGCGCCCATAGGCGGAGTGGCCGGGAGGAGGCACGGCCGGGGACGGAGCTTAGCAGCGACCATGCGCAGAACCGACGCAGGTCAGTGAAACGCTAGCGTGAAACTAGCCTAAAAAAATGCAGTACTTGCAGACCTCATAGTGCTAAGAAAACACTCCTGGTACAAAAATGTAAGCAGTTCTTCTTTGTTTGATGGCTTGTGACTATCCATCTTCCTCTTGATTACATTCCAGAGGTTTTCAATGGGGTTCAGGTCTGGAGATTGGGCTGGGCATGACAGGGATTTGATGTGGTGGTCCTTCATCCACACATTGATTAACCTAGCTGTGTGGCATGGCGCATTGTCCTGCTGGAAAAACCAGTCCTCAGAGTTGGGGAACATTGCCTGAGCAGAAGGAATCAACTGTTTTTCCAGGATAACCTTGTATGCAGCTTGTCCTTCGCAAAGATTAACCTGCCCAATTCCAGCCTTGCTGAAGCATCCCCAGATCTTCACCAATCCTCCACCAAATTTCACAGTGGGTGCAAAACACTGGCTTGTATGCCTCTCCAGGTCTCCATCTAATCATTAGATGACCAGGTGTTGGGCAAAGCTGAAAATTAGACTAATCAGAGAAGATTACCTTACTCCAGTCCTCTATGGTCCAATCCTTCTGGTATTGGCAAACTTCAGCCTGGCTCTCCTTTGTTTCTAATTGATGAAAGGCTTTTTTCTAGCTTTACATGACTTGAGCCCTACCTCTAGGAGCCTGTTACGAACTGTTCTTGACGTGCACTTCTCCCCAGCTGCCATTTGCCATTCCTTTTCTAGGTCACTTGATGTCATCCAGCGGTTGCTGACTGACATTCGAAGAAGATGACGGCCATCCTGGTCAGTGGAGTAGTTTTCGCCCTTTGCCGGTCTGTAGCTTTGTTGTCCCGAATGTCTGCTGCTTGACCTTGTTGTAATGGACTGTCGTCTTAGAAATTTTAAGGATAAAGGCAACATGACGCTCACTGTATCCCTCTGCTAGTAAAGCTAGAACTGAGCCCTTTTCCTCACTCAATACTTTTCTTTTCAACTCCTTTGGCATGGTTAAAAGTTATTTTTCATTCCTATTACTTTTGGGATATTACTAGCTCTTCTTTTTCCATCCAGCTTGTCCTACTGAAAGCGTATTGTGAACACCACAGCAGTGTTTTTATACTTTCCTTCGTTAAATAAGATTTGGTTCAGGTGATCACCTAATCAGAAGTACATTAAGTAGAATGAGGTGTACTCTGGTTGGAATTCAACGGACACTGGAATGGAATGGCTGTCAGACATGTAGAGAAGCTGATTTTTATAAAACTGTGCAGTGGTCTCTTAAGAGCGATGTGTGTGTGTGTGTGTGTGTGTGTGTATGTATGTGTGTGTGTGTATATATATATATATATATATATATATATATATATTTATATATAATAATTAACTTTATTTCAATAATTTACAAGATTGTTTTTAATCCTTTATAAAGAAGCAATATCAGCTTCAAATCAACACTACACAAGCTAATATTCAGACAACTGTGGATAAAGGGAGCTTTAAAAAAAAAAAAGAAAAAAAAAAAAAGTGGCTTAGTGTCAGGTTTTTTTTTAGCTACCCACTTTTTGGAGCCGAAAGTCCACAATGACATCCATTCATTAGTATTCCTGGAAAGCAGCAGGAGCAGCTCAAACTGGTCAGATATCTATGGAAAATTATCTGTACTCTTTCCTTATTCCAGCATTTTACCTGTGCTCCAAATGTGGAGGACTTTTCAAAAGGAATGTTCTCTTTTATGCACCCCAGCTTCAGAAAAACCATCTCCTTAGCTCACATGGAAGCCATACATTTGAAGCAGAAATTAAAATCTCAATATGTATAATCACAACATTCGGTTCAGTGGTTTTTGGTGGCAATCCACAAGACACCGGATATAGAACTGGTTATGCCCAGCATTTGAAGAGGAATTTTACTCCCCAGAAAAATTCTGCAGAATCTGTACTTACTAATATTGCACCGCTCGTTCCACTGTTAGGCCAAGTTCACACTAGGCGCTTCTTGCTGCTTTTTTTTATGCCAATTTTCAGCTGCGTTTTACAGTATCAGGAAAGCCTATGAGATTTCAGAAATCTCATGCACACACTTTTATCATCAGTATTTTGATCTTTACATGTTTTTTTTGGATATAGAGCATGTCACTTTCAGCATTTTTCACCCATTGACTTGAATGAGTGGTGGAAAAAAAAAAAAAAAAAAACGCACCAAAAACAGTTATGTTTTGCTGCGTTTTGTGTGCCAAAACCTGATTTTATGTAATAGGACTTGTATTTCAACACTAAACTATCAGCATGAACAAGAGACACATCGATCATGCCAAAAGTGTCGCAAAAAAACATCAAAAACGTTGCAAAAAAAAAAAAAAGTCTAAGTTACTTACCGTTAACGGTATTTTTCGAAGTCCATGACAGCACTACAGAGAGAGGGGATCCGCCCCTTAGGAACAGGAAACCTACAGATATAAAAGGGCGGCACCTCTCCCACACATCAGTTGGATTACAGAGCATAAGAGGATTTCAAGGTTAAATGGTATACAGCAAAAAAATTTTATGCATCACACAGTAACATTAATCAATTGTTTATTACATGTGGACTACATAAGAGGAAGAAGTGCACATAGAACCCGGGTGGGAATGTAAGGGTGCTGTCATGGACTTCGAAAAATACCGTTAACGGTAAGTAACTTAGACTTTATTCGAACGTCCATGACAGCACTACAGAGAGAATTACAGAGAGTAAAAACTACTTAGGGAGGGACTACTGCCTGCAGCACCCTTAGTCCGAAAGAAAGGTCTGAGGAAGCACCCAAATCTAATCTATAATGAGTGTAAAACGTGTGTGGAGAAGACCACGTAGCTGCCTTACATATCTGGTCAATCGAGACTTCTGCCCTCTCTGCCCATGAAGTCGCCACAGCTCGGGTGGAATGCGCCCTTAGCCTCTCAGGTGCCGGCTTGTCCCTCGAGGTGTATGCCAGAGAAATTGCTTCCCTAATCCATCTGGCCAATGAGCTCTTTGTTAATCTACGGCCTTTGTTAATTCCTTGAAAAGAGACAAACAATGCATTGTCCCGTTTCCAGGGATCAGTGACTGCCAAATATTGCAGTAGACATCTTCTAACATCTAAAGTATGGAGTTTTATCTCTTTTTGATTAGATGGATTAGGGATGAACGAAGGAAGAACAATTTCCTGTGTTCTGTGGAAAGCGGAAGACACCTTAGGTAGGTATGCCGGATCCGGTCTAAAGGTACTGCCACACTACACAATCCCGCTAGCGATCTCGTTAGCGTCACATACTAATGAGATCGCTAGCGGGATTGTTTCTATATCGCTAGTAGCTACCTAATTTAGCGATATCGTTAAGGACGCTATCGCGGTTAGCGATCTCCTTAACGACTTTAGCGGTACAAAAGTACCGCTAAATCGTAAAAAAGGTGCCACACTCAGCGATTAGATACTTACCAGCGGGACGCCAGCGATGAAAATAGGGTCCGGAACGATCAGGACGACGAGCGAGATCACAGCAGGGGCCACGTCGCTGGTAGATGCCGCACACAACAACATCGCTAACGGGATCGCTAAATAGTGACGTTTTTTAGCGATCCCGTTAGCGATGTTGTTTAGTGTGGCATACCCTTAAAGGGTATGCCACACTAAACGAGATCGCAAACGAGATCACTAAAACGTCACTATTTTGCGATCTCGTTAGCGACTTAGCTGTGTGTGGCATGTAGCAACGATGTGGCCCCTGCTGTGATCTCGTTGATCGTTCACTAGAGTTCTGGACCGTTTTTTGATCGTTGGTGTCCCGCTGGTGAGCCTATATCGCTGTGTTTGGCACCTTTTGCGAACGACCTCGTTTGTGACGCATATGGGTTTAGCGTCACGGAGTGGATCGCAATATCTTTAAGTTCTCTTTTGCGTCACAGAGAGGATCGCAGCAGTTGCAAAGCAGGCTAGCAGGACGCAGAGAGCAGGAGCAATGCTGGAAATTCCTATGAATCAGAAGCGCTCAGTACATGCTAATGACATCCTAACGACCGCCAAAGTCGTTAAAGAGATCGCTGACCGCTGATGAGTCGTTTATGAGATCTCCTGTTTGGCAGCTACTAGCGACCTAAAAGAGATCTCACAAACGATCTCATTAGCTTGCGTCGTTATTGAGATCGCTAACGAGATCACTAAGTGTGGCAGTACCTTAAGAATTATCCTGTCATTCAGGACCTGAGTGTAAGGAGACAATCTAGATAGTGCCTGGATGTCACTTACCCTCCTAGCCGAGGTTAATGCTATCAGGAATGCGGTTTTAAGGGAAAGAATTTTTATTGATGCTGCTGATATAGGTTCAAAAGGGGGCTCTGTTAAAGCAGTGAGAACAAGGTTCAAGTCCCATGGCATGATTCTCACCTTCACTATGGGTCTCGACCTACCCGCAGCTTTAATGAATCTACTGACCCAGTAATTATTTGCGATGTTGCAACTGAAGAGTGCCCCCAAAGCTGAAACTTGCACCTTAAGGGTGCTTGTGGAGAGACCCAAGTCCAGACCCTTTTGTAGGAATTCTAGAATCTGGGTTATCGGTGTTGGGTCCCCTGCTACCACCCCCGAGCTCTGGAGAAATTTCTTCCAAGTCCTAGCGTAGATTCTAGTTGTAACCTCCTTCCTGCTTTTAAGGAGAGTATTAATTACATTAGCAGAAAACCCCTTATCTCTCAGCAGCGACCGTTCAAAATCCACGCCGTCAGGTGGAGGCCCGCTACTCGAGGATGGTAGACTGGACCCTGGGAGAGCAGATCGGGAATATCCGGCAGGACCCACGGGTCGGCTATCGACATGTTTCTGAGACATGAAAACCATGCCCTCCTGGGCCAAGAAGGAGCGATTACTATTATCCTTGCCCTGTCCTTCCTCAATACTAGGGGAGTAAGGACAGGGGAGGAAATGCGTAGGCTAGATTGAAATCCCACTGTAATAGAAGAGCGTCCACTGCCAGAGGGCGTTCTTTGGGATTTAGAGATCAAAACTGTCTCACTTTCCTGTTGCTTTTGGTAGCAAAGAGATCTACCTCCGGTTGACCCCATTTCCGCACAATTAGGTCGAAGATGGAAGTCTTTAATGACCACTCTCCTTGACTCAGGAGATTGCGGCTTAAGAAGTCCGCCTTGGTATTTTCTTCTCCCCTTATATGTAGAGCCGTTAGAGAAAGAAAGTGTCGTTCTGCTATCTGAAGTAGGCGCCTTGCCACTTCCATGAGAGGACCGGAACGAGTACCACCCTGGTGGTTGATGTAAGCGACTGTGACCCGATTGTCGGAGAGCACTCGAACGTGGTGACCCTGTAGATATAGAAGGAGCTTTTTAATTGCTAGCTCTACCGCTGTTAATTCCTTCATATTAGAAGACATATGAATTTGATCCAGCTCCCATAAGCCCTGAACCATAACGTCCTCCATATGAGCCCCCCACCCAGAGGGGCTAGCATCTGTTGTGACTATTCGGGATATCTCATATTCCCAGGGAACCCCCTTAGACAGGTTTGTCTCATTCTTCCACCAATCCAGGGATCTTATAGCAGCCTGGGACAAGGATAGCTGGCCTTCCAGGTAACCACCTAGCAAATTTTGATACAGCAAGACCTCAGCTTGCAGCGCCCTTGTGTGAAATTGAGCCCACCGAACCGCGGGAATGCAGGACGAGAGGGAGCCCAAAAGAGACATGGCCTTCCTAAGCGACATGGAGGGGTTTTTGGAAGCGTTTAGGACCTGGTACCGTAAGCGAATTAACTTGTCTGACGGTAAACTACAGTTCTGATTCTGTGAATCCAGAATTAGCCCTAGAAATTGCTGAACCCTCATCGGATTCAAACGAGACTTTTTGGTATTTATTAGCCATCCCAGCGGCTCTAAGGTAGATATTGCTCTTTGCAGTTGCTCTAGGCAATGCTCTGCCGTCTTTCCAATGATAAGAAAGTCGTCGAGGTAGGGGACTATGAGCATATTTGATTCACGTAAGTGGGCCATGACCTCCGACATAACCTTAGTGAACACTCGTGGGGCAACCGCTAAGCCAAAAGAAAGGGCGCTATATTGAAAATGTCGCAGCGATTCCCCCATTTGGATTGCAACTCTGAGGAAACGCTGATGTTCCATATGGATCGGTATGTGGTAATAAGCGTCTTTCAGATCTAACACCACCATAAAGCAATTTTCAAACAGAAGCTTTATTGCTGAGCTGACGGTCTCCATTTTAAATGGGTGCATAATCAGGAACTTATTGAGGGCTTTCAAATTAATAATTGTTCTAAAAGACCCGTCCGGTTTACGGATCAAAAACAGAGGGGAGTAAAACCCCTTACCCCGCTCTGCTTCTGGTACCTCCACTAAGACTTTCTTAGCGCAAAGCTCCTGAACCTCCAACTCTAAAGCGGCCTGCTCCGATAGGGATGATCTGAGTGGGGTAATTTTAAGGTTATCCCAAGGTACCGAGGAGAATTCTAACCGCAGCCCTGTAGCTATGATGTTAAGGATCCAGCTACTGTTTGAGATTTCCGACCAGGCCGGGTAGAAGGCCCTCAATCTGCCTCCTACCGGCATTGCTAGTCATTGCGAGGGTTTTTTTGTTTCCTTAGGTGGACCCCTAAACATAAACTCTGTACCTCTTCGCCTCTTTTCATCCCATTTGGCTCGTTCTCTGGACGACCTTCTGTAGCTGAACCTCCTTCTGCTGAAAGGTCTTTTATAGGAAGGGGTTGATAGACTGGGAAACTTTTTCTTGTCGTCCCCTGAGCCATAATGCCCTTCGTGCAGCATCCAGGACCGGGCCAAAAAGATATTCGCCGTCACACGGAATGGAGCAGAGGCGAGATCTGGCTTGAATATCGCCCGGCCAACATTTGCTTCGCTTAAACGCTTGGGGTAAGGAGCCTCTTTTTTCAGGCTTCTTCCACTCTGTCTATAAGGCCTTGGATGCTACTATTTAGTGGAAAGGATCTCTGTTTTTTTTGGATCTAGACCACCGAACATCAGATCCTGTACTGAGAGCTCTGGTTTCGCCTCTTCTACCCCCATGGTGGACCTAACTGATTTGACAAATCTGTCCATCTGGTCCAAGGGAAAACAAAAACGGGTATCGTCTTCCGTGGAAGACGAGGAGGAAGCCGAAGAGGAAGGCGAGGAGGGTCCTGACACAACTTCACCCCTGTCATGGGCGGCAGGTGAATCTGAATCAGATAAAACTGGTACAGTTCTATGCCTGGAAGACTTTCCGTGTCTTGAGGACGCTTTCAACTCTGCTCTTATTATCTAATTCAGGCTTTCGGTGAAATCCGGAGTCTCCTCCGCTATCTAAAAAAGGGAAGGGGCATAGGGGGGGGGGGTTACTATGTCATCCTAGGCCCCTGCCCTTCCCCCTCCAATGCCCTACCGTCTGCTGCATGCATGGCTGGCACAACCTTTTAGGGCAAGCGTCAGGCAGAGGGCAAGCACAAAAGGCACATTCCCTGTGCTTGCTTTTCACCGAACACTTCTTCCCCTAGTAACAGACACAAAATGGGGAGAAAACTGCATTACTGGGTATTCTAAGTCTGACGATCTCTTACCCAGATTATACAGCAGTAGGTACCGGATCACGGGGAGGGGCCTTTTTCCCAGCTGCGGAACTTCTGCGGCTGGCCACTGAAGAGGAGCGCTCTGTCTGCTGCTGCTGGCTCTCCTGATGCACCGAGGGAGCTTCTGCAGTGTCCATCACGAAATGGGGCAGAAGCACTTTACCTCCTCCTAGGCTCCTTATATCCTCCCCCGGATATCCGGGTCAGCAGGTCTGGCCAGGGTCCACCCCCCTCCTATTCTCCGCTCCACGGCCCCCCCCGCACCTCCCTGCCGTCCCCACAGCAGGCGCCGTCCGATGATGCAGCCGCTAAAAATTTCAAAAACGCCGGCCGGCGTCTCACTTCCGGTTCCGGCGGTGGAGACTCCGCCCCTTTCCCCCCCCCGCTCGCACGGACCCCACCGTACCGATGGAGGTAAGTATAGTCCCCCGCTGCATCGCCCCTCCAGCCGGGACACGAGCGGAGATCTCCCCCAAACCCAGCCGCGCTGCTGCAGAAGCGGCGTGCGACTAAACTTTCAAAAACCCTGCCGCGCCGTCCATAGCAGTGACGCGCGGCGGGAAATTCAAAACCGCCCGCCGTCCATAGCAGCGACGCGCGGCGGGAAATTCAAAAAACCCCCGCCGCGCCGTTCACAGCAGTGACGCGGCGGGAAATTTAAATTTTAAAAATATTATTATTTTTTTTTTTAAAAAAATCACGGCTGCACCCCTTAAGAGGCCCCACCATGACAGGACCACAGGAGAGGACAGGGAGAAGGCATCGGGACCAGGGAGAGGGGGGGGGGGGAATACTTACCTACCGGCGCTGGCTGGGAGACAGGGATCCTCTGGATACTGCACCACCTGCTCCGCACACTGTCGTGGAATCCTTCCCGGACCCACCGTGGCGCTTCCAGGGGCTCCGCACCGGCCGAGGTAGGAGACCCCCCTCCTCCCCCCGCTACCTGGGTCGACCGGCCGGCCTGGGTCCTCCTGAAGATCTTCATCTGTAGGAAACCCATCCTTTAGGAACAGGAAACCAACTGATGTGTGGGAGAGGTGCCGCCCTTTTATATCTGTAGGTTTCCTGTTCCTAAGGGGCGGATCCCCTCTCTCTGTAGTGCTGTCATGGACGTTCGAATAAAAATGCTTTTTCCCCTACAGCTTCTTTCCTGCCAAGAGATCAGGTTTTGCTGCAGAAAAAAAAAAAAAAACGCCTAGTGTGAACTTACATTTCTAGGCGGAATAGGGGTATGAATAAATAGATAAGTGTTACTAGTTGGAGACATTGCCCTATAAATAACAGTGGCATGGTCAGTGATGTGTATCATATCGCACGGACATTTAAAGTATCCCATAATTGTCAGTTTATATACTAAAATGCAGGAGAAATAACAAGAACAGTACAATGCAAAGATGACAAGCTACCTGGAACTACCAAATGGGACAAGTTAGGAGCAGTGACTTACGCACTGCACTCATTTTTACTCATGGTAACGGTCTGCAGATTTTCAATCGATACTTTAACATTGACTAAAGGTCAAACGAGTTGTCCTGCCTTATGACATTGCTGGCTTTTACAAAGGGGATCAGATCGGGAACAGTCCATACCCACTGATCAGCTGATCTCAGCTCCGGTCGAATGTGCACCATGTGCTGGTGGTTGCCAAGAACTGCAGCTCAGCTGGTATTTGAGGCTAGGTCATCAATATCAAAATAAGACAACCCCTTCACATATGGTGATAATTTCTTGATTGATCCTTAATAATAATAATTTTATTTCTATAGCGCCAACATATTCTGCAGCGCTTTACATTATAGAGGGGACTCGTACAGACAATAGACATTACAGCATAACAATAAACACAGATCAAAGTAGATACCAAGAGGAATGAGGGCCCTGCTCGCAAGCTTACAATCTATGAGGAAAAAGAGGAGACACGAAAGGTAGATGGTAACAGTTGCTTTCATTGTTCGGACCAGCCATAGTGTTCGAATCGGGTGTTCATGTAATTCTGCATGAACCAATTAACAGCCAAAGTATGTAACAGTACAGACACAGAGGACTATTAAATGCATAAAGCGGGTGAGAACATAATACGAGGTACCTGATTATGGTAAAAAAATTTTTGAATGGGCCAAGAGGGATCGTTAGGCTAATGCGTTGAGGCGGTAGGCCAGTCTGAATAAATGCGTTTTTAGGGCACGCTGTAAACTGTGGGGATTGGGGATTAATCGTATTAACCTGGGTAGTGCATTCCAAAGAATTGGCACAGCACGTGAAAAGTCTTGGAGACGGGAGTGGGAGGTTCTGATTATTGAGGATGCTAACCTCAGGTCATTAGCAGAATGGAGGGCATGGGTAGGATGGTAGACTGAGATGAAATGTAGGGTGGTGCTGAGCCATGGAGTGCTTTGTGGGTGAGAGTAATAAGTTTGTACTGGATTCTGTAGTGGATGGATCCTTCCAAAATCTGCCCAGTTTGAACACCTGCAGTGCATAGCACTTCACTCATTTTTGCCTTAGATATTTTTATGTTGGTGTCAAAAATTTGATATAAGTAGCACATCCCCACAATTACTGCAACATATAAAATTAGGTCTTAAATGTGCAATTAACTTGCCACATGAGCAGTCAGCACTCAATACAGGCCCATGTAAAACTCTCCCCCATGTGTGCATACTTGGTAAAAATATGGACAGAAAATCTGCATATTACAGTAGAAGTGCTGTAGGAGATTAAGAAAATATAAAGTCAGCAGGTCAATCTATGCCAGGAGTGTTATTCTTTCCAATGCAAATAGACAGCCCATTTATATAGTTTAGTAGTGTGTAATTCTTAAAGGAGTATCCCAGCATTCATACAAAACTCCTGTAAGGCGGCAGCTCATTTTTACATAGTGATGTACTTTGGCTCTAACACTACATGCTAAACATGCGTCGTTAGTGCATTTTGTCACATCCCATTTTCTCATTTCCAGCACAGTAATTAGGGTTTCAAAGACTTAAGGTACTGCCACACTAAACAATCCCGCTAGCGATAACGACGCATACTAATGCGATTGCTAGCGGGATTGTTTATATATCGCTGAGTGCGGCTTAACTTAGCGATATCGTTAAGGACGCTATCGCGGTTAGCGATCTCCTTAACGACTTTAGCGGTACAAAAGTACCGCTAAATCGCTAAGAAAAGGTGCCACACTCAGCGATAATACTTACCCAGCGGGAGCGCCGACGATAAAATAGGGTCCGGAACGATTCCAGCGACGAGCGAGATCACAGCAGGATCTCAGCAGGGAGCTCGTCGCTGACAGATGCCGCACACAACAACATCGCTAACGGGATCGCTAAATAGTGACGTTTTTTAGCGATCCCGTTAGCGATGTTGTTTAGTGTGGCATACCCTTTATTACTAAGAAGCCAGAAAGGAAAACAAGGAGGTAGAAGAGACCACCCCCCTATGGTTAACAAAAGTGACCTTAATATAATCAAAGAAAGACGAACGGCAAAAGGTAAGCAGGACGCAGAGACATCTGTAAAAGGCTAAACGGAGCCATTCAAGTAGATAAAGAACTTTATTGCCAAAAGATAGAAAGGGAACATCTGAAGGCAAATAGATATGACAAAATTCAACCAAGAGTTGGAATGTTGAAAGACGCCAACAGGAACAAACTAACCAGAACATATCAAGGAAAAATGGAAAGAATACATGTAGCACCTTTACGAGAACAACTCCATGATAATGGGAAAAAAAAAAACACTTGAGATGGCGAATTGAACGTTTTGAAAGAAAGTTGTTGGTATAGTAAACCTTCTGTCAAAAAATAAAAGCACCTGGATGTGACAGTATTCCAACAGAGCTAATAAAGTCTTCTGAAGCAGCAGTTTACGTCATCACATGTCTGTGTCAACTTATATGGACCACTGGTTAATGGGCTAAGGACTGGACAAGATCAGTGTTTATTCCTACTACGAAGAAAGGAAATGCTACCGACAGTCGAAACTATGACTATTGCGATCATACCTCGTGCCAGCAAAATACTAAGGCAGATCTTACAAAGATGGCTACAGCCTTACTTTGACAAAACTGCCAAAGCAAGCAGGATTCTGAAACGGCAGATGACCAAGAGATGTAATTGCCAACATTAGATGGATAATGGAAAAGGCCACAGAATACAACAATGAGATCTATTTTAGCTTCATTGACTACAGCAAAGCCTTGAACTGTTGATCACCAGAAACTTTGGAATACCATTAAGGATATGGGTGTGCAGAACCATCTGATCAGCATCATTAAGACCAAGAAACAATAGTCCAAATGAACACAGTGACAAGACATGGTTCAAAGTAAAGAGAGGCGTCAGACAAGCCTGCATCCTGTCACCATTTTTACCATAGAAATCAAAATTGCTGGACTAATTATCAACCATCTTAAATACACAGAGGATAAAACATTGACAGCAACAAGCGTAGATGGAATGAAGGACTTACTACGAAGTGTCAAGATGGAAAGCTCGAGCATGAGACTCCTACTCAATACAAAGAAGACAAAGATTGACTACTGCCAGGTACGACCAGGACACATTTGAGATTGACGGAGACTAACTGGAAGTTGTAAAGGACTTCAACCTACTCACCGAAAGTCAATAGAATAGCAATGGGCAAATCAACAATGAAGTCACTGGACAAGGTCTTAAAAATTGAAGAACATTTCACTGGTGACCAAGGCACGACTCGTACAGTCTGGTGTTTTCTGCAGTAACATGGATGTGAAACATGGACAATAAAAAAAGACAGAAGAATCAAAGCCTTCGAAATGTGGTGCTGGAGAAGGATCGTATCAAGACCATGGATGACAAGAAGAACAAAAATCAATTTTAGAACAAATCAAGACAGTCATGTCACTAGCAGCAAGGATCACCAAGATACGACTTGTCTACTTTGGACACATCATAAGAAAAGATCAGTCACTGGAGAAGGACATCCTGGTCGGAAAAACAGAAGGATCAAGGCAAAGAGGAATATCAGCAACCCGATGGCTTGATAGAATCAAGATAACGGTGGAGAAGACCCTGGTGGACCTATCTAGGCTTGCACAAGATTGATCTTTCTACAAAGAATCCATCCATCAAGTCGCCATGGCTCAAGATCGAGCTAAAGGCAGTTAAATAATAGCGCAGCAGCAGTTATAAGCTTTGCATACAACTGATGTTACCATCTCTCTATGCTGACAACTATACCAGGCTGCTCTCCTGACCCATGTATTCACTTCACTACTTGAGATCACATCTTCACCCAACTGTGCATTTTATATTGTGCTCCCTCAATGCTCAGCCTCAAACTGGTTCCTATACCCCTTATCCCCTGCAATTGTATTATCCTCCAATAAGTCTTAGTGCTATATCTACAGGTTGTAATTCTAGACAGCCAGCAAGAAATACATATACTTTTGACCAATCCTTACTACTGGCATGACCTATTGACCATCAGCCTCATAATTTAAGATTGCCTCAATTAGCTAGAAGGGGGAGCACACTGATCTGTAAAGCATAACAGGGTTCTCCACCGTAACATACGAACTTTCATATTTTAGTTGTGAGCCTCCATTCATTAAAAGAATAGCAGAGCATGTCGACTATTCACAGGACCTTTATAACACGTTATAGGCCAATGGACGGGCAAGGTTAGCATCTGTATGTCAGATGTGGCAAAGTGCTGTGGCTGCAGGTGTAAAAAACAGGAAAAAACTCCTAAGTTGTGGTGAAATTTTAAAAAAAAGTGCAATTCCACAACTGTTTTTTGGATTTTTTTTTTTTTACTATGTTCACCAAATGCTAAAACTGACCTGTCATTCTGATTCTCCAGGTCATTACGAGTTCACAGACACCAAACATGTCTAGGTTCTTTTTCATTTAAGTGGTGAACAAAAAATAAAAAAAGTTTGTTAAAAAAAAAAATTGCATCATTTTCCGATACCCGTAGCGTCTCCATTTTTTGTGATCTCGGGTTGGGTGAGGGCTTATTTTTGCGCGCCGAGCTGACGTTTTTAACCCATTACTGCCAGCTGACGGAATAGTATGTCAGCTGGCTGTATTCCCCGCTTTGAGATGGGCTCCAGCCGTGAGATCACCTCAAAGCAGGGACGTATCAGCTGTTTTTGACAGCGGACATGTGCACGGAATAGGCACGAGCGGAATCGCGATCCGCCTGCGCCTATTAACTAGTTAAATGCCGCTGTCAAACGCTGACAGCGGCATTTAAATGGCACTCCCGGCCACCGGGCCAGAAATACGCACGCCGCTGACCCCAGTTCACGTGATCGGGGGGGGGGTCAGCGGTGTGCTGTCATCACAACCAGAGGTCTCCTCGAGACTTCTATGGTTGTTGATGGCAGATTGCTATGAGCGCCACCCTGTGGTCGGCATTCATAGCAATGCTGTAAGTCAGCTACATAAAGGTGATCTATGCATCACCTCTATATAGCAGAGGCGATTGAGTACTGACAGATTCTATTTCTATTCTACAGAGGCTATTGAAGCATGGCAAAAGTAAAAAAAAAAAGTTTAAAAATATAAAAAATGAAGTTCAAATCACCCCCCTTTCAAAATAAAAAAAAAAAAAAAAATCAAACACATTTGGTATCGCCGCGTTCCGAATCGCCCGATAAAAAAAAAAAAAAAAGATTAAACTGATCGTTAAACGGCATAGCGAAAAAAGAAATCAAAACGCCAGAATTACGTTTTTTTGGTCGCCGCGACATTGCATTAAAATGCAATAACGGGCGATCAAAAGATTATATCTGAACCAAAACTGATTCAAAACGTGAGCTCGGCAAGCAAAAAATAAGCCCTCACCCAACCCGAGATCAAGAAAAATGGGGATTCTACGGGTCTCGGAAAATGGCACAATTTTTTTTTTTTTAGCAAACTTTGGAATTTTTTTTTTTTTAATTACTTTGATAAAAGACAACCTAGACATGTTTGGTGTCTATGAAATGACCTGGAGAATCATAATGGTAGGTCAGTTTTAACATTTAGTAAACCTAGCAAAAAAGCTAAACAAAAAACAAGTGTGGGATTGCACTTTTTTGCAATTTCACAGCACTTGGAATTTTTTTCCCGTTTTCGAGTACACGACATGGTAAAACCAATGGTGTCGTTCAAAAGTACAACTGGTCTTGCAAAAAAATAAGCCCTAACATGGCCATATTGACAGAAAAATAAAAAAAGTTATAGCTCTGGAAAGAAGGGGAGCGAAAGACGAAAAACCGAAAAAAAGCTCCGGTAGTTAAGGAGTTAATGGTACAATTTTGGTGCAGATACGATCTTTTGATCGTCCGTTATTGCATTTTAATGCAATGTTGCAGCGACCAAAAAAAACGCATTTCTGGCGTTTTCACTTTTTTTCTCGTTACGCCGTTTAGCAATCGGGTTAGTTTTTTTTATATTGATAGATCGGGCGATTCTGAATGCGGCGATAAATATGTGTATGTTTCATTTTTATTATTGTTTTATTTTGAATGGGGCAAAAGTGGGGTGATTTCAATTTTTATATTTTTAAAAACATTTTTTTCTTTTGGCATGCTTCAAGAGTCTTTATGGGAGACTAGAAGCTGCCATAACCTGATCACCTCTGCTACATACATTCGATGATCAGATCGCCTGCATGTAGCAGAATTGCTGACTTGCTATGAGCGCCGACCACCAGGAGGCGCTCATAGCAATCTGGCAGTGACAACCATAGAGGTCTGTTGGAGACATCGGTTATCACGCCGAACCATCAGTGACCCGCGATCACGTGACGGGGGTCACCGATAGGCGAGATTTCCAGCGCACTTGCCGGAAGCGCCCGTTAAAAGGCCGCAGTCAGGAGTTTGACAGCGGCATTTAACGGGTTAACAGTAGAGTTGAGCGAATTTGTTCGGTTTCGAATACGATCGGCAGCGAATATTGTTTTTGCAATATTCGTTGAACACAGCCGAACGTCATTAGAGTCAATGGGAGTAGAAACCGATCATAAAACAAACATTCGGCACGAATAGGGTACCAATATAGCAAATTCAGATACGGAAACCGAACAAATTAGCTCAACTCCGCCACTACCAGAGTTGCCGCCACCACCAGAGCTGCCGCCTCCACCACCAGAGCTGCCGCACCCCCGCCAGCACCACCAGAGCTGCCGCATCCCCGACCTTCTGTTTCTTCCCCATTATCCCGTAGAATGTAAATCCGCAAGGACAGGGTCCTCTCCCCTCTGTACCAGTCTGTCATTGTAAATTTGTTTACTGTAAACGAAACGATATCTATAACTTTGTATGTAACCCCTTCTCATGTACAGCACCATGGAATTAATGGTGCTATATAAATAAATAATAATAATAACTAGTTAGCCATGGGTGGATCGCGATTCCACCCGCAGCTGTTCTGGGCACAGCAGCTGTACAAAACAGCTGACATATCAGAAAAGAGGTGGGCTCAGCGCCGGAGCCCACATCAAAAGGGGGAGAAATGACATCTGCAGTACATGTACGGTGCATGTCGTGAAAGGGTTAATATCAGCTTGGTGGGGGTGCGACACCGGCGCTCCCACTGGTCAGCTGTATTCAGTTGCTGAACTACACAGCTCCATCAACTGCATAGTGACCACAGCCACTGCACATCTGTCCCTATTGATGTGAATAGGGGGCAGGGGTAGATGTGTGATACCCATCTGTGGCCACTATGTGGTTGCCGGAGCTGTGCAGCTACACAACTGAGCACATCTGGCTGGCACTAAACAGCTAAATGGCAGGGATGCCAAGTTAACCCCCCCAGGATATTGATGATATATCCTAAAGATAGGTGATCAAAATTGAAGTTGGACAACTCCTGTAAAGAAAATACGCAAGAAAAAATGCGACAGCCATCGTTGCGTACATCAGATTAAGGCTGGATTCACACAACGTATAAAAATACGGACCGTATTGTACAGCCGTAATACACAGAAATGTTTCCGGCACAGTGATCCGTATTTAATCCGTTGTCAAGATGTGGCTGCGTATTTTGCGCATGTAAGCATCCGTATGGCGAGATTTTGTCGCCGGCTTGCAAAAAAGACATATAATGATGGATCCCAATGACAGTTTTTACATCACAAAAGAAAGATTAGATATATACACATATATATATATATATATATATATATATATATATATATATTCTGTATATACACGTCATTGTGACATATTTATATATATTTTTATAGTTCATGCACTTCTACATAGTATAATAGCAGCTAATTCAATTGCAGGCTTCTGTGAAATTACAGAACCCCCTCTCACATGTAAAGCGCCCCCTCTCACATGTAAAGTGCCATGGAATAAATTATTAAATGAATAATAACCCGACATGAAATGACATGGTTTACATTCAGTAAACCATGTCATTTCATGTACCGTAGTTTGATATATGGTCTTCACTAATAATTACATGAGTATGTGTCCAAAATTTCATAAATGTAGGTGTTAATTAAATGTGTAAATTCGTTGAAAAAAAAATGCGTGGGCTCACGCGGAATTTTCACCACCAGACAGGGAAAGCCAGTGAGTGGGGGCAGATAATAGCCTAGGGAGGGTGCATTTTTTTTGTGCCCCCCACCCCCCCCGGCTACTAAAATCTGCCCCCAGCCACCCTAGAAAAGGCACATCTATGATTAGATGCGCCTTTTCTGGCACTTAGCCCGTCTATTCCCATTGCCCTGTAGTGGTGGCTAATGGGTTAATAATGGGTTAAGGCCACCTTGCTATTGGAAGGTGACTTTAAGCCAGGTTAATAATGGAGACTTGTCAATTAGACAAGTGTCCATTATTAATCCAATTGTATGAAATGGTTAAATAAAAAAAAAAAAACATTAAAAATAATTTTAATTAAATACACAGTTTTTGACCATCTTTTATTGCACTGGTACTCCATCCGAATCCCTTGTTCTCCTGTAATAAAAATAAAATAATAAAGCAAGCATATACTTACCTCTCCGGCGCTCAGGCAGGTCCCCTGCTGCAATCCTTCAGAAAGGGTTAACAGGTTTACAGCGGGGACCGGAGCTAATGCTGCAGCCTCGCTCTAAAACCCCCCCCCCCCGCATGAATGAGCTCATCGCCCGGCTGACAGGAGATGAAGTGATTAGCTGGGAAGCTTAATTGAATGTTTCCACGCTAATCAGTTCACTTCAGGTTAGCCGTGGACTCCCTCTGACGTCACTGATGCTGTGCGGAGTCCCAGGCTGACCTGAAGTGAACTGATTAGCGTGGGAAGCAATCAATTAAGCTTCCCAGCTAATCACTTCATCTCCTGTCAGCCGGGAGATGAGCTCATTCATTCGGGGGTTTACATCGAGGCTGCCAGCATTAGCTGCGCTCCCCGCTGTAAAACTATTAACCCTTTCAGAAGGATTGCAGCAGGGGACCTGACTGAGCGCCAGAGAGGTAAGAATATGGTTGTTTTATTATTTTAATTTTATTACAGGAGAACAATGGATTCGGATGTAGTACCAGTACAATAAAAGATGGTCAAAAACTGTATTTATTTCATAAAAATTATTTTTAATTAATGTGTGTTTTTTTTAACCATTTCATACAATAGGATTAATAATGGAAACTTGTCTACTTGACAAGTCTCCATTATTAAACTGGCTTAAAATCACCTTTCAATAGCAAGGTGGCCTTAACCCATTATTAACCCATTAGCCACTGCTACAGGGCAATGGGAATAGACAGGCTAAGTGCCAGAAAAGGCGCATTTAATCATAGATATGCCTTTCCTGGGGTGGCTGGGGGCAGATGTTAGTAGCCAGGGGGGGGGCAAAAAAAAATGCACCCTCCCTAGGCTATTATTATCTGCCCACACTCACTGGCTTTCCCTGTCTGGTGGAGAAAATACCACGTGAGCCCACGCATTTTTTTTCAAAGAATTTACACATTTAATTAGCACCTACATGTATGAAATTTTGCACTCATACACTCATGTAATTGTTAATCAAAACCATATATCAAACTACATGAAATGAAATGGTTTACTGTATGTAAACCATGTGTCATTTCATGTCGGGTTCTGTAATTTTACAGAAGCCGGCAATTGAATTAGCGGCTATTAGACTATGTAGAAGTGTAAGAACTATATATATGTATTCTATGTGTATATAACTATTCTTTATCAAACCTGTCAGTGTGATTTTACAGTATAGCCGGGATGAATTGCCGGCTTTTCTAAAGGACACTGGTGCGTATTTCTCGCAAGTCACACGTGTTGTCCGTGTGTAATCCATATTTTTCTCACACCCATAGACTTTCATTGGCGTACTACGGGCGTAATACAATGACAATCGCAGCATGCTGCGAGTGTCTCGCAGCGTAAAATACGGCCGAGAAATATACGCATGATCAAAGCTGCCCCATAGAGAAATATGGGTTCGTGTGTAATGCGTGGTTTTCACGCCTCTCACTCGTCCGTATTCCTCTTTAGTGTGACGCCGGCTTAAGGTCTACAGTAGAATGAAAAGTTACCACGTGATACACTATAGATTGGAGTACATAAGTGTACTCTATTTTTCATCTACCTATAGGTGCTGGATTCTGTTTACATCACTGAATTATGAAGTAGGACCCTTTCCGAGTACCAAGACTTGTAGGTGAGACGTATTTCTGTAGTGAGAATTAAAACTGCTCTACTTTTTATCAGTCTCGCTGTCCTGTAATGGGCCACACAGACGTACCAGACATGGCAAGAAGCCACGCTGCCACCGCAGTGCCAGGGTGTAGTGCTTGGTATGAATTAGCATTTACAATTGTTCATGTGTGATGGAATAACGAATTCTGGGCAAAATCACCATTTAGTTTCTGAAGAATATCAGATGAACATGTGACAGACTAGAAGCTGGCAAGTGTACAAGTCCAAGTAATGCTAAAATGTCTCCTCTGTGGTGGAGCATAGAGACCCCAAACCTTTCCTTCTGCTGATGTAAGATGTCTGTGGAAAGCTGAGGGACTACAAATTTACAGGAAAATGCAAGACCCCTCAACTGAAGTGAGCAATGGATACACTGGCAGCGGAAAATATTTGGGAGCTATAGATTATGTAACATTATGGAATGAGGCAATAGCCATCTTTGTTTTTTGGTTGATGAATCCACAAAGACAAGGCCTAGAAAGTTTTACCTCACACCAGACAGGATGTATAGCAATACATACCTGGCACTTCTCTCCTCCTCAAATAATCAGGTTTTGCTGCTTTCCTGTGCGCAGCTATAGATTACACCACAAAACTGATACAGGAAGCGATATTTTACCTCAGGATAAGACATTTCCAGCAGGCCATCAGGAAGGCGGCAGACTGATCTGTCCATGGAGTATCGCCATCATGAACAGTACTAGATTGTGTCAGCCAATATACCGGACTTTATTCATCTACAAGCAGCGCACTACCATACTCATTCACGTCATGCCCCAGGAGCTTACAATCACTACATATCATAGGAGGACACCAAGTCTTAAGTAACTGTCACACTAAACGAGATCGCTAATGCGTCATTGATTTTATGACGCAGTAGCGATCTCGTTAGCGACGTCGCTGTGTGTGACATGTACCAGCGATGTGGCCCCGGCTGAGATGTCGCTGATCGCTTATGAACGTTCTGAGCCGTTTTTTGGTCATTGGTGTCCCGCTGGTGAGCCTGAATCGCTGAGTGTGACACCCTTTATGAACGACTTCATCAGCGTCACAGGTGGGACTAGGTTTTCCCAACGACTGCAGAGGTCGTTATACAGATCGCTGATGAGTTGTGTTTGGAATCTAACTAGCGATCACAAAGCGATCGCACCAGCGATCTCGCCAGGTCGTGTCGTTGTCGTGATCGCTGGTGCGATCGCTAAGTGTGACAGTGCCTATAGCAACCACAGGAGGCTACTGCTTTCCAGATATCAGTGCACTTCAGCCATTTCTGCATTTTTCTTTGATGCTGCACTTCTCATCCCAAACAAGACCCGCAGTGGTTGTCAGCCATAATCACAAGTACCCCCTGTGGAACATCCCTGTCCAATGAAGACAACTGTCTTTGCACAGGGTAGGTGATAACTTGCTGATAAGTAGGGGTACAACTACTGGCACCAGTAACAATCAGAAGGGTGGTTAGTATTTAAGCCTGTTGAACGACGGAGCGTCAGTGCTGGACCGCCGCCTAGCAGGGATAAGTGTGCCCCTCTATGACCCTTACTGATCAGTAACTTACCAACTATCCTGAGTAATAAAGGGGCTATCTAGTGAAGAGAAGTTCACTATGCTGAAAAGCAGCCAGAAGTAATGATACAGAATTAAGCTACAGTCAGAAAATGTCACCATATGCAGAACTGCTCTTATATAGCCAATACAAGTCAGTCTGATTATATGCTGTACTCTGGTGAGTGTACAGAGGCCATAGACTGCCACCGATTACCCAGAAAACCACATAAGGTGGGACAGCCAAGACGATCGTGTCCGCTACACATCAGTTCCTAGAGCTCCAGCTGTACTCACACTGCCACCAGGACGGGTCAGTCCGGGCACTGGAAGGGCTAAGGGTACTCCCACATGCCAATGAGCATTCCAGCAGCACCATCACAGATGACAATTACTCATCCACACACCACAGAACCTGCACGTGACACTGAGCCGTGGGGTGGGCCGAGCATGACAATATATGCTCTGCATCTCACTAACTCAGGCATCTGCTGCTGTGTCATCTTGCAGGAAATAAGTCCAGTGTGGACATACCCTAGTCCTCAGCCTGATCCTTGTATATGTGGCTAGACATGCAGAGTCCCATCCACATGTCACTAATACACGACCCTTGCAGAGCTGTAATACAGTAGTGTGTGCAGTCCTTACACTACATAATACATAAGAGCAGCCGTAGGCTGAAGCCTGCTGCGGACAGATTTCCAATGGGTAAGAAACTACTACAGAGAATGGATTGGACGCTGCAGACTTTTTGTAGCCATTCCTTTGTGACCATCACCAGATGACACGCTCTTACCAGCCAATATTTCTCATTCATGCACCAGAAAAAAAAAAAAACCCGATATATAAGGATCAACAGTGACGTAGTGGTAACATGGGCGAGAGTCACCTACCAGGGGGCACATTCTCCTCTAAGCTCTGTGCCATGACAGCAGCTTCTCTCATGTACAGCTCAGTGCCAGGTGCCACCCACAGACTGACATACATCGGTGTGCCCTCCTAGAACCAGAAAAAGCTGCAAGTGGACAAAAGTTATTTCACTACAAAGTTTGCGCTGGAGCTGAAAGGGTAAAGCCATTTTTCACAAGGTTGCAAACCTGTTGGTCTGGAGTGTCACCACACACTGTAGGCGAGTTCCTGGAAAGAAAGGCATGTAAGCAGTAAGAAATGTGAAATGCTCCATACCTGTCATCCTCACCATCAACAGAGATAGGTAAACCAAATACGGGTAAAAGAGGGTTTGTTAGCGGGTCCGTGATAGGAACTTTCACAAAAGACTTCTCAGAAATCTGGGGGATTGGCGGCTGAGGTAGGGGTTCAGACTTTCTCCGGTCATCGATATGACCAGCCGATGGCTGGCTCTGAAATTGACCAATGGTGGACTGTGGCAGACTCGTATGTACAGTGCTTGTACCTTGCACAGGTGGAAGTCCAACTGTCGGGATCAAGCTGTTACTCCTACTGACAGAAGTATGGCTACTCAATGGAGACTGTACAAAAGTCAAAGGAGCAATTGGCATAGTAACAGGGGTAGCCGACCCACTAGTTATTCCAGGAACCCCAGAACTGGGCACACTGTGTGACGGGCCGGGAGTGATGGCATGGTGTCCACCAGGAATGTTTGAGAGCTGACTACTTCCAGTCACTTGTTGCTGACTTGGAGACATCGGTGGTCCGCCACCAATAGACGCCACACCTCCCGCTTGTTGCATATGAACCGGATGGCTCTGGGCAGTTGGTGCACTGGGCACAAGTCCCGATCCTTGACTCGCAGAGTCCCCAGGTTTCGGATGAAGTCCTACAACTTGCGCATGCTGGCCTGGAAGACTGGATGGAGCCCCAGGACCTGCGACTATCTGAGCAGAGCCCTGTGATTGTAGAGCAGATAAGTGTGGTCCATAGTCAGCGTGGCCAGAGGCCTGGGTGCCCATCATGTGCCCCTGGGCGTAGGTGAACTGACTGCCAGCGACACTGCTGTGCTGCTGGCTGACGCCGGCCTGTGCTGCGCCCTTGCCGTTGTGCACGCTCTGGGCATGGATGTAGGACTGTCCCGGCTGCCCCACCATGTGATGCGCTCCGGGATACACTGCTCCCCCTGCAGGCTGCACAGGGTGCTGCTGGCCCGTCAGCTGTGACACAGCAGGCAGCGAAGTGTCAGACTCCGGGCCCCCGGTCTGGCCCAGGCCGCTGTCCCGCTCAGCACTGTGATCGTAGTGGCGGATGGAGTCCGCAGTCCTGGTGATCACGGAGCCGTCAGAGTCCCGGTCGTAGTACTCGGTGCACGTCCAGCGCCCCCGCCTGTACGGCTCTCCGGAGCCGTGGTCCAGTTTGATGACTCGGAAGCGAGAGCTGCAGGCGGCCGTGCTGGTGGCGGGGGAGGCCGGCTGTGCCGGGAGGTCGCGTAGGGCCGGTGCGGGAGCTGGGGGGCCTCGGGCTTCCGGCGGCACATTGGGGGACGTGGTGCCGGGGGTCTCGGCGTCCCCTACGTTGTTCAGCGTCTCCTCGGACGAGCTCCGCTCCACCACGTCCTCAGGCCCGTAGTCCGTGGTCCGGGACACATCGAAGATCTCGGAGGAGACGTCCTCGGTGCGGGACTCGTCGGGGTCGTCCAGGCTCTCGGTGTCCTCGGTGATGCTGCTGGCCGCCTGCGCCGTGGTCACGCTGGTGATCTGGAAGCAGCTCTTCTTCTTAGCCGGCATCTTGGACATGCTGAGGGGCAGCGCCGGGGCACGTCCCCCGGGAGGCAGGAAGCGGAGTCCGGCGGGGTCAGCGCCTCACAAGTCCGGCCAAGAAGCGGCACGAGTCCCGGGGCCGCCGCCTAGCGAAGCGCACTCATGTCTGCGGCCGCCGGGAAGGATGAAGGCTCCGTGCTGCAGGCCCCGGATAGGCCGGCCTCCTGTCACCACAGTCCGGGGATGAGCAGGCCGCTGGCTCCTACACACGGGACTGCCGGCTCCAGCCTCTGCGGGAGGCCAGAGGAGGGGGACAGGCCGCGGCTCCCCGCTCGCCTCTACCTGCAGTCCACAGCGGCGGACATGTCAGGAGGAGGATGTGGCGCCGTCCTGTGCCCGAATCACTGAGAGGAAGTGAGAGCCGCCGAGTAAGCTGCAAACTACAGCGACAAATGTCTGTTAGTGACGGCGGCTCCGGGGCGCCGCCCCCCGCATGTGACCTCAGCCTCCGCCCCCTCACTGCTGCCTCACACTCAAATTCAAACCGCTGTCATCACTGTTCGCAAGACGGCCGCTAGAGGCGCTGTGCAGAGCACCAGGGCAGCCATTCATAAATCCGCTCCATTGGTTGGACTTTACTTTGTCATCAGAAGAGGCGGGAAGTAAGAAGAGGCGTGGACGAGAGGCGTGGACGAGAGGCGGGAGAAACCATTCCCCTCGGGATTGCTGTGGGAGGTGGAGGAGGGGGTGGTGCACTTGGTACGCCCCAACATTCTGCCGCTGCTTTGTCTCTGAGGGCTCGTTCAGTCCGCGATCTGGGATTAACTGTTTCACGGCAGGAGCTGCAGTGCAGACTGGTGCAGCGGCAGCCGGTGCCAGAGGCCGGTAATGATGGGCACTCAGGGAGCAGTGCCCGCTGTCGTGCTCTCTAGTCACAGCTCAATGACGGGAGGAATGGCGCCTAACACGTCCTGTCATCCCCATACGGTATTCTGTAAACTACTGCACCGGGTAGTCAGCGCCACCAGGCCGGGAGTAGAGAATAAGGGCACAAGACTCTTCTGTTCCCGCCCCACTCTTTTGTTTCTGTTGTACTCCTGTGTTCCTGCCAGACTCCTGTTTCTGACACATTCTGTTTGTTTTTCCCCTATACTCCAACCGCTGGACAGTCTGTTCCCACCGGACTCTTCTGTTCCCACCGGACTCTTCTGTTCCCACCGGACTCTTCTGTTCCCACCTGGACTCTTCTGTTCCCACCTAGACTCTTCTGTTCCCACCTGGACTCTTCTGTTCCCACCGGACTCTTCTGTTCCCACCGGACTCTTCTGTTCCCACCGGACTCTTCTGTTCCCACCTGGACTCTTCTGTTCCCACCGGACTCTTCTGTTCCCACCGGACTCTTCTGTTCCCACCTGGACTCTTCTGTTCCCACCTGGACTCTTCTGTTCCCACCGGACTCTTCTGTTCCCACCGGACTCTTCTGTTCCACCGGACTCTTCTGTTCCCACCTGGACTCTTCTGTTCCCACCGGACTCTTCTGTTCCCACCTTGACTCTTCTGTTCCCACCGGACTCTTCTGTTCCCACCGGACTCTTCTGTTCCCACCGGACTCTTCTGTTCCCACCGGACTCTTCTGTTCCCACCTGTACTCTTCTGTTCCCACCGGACTCTTCTGTTCCCACCGGACTCTTCTGTTCCCCCTCTGGACCTTCTGTTCCCACCTGGACTCTTCTGTTCCCACCGGACTCTTCTGTTCCCACCTGGACTCTTCTGTTCCCACCTGGACTCTTCTGTTCCCACCGGACTCTTCTGTTCCCACCTGGACTCTTCTGTTCCCACCGTCGGACTCTCTGTTCCCACCGGACTCTTCTGTTCCCACCGGACTCTTCTGTTCCCACCGGACTCTTCTGTTCCCACCGGACTCTTCTGTTCCCACCGGACTCTTCTGTTCCCACCGGAACTCTTCTGTTCCCACCGGACTCTTCTGTTCCCACCTGGACTCTTCTGTCCTCCCACCGGACTCTTCTGTTCCCACCTAGGACTCTTCTGTTCCCACCGGACTCTTCTGTTCCCACCGGACTCTTCTGTTCCCACCGGACTCTTCTGTTCCCACCTGGACTCTTCTGTTCCCACCGGACTCTTCTGTTCCCACCGGACTCTTCTGTTCCCACCGGACTCTTCTGTTCCCACCTGGACTCTTCTGTTCCCACCTGGACTCTTCTGTTCCCACCTGGACTCTTCTGTTCCCACGTGGACTCTTCTGTTCTCACCTGGACTCTTCTGTTCCCACCGGACTCTTCTGTTCCCACCTTGACTCTTCTGTTCCCACCGGACTCTTCTGTTCCCGCTGGACTTTTCTTTTCCCACCGGACTCTTCTGTTCCCACCTGGACTCTTCTGTTCCCACCAGTCTCTTCTGTTCCCACCAGTCTCTTCTGTTCCGCCAGACTCTGCTCCCGCTTGACTCTTCTATTCCCGCCCCACCTTTTGTTTCTGTTGTACTCCTGTGTTCCTGCCAGACTCCTGTTTCTGACACATTCTGTTTGTTTTTCCCCTATATTCTAACCGCCGGACAGTCTGTTCCCACCGGACTCTTCTGTTCCCACCGGACTCTTCTGTTCCCACCGGACTCTTCTGTTCCCACCTGGACTCTTCTGTTCCCACATGGACTCTTCTGTTCCCACCGGACTCTTCTGTTCCCACCGGACTCTTCTGTTCCCACCTGGACTCTTCTGTTCCCACCGGACTCTTCTGTTCCCACCGGACTCTTCTGTTCCCACCTGGACTCTTCTGTTCCCACCTGGACTCTTCTGTTCCCACCTGGACTCTTCTGTTCTCACCTGGACTCTTCTGTTCCCACCTTGACTCTTCTGTTCCCACCGGACTCTTCTGTTCCCACTGGACTTTTCTTTTCCCATCGGACTCTTCTGTTCCCACCTGGACTCTTCTGTTCCCAACTGGACTCTTCTGTTCCCACCAGACTCTGCTCCCGCTTGACTCTTCTATTCCCGCCCCACTCTTTTGTTTCTGTTGTACTCCTGTGTTCCTGCCAGACTCCTGTTTCTGACACATTCTGTTTGTTTTTCCCCTATACTCTAACCGCCGGACAGTCTGTTCCCACTGGACTCTTCTGTTCCCACTGGACTCTTCTGTTCCCACCTGGACTCTTCTGTTCCCACCTGGACTCTTCTGTTCCCACCTGGACTCTTCTTTTCCCTCCTGGACTCTTCTGTTCACACCTGGACTCTTCTGTTCACACCTGGACTCCTCTGTTCCCACCTGGTCTCCTCTGTTCCCACCTGGACTCTTCTGTTCCCACCTGGACTCTTCTGTTCCCACCTGAACTCTTCTGTTCCCACCTGGACTTTTCTGTTCCTACCTGAACTTTTCTGTTCCCACTTGGACTCTTGTGTTCCCACCTGGACTCTTCTGTTCCCACCTGGACTCTTCTGTTGCCACCAGACTCTTCTGTTCCCACCGGACTCTTCTGTTCCTGCCAGACTCTTCTATTCCGGTTTGTTCCCGCTGGATTCTTCTGTTCCCGCCAAACTCCTCTTGTCCCACCATTTTCTTCTGTTCCCACCAGATTCTTCTATTCCCGCCGGACTCATCTGTTACCGTCTGACTCTTCTGTTCCCACCAGACTCATGTTCCGGTCTGTTCCCGCCAGACTCTGTTCCTGCTTGACTCTTCTGTTCTCGCTGGACTCTTCTGTTCCAGCCTGTTCCTGCCAGACTTTTCTGTTCCTGCTAGACTCCTCTGTTCCCGTCAGACTCTTCTGTTCCCGCTGTACTCTTCTGTTCCGGTCTGTTCCCGCCAGACTCTTCTGTTCTGTCTGTTCCCGCTCTTCTGTACTCGCCGGACCCTTCTGTTCCTGCCAGACTTTTCTGTTCCCACCAGACTCCTCTGTTCCCGTTGATCTCTTCTGTTCCCGCCCTACTCCTCTCTTCCCGCCGTACTCTTCTTTTCTGGTCTGTTCTCGCCGGACTCTTCTGTTACTGCTGGATTCTTCTGTTCCCGCCGGACTCTTCTGTTCCAGTCTGTTCTCACCAGATTCTACTGTTCTGGTCAGTTCCCGCCGACTCCTCTGGTAGAGGCTTATGTTCTGTGAGAATCCAGCTTGGTGATCTACAACATGTTTGACCCTTATTCTCTGAACAGCCGCCATCAAGTGAGAATCGTCTCATCATGCCACACACTGATCTTCTTGCAATCAGCAGTTTTCACCAGCATTGTTTAGTACCTTACTCACTAGTTAGTGTTTAACAGTATTGTAGGGTAAGATGTCAGCGCTCGCAGGCATATCACGTAATTTTCGCCCTCACCCGTGGACCATTAGGTTCCTTCTACCAGTCCAGTATTGAGTCCCTAATCCCAAAGCTCTCTTATTGTATTCTAAGGAAATAACAGTCTGCTACTTTTTACTGAAAGCTGTCATAACATTTTAAAAAAGTAATAAAATTATACATTATTGGCGCATGTATATTTTTTAACTTTATTTTTTAATTATTTTTTTTATCTAATTGTTTTAGTACCCTAGCGCCAGCCATAACGAATTTCTAGCCAAGGGTATAGTAACGCATTGCATATTTAAAGCGACTGGTAGCAGGAAAAAAAGAGTACGCGCATTTGACGTGTTTTTACGTGGGTTTTTCAAGTGTTTTTACTTGAAGTTTTCACCCTTTCATTTTAATGGGTAAAATGCACTGTGAAAACGCTGAAAAAATTGACATGCTGCATCTTGGCAAAAACACAACAGGCCTCAAAATACATCTGGAAAACAAAGCATTGTGTACACAAGATTTCAGAAATCTCATTACTTATGCTGGTACTATAAGGGTATGTGCAGATGTTCAATAATTAGCAGCGCTTTGGACGCAGCACATGTTCGCTACGTCCAAATAGCTGCTGGGTATTGAACACAGATGAATCCGCAGGTGTTCATTGAACTCTGCGGAATCACCGCGTCCTATACATTGTATGGGTGAAATTTATTCTGCGGGGACTGAGCGTCTTCGCAAGATAAATAGACATGCTGTGGTCTGTAAATACGCGCTGCATGTCCATCTCCGCTGGTGAGCCACGGACGTCTCCGAACGCATAGTGGGCATGGGATTACTTGAAATCCCATCCACTGTGCTGTAACAGCTAGACTCTGCGGATGTATGCAGCGCCCAACCTGCAGCGTTTACTGATCATATATATGCACATACCCTAAAAACACTGCATGTTATGCAAAAAATACAATATGTAAAATACGCAGCAAAAAAGCCACGTGTTAATATGCCCTAACTCTAGCCAAGGTTAGGGTTTAAAAAAGAATGTAAAAACCTGAAATTTACTATGTTAGTTTTTGTTTTTTAGCAGGATACTTTCTCTATTGACTCATTCAGACGTCCATGGATCTCGGTCCAATCTCAGACCGCAATGCACGAACTGGCTGCGAGTTTTCTTACCGAAGCATGACAGCTTCATATATTTCTATGAGGCTGTCACACTCCGGTTACGAGAGCCGCAGCCGGAAAGTCTTTCCTCCCACAAATATCCAAGTGAGAGATACAGGAGATCACAGCACATGTGCATTGCACATGACTCAATACTGTTTCGGCCTTTGCAGAGCAAAGTGTAGATGAGTTTGTCATTGGCAGCTTGGCTCTGCTTAGGCAGTGACTGAGATGACAAAGCTCACTTCATTATACTGAGAGCTCTGTCATGTCGCTAGGATGGCACTCACTGCACATGTGCTGCTCCAAGCAGAGGCCGCTCAGTGCAATGGTATCCTGGCACATTTGACAGTGGGAAAGGATGGGGTGAATTTTGAGTCCCCGTAAAATGTGACATCTGAGTTTTTAAGAAATGTTTTTGATTTGCAATAAAATATATTTTATATTTGTAATTTATAATGTCTGTCAGTGTACAACTATTAGAGTACTAAGATGGTAGACTTTGGGGCCATTTTTAGGTCTCCAGCTTGCGTCTTTTCATCCAGGCCAATGGGACTTTTTGGACCCCTTTTCTCCAGGGCCCAATTGCTATTGCTACCCCTGCACATATTGTAGTTACGCCCCTGGAAACCTCTTATAAATACCCTTACAGTGCAGGGTAAAACAAATACAAAAATCCACATTTGCGTTCTGCTGTTTCTGCAATTGTAACTCTGTGCCACCTACATGTCACCTGACATAAACAAAGTAACGTGACTGCTGCTGCCAAAGATCGGCTGCAGCCTGTATTTAGCTGAGCGGAAGAAACATTTATCGGGGGCATATTCTTTGGGAGTCATAGCAAAACTAGCCTACTTTTATTTGTGCATCTAATAGCCCCTCTCATTAAAAAACAACGTGCTGACAAATCCTCCATAGCTTTTCCTTTGTAAAGTGTAATTAACGATTTTCCAGGTTATTGGAAATCTGACCTTTTTGCTTGCCAAAAGTAAACTGTAACTGAACCTCTAAAGGGTCGCTGACCTCTGTGACAGCCTCTTTTGTAGGCCGCCACTAACAGCACCTCTGACATATCAACTGCTGTAAAAAAAAAGAGGCAGCTGCTGTCAGTGCAGATTTCTAGGAAAAACGGTAACATGGCTCAGTGAAGACAGTTATATCTTAACTTTTGGTATTCTAACAGACTGATCATAACAAATGGCTTAATAGAGGTTGTCAGTTTCTGAATCATTGGCTTAGAAATGGCCATCACTTCTGATGCCCCTAATATCATGCATGCATGTTCTGCACATGACAACCACAGGCCACTGCAGTGGTTCCAGTATGTATGCTATTTGATCGTTGTAGTCAATGATTGCACCCAGTTGTCATGTACCAGTACTTTGTATCATCTGAACTATGTTTTACGCAGAGACCTCTAAAGTTGAACAGGAGTATTGGTGCTGGATCAGCAGGGGAGTTAGGCTGGTTTCATAAGAGCATCTGAAAGAGCATCCGATTTTTCATCAAGAAAAAAAGGACGATTTTCATCTGTGTTGTCATTCATACTCCTACATGTGTCCGTTTTTTACATCTGTATGACATTCATTTTTATTCATTAAAGATCAAATAGAGTTCCTTATGTTAAGAATTGCAATATATCCATTGTGAAGCAGTGACTGATGTCACATGTAGGGGTCGCTGTATGTTCCCCCCAGGATGCGCAAGGAGGCGTATTGAGTAGTGTTGAGCATTCCGATACCGCAAGTATCGGGTATCGGCCGATATTCGCTGTATCGGAATTCCGATACTTAGTTCCGATACTTTTCCTATATCGTATACCGGAATCGGAAGTTCCCATAATTCTTTGAGAGGCACTGTGATTTTATTCAGCCAATGAGGAATCCGAATAAGTGTGGGCACATCCTGTAATGCTGCGGTCATGTTAACTAATGGCATGGCTGTGATTGGCTGCTGAAATGATGTCAGAATGCACTATAAAAGGCGCCGCCGCCATTTTAGCTTCACTGTGCTGTGAATCAAGTTAGGGACAGAACGCTGCTCTGCTGACTCTGAGGGACAGTTACAGATAGCGTTTTTGTGAATTGCTGTGTAGGCAGGCTATTTGAGAAACCGCTGTATGAATCATCCTTTTTCCTTGCAGTGTTGTTTTCACAGCTCTGTGCAAGGTGTGTGTTTGTGAGTGCAGGTGACGCTGCAGTTTGCTCTGCATCCAATGCTGTTTGTAGGCATCTGCACGTGTCACTCACAGACTCTTTTTTTTTTCTTTAGTGTAATTGGTGCTGCTCCATTCAATTGAAATTATAGTGTGACGTGCTTCCATCCGTATACAATACATTGGTTGCAAACACTATAGAAGTACACAAAGGAGCCTTTCACAGCTAGTGAACAGTTGTGTGCAGTGTTCACTGTAGTCTGTGAGGTTTTCATTTTTTGAGTGCAGATCACGCTCCAGTTAGTTCTTCAACCACTGCTGGTTGTAGTCTGCTGAGCGTGTGTCACTGCCTCATCCTTGACATTTTTCTCTAATTGGTGCTGCTCCATTCTATTTCAAAAAAGTCAAATCTATTAGTGTGACGCGCTTCCATCCGTATACAAAACATTGATTGCAAACACTATAGAAGTACACAAAGGAGCCTTTCACAGCTAGTGAACAGTTGTGTGCAGTGTTCACTGTAGTCTGTGAGGTTTTCATTTTTTGAGTGCAGATCACGCTCCAGTTAGTTCTTCAACCACTGCTGGTTGTAGTCTGCTGAGCGTGTGTCACTGCCTCATCCTTGACATTTTTCTCTAATTGGTGCTGCTCCATTCTATTTCAAAAAAGTCAAATCTATTAGTGTGACGCGCTTCCATCTGTATACAATACATTGGTTGCAAACACTATAGAAGTACACAAAGGGGCCTTTCACAGCTAGTGAACAGTTGTCTGCAGTGTTCACTGTAGTCTGTGAGGTTTTCATTTTTTGAGTGCAGATCACGCTCCAGTTAGTTCTTCAACCACTGCTGGTTGTAGTCTGCTGAGCGTGTGTCACTGCCTCATCCTTGACATTTTTCTCTAATTGTTGCTGCTCCATTCTATTTCAAAAAGTCAAATCTATTAGTGTGACGCGCTTCCATCCGTATACAATACATTGGTTGCAAACACTATAGAAGTACACAAAGGGGCCTTTCACAGCTAGTGAACAGTTGTCTGCAGTGTTCACTGTAGTCTGTGAGGTTTTCATTTTTTGAGTGCAGATCACGCTCCAGTTAGTTCTTCAACCACTGCTGGTTGTAGTCTGCTGAGCGTGTGTCACTGCCTCATCCTTGACATTTTTCTCTAATTGTTGCTGCTCCATTCTATTTCAAAAAAGTCAAATCTATTAGTGTGACGCGCTTCCATCCGTATACAATACATTGGTTGCAAACACTATAGAAGTACACAAAGGGGCCTTTCACAGCTAGTGAACAGTTGTCTGCAGTGTTCACTGTAGTCTGTGAGGTTTTCATTTTTTGAGTGCAGATCACGCTCCAGTTAGTTCTTCAACCACTGCTGGTTGTAGTCTGCTGAGCGTGTGTCATTGCCTCATCCTTGACATTTTTCTCTAATTGTTGCTGCTCCATTCTATTTCAAAAAAGTCAAATCTATTAGTGTGACGCGCTTCCATCCGTATGCAATACATTGGTTGCAAACACTATAGAAGTACACAAAGGGGCCTTTCACAGCTAGTGAACAGTTGTCTGCAGTGTTCACTGCAGTCTCTGAGGAATAACCACACTAAGGGTGAGTTTCCACGGTCAGGATACGCTGCGTGTTTGGCGCTGTGCGCTGGCGCAGCGCCAAACACGCAGCGTCCAGATGTTACAGCATAGTGGAGGGGATTTCAAGAAATCCCGTCTCCACTATGCGTAACAATACGCAGGTGGCAAACCTGCGTAAACGGACATGCGGCGCGTCTTTTTAGACCGCAGCATGTCCTCGCGTATTGCGGCGACGCACCGTCGCCGCAACAGAATTAACACAGGGCTATGTAGCCCTGCGCTCTTTCCGGAGGTGTTCCGGAGGTGTCCTGAACACCTCCGGAAAGATCGCGCGTCATAAAGGGGGCGGGGCTTAGACTGAGCGGAATTTCCGCTCCGTCCAAAGCGCTGTGGTTCCGGACCGTGGAACCACAGCCTTAGGCCTTATAACTTTTCTGACTTTCTTTATCAATCTACCAAGATTAGTGTTGAGCGATACGATACCGCAAGTATCGGGTATCGGCCGATATTAGCTCTATCGGCCTTTCGATAATTAGTTCCGATATTTTCGTCTTATCGGATACCGGAATCGGATTTGTCACTGTCAGTGTCCGTCGGTCGGGTCTGTCAGGAGTCAGCGGCACTTACCTGGCAGAAGATCTCCGGCGGTCACGGGCTGGACTGCTTCATGGCCGCCATCATCTTTCCCCGTCGGTCACATGCAGTTTCTCGCGATAACTGCAGTGACTGCTGGGTAATCCCGGCCGTAAAGCAGTCAGTCCGATGACGTCACCGCCGGGGAAGCAGGTAATCAGCTGTGCTGCGTCGAGATGACAGGCTCTGCCTGTCATTGCGATGTAGCAGAGCTGGATCGCCGTGGGACAGTCGTTACTATGGACTGCGTCGGACAGGTGGTATACTGTTGTTTTTTTTTTTTTCTTTTTTTACAGGAGATCGATGGCGTCGCAGGAATGAGAGTATAATAAAAGAAATGAAAACTGTGTTGTCTCTTTTATTTCATTAAAATACTTTTTTCTTGCTGTGTCTTTTTTTTATACATTTAAAAACTTTGGGATTAATAATGGATCGGTGTCTTATTGACACCTCTCCATTATTAACCGGGCTTATTCTCACCGTGCAATCAACGGTGACATTAACCCCTTATTACCCCACTTGCCACCGCTACAGGGCAGTGGGAAGAGCCGGGTAAAGTGCCACAATTGGCACATCTTTTGATGCGCCAAATGTGGGGCTGCTGTAGCCTGGTATTATCAGGCTGTTGAGGGCCAAAATCCATGGGCCTTGACAGTCTTTTAATACCAGGCCGCAGCAGTCTGCATTTTACTTGGCTGGTTAACACAAATAGGGGGACCCCTACGCCTTTTTTTTTCGAGGGGATCCCCTATTTTTGTTAACCAACCAAGCTAAGCAAACTGCTGTGGCCTGGTATTATCACGCTGGCAAGGTCCATGTATGTTGGCTCCTTAACAGCCTTAAATACCATTCCTCAGCAGTAGGGGCGTACATATAAATCATGGGGCCCCATAGCAAAAGTCTGAATGTTCCCCACCCCCCCCAAAAAAAAACCCAGAGGCATTGTAAATGTAAAGTGCCAGCACAGTGAGGGAAGTTGAGTCGCACAGAGACAGGGGTTTTGGGGGTACTCGGCACCGATCACGTCGACTTCTATGGGGGATGTCACGAGTAGCACAGCTCGGTCCGTGACCTGGGCGATCACTGGAATGTGGGATATTTCCAGGTGATGATAGAATGTTTGTGTAGTTTGTCGTGACGCCACCTGTAGTACCTGGTCAGGGTGTCCAGCGCTGCTGTGCAGGTCCTCTGGAAGGGATGGTGTAGTGCAGGTAGGTGAAAAGTCTTCTACAGGTAACACGCTATCCTTCCAGGGCAGATAGATGTGAGATAGAGCAATGGTGCAAAGTGATGTAGCAGAGTGGACTATGCGACGTAGTAAGAAAGCAGGAAACACTTCAAGTTAAACATTGCATAATAAAATTTTTAATAATAACATTACAAAAGTGCAAATGGCTTATATTATGTGACATGTTTTGTTACTGTTGATACCCTTGATATGTGTTCTACATGTGTGTTAATAAATACATATTCAACAAAAGTGCAAATAGCATTAGTGACGAAGTTCGTGGAGACTTCTTAGGACTACAACCCCACCGGGGTAACTTCACAGTGTCCTTTACTTGTGCTTGTGGAGGACCCGCTCCAAACCTCCAACTGTGGTCTTGGGTGGGCTGCAAGACTTTCCTTGAGCAGACCTCACTTTCGGCCACACCAAACGGGTTTTTAGTTTCTGAGGTAGTTGAAAATAGTGCACAGTAAAGTTTTTTGTAAAAACAAATGGAGCACCGAAGTGCCAACTATTTACAGAAAAATTTGTGAGCCACTACAGTTCATGGCTTCAAAGTTGAACTGTAGTGAAACACAGTGAAACACCATTACCCAACCTGGGTATATTAAGGCAACAATAAACTTGTTCTTCTGAACATTCACCCGTCCGGGTACATCAAACCATTACCCAACATGGGTATATTAAGGCAACAATAAACTTCTTTTTATAAACATTCACCCGTCCGGGTACATCAATAATTTAACTATTTACATACAGAGACCCTGTCCGGGTTATTTAGACTTCTTTGGCTGGCCTCTTCCAGGTACCACCTGGTACTGTTGTGGAGCTTGCCAAACATCCGTGACAGGAGGGTCCACCCAGACCTGATGACGTCGTGTGGCGTGTACAGTGACGTCGTGACCCGCTATCTGGGTCTGTGTGGCCACCTCTTTCGTCTCCCTCCGGGTCTGGAACCCTATGTCCCGGACTGTACGAACCCCAGGGGGCCTAACAGGCGCCGGGTACGGGCCAGCTATCATTATCATGTCCATAGCTGGGGCTGCTGAGGAGACCACTGAGGGAGGCTGGGGAGATTTACGGCGTGGGGTGGGCACTTGTGCAGAGGCCTGGTTGGGGGAGGCTGAAGGCTCGTAGGGTCTGTCAGTTTCCTGACACTCTGGGGAGTAGGGGTCGCACCTGGTAATATTTAGGGCGTACCATCCATTGTAACCCCAGTGTCGGGTGTAAGTCACCAAGTCTCCTGGCAACAGGTCCCTCCCCGGGTGTCCTTCTGGGAGGTGAGCCTCCACGTCCCGCCGGGTTACAAAGACTTCTAAATAAAGTCCAGGCTCCTGGATGAAGCCCCAACCACCTTTTAACTTAAAGTTCCGTACTGCACCCTTACGCCGCGGCTCCCTCACCGCACTTTTATCTTTTCTCATACGTGCCTTCTCTGCCAGGTCCTTCTCCAGGTGACGTTGCCGAAGCTTTTGGGATTCTCGCTGCTCTGTTGTGAATGGGTTTGAGATGAGTTCTGAGCAGAGGCTCCCTCTGGTGGTTACAAGCGGTACTAGTGAGGATTGTGAGGACTGGGAATCAGGTGTTACTGATTGGTCTTATGTAAGGGAGTCATTTTCCCATCAGGGTTGCCGGTGATCAATTGTTCTGGTCTGAATCCTTCTTTCCAGTTTCCCTTGTAGCCTGCTGTGTCGTGTCTGCATCTCCTGCTATCAGATAAGACTATTTCTTATTTTGTGTTTTTGCTATATTTTTGCATTTTGTCCTGCACTTCTGTGGGGCCTTCTGGGTCCCCTCCGGGGGCTTTTGCCCTCTCAGTTTAGTCCAGCCACTGCTTTTTCCAGTTTTTTTTCAGTGGCTGCTGTTTTGATTTTTTTTACACCAGAGAACTAATTTAGGTGGTAGAGGTCGTGTGATCTCAGGTGATTTTGAAATTAGTAGAGTTGGTGTTTTTTCAGGGTTTTCTGAGATTGCAGTAAGTACCCTTCCTGTCCTTTTCTATTTAGATAGTTTGGGCCCCAGCGTTTGCTCATACTATTTTCTTTCTGTGTCAGTATTTCCTCTTGTCTAACCGCCATTACATGTTTGGGGGCTTTCTATTATCTTTGGGGTTCTGCTCCGGGGCAGATAGCTTTCCTATTTCTATCTTTAGGTGTAGTTAGTTTCTCAGGCTGTGACGAGGCGTCTAGGACCAACGTAGGAACGCTCCACGGCTGCCTCTAGTTGTGGTGGTTAGTCAGGGTACTGCAATCCCATAGATTCCAACTGCTCTGGTGTATTTCCTTTTTTTACCTGCACTCCTCAGCTACCGTAACATAACAGTATCACCGGCCATAAAAATTGTATGGTACTCACAGAAGGGAAAAAATATTTTGAAGGAAGAAAAGTTGTCAGAGATATTTTTCTGTTTGTTGCATTTTTTTTTTTTTCCCTCTGTATCTCTGGGTGCTGGGGAGGATCTTTTCTCCCAATGGAGTTTGCACAGTTGTCTGGCCGTGTGGATCAGCTTGCCACTGAGGTTCAGAGTATTGCTGCATATCTTGCTAGGTTGCCTGTTGTGGAACCTAGGATCCCCATGCCAGATTTGTTTTTAGGGGATCGAGCTAAGTTTCAGAATTTCAAAAATAATTGTAAATTGTTTCTTGCCTTAAAATCTAAGTCCTCAGGAAACGCAGCGCAGCAGGTTCAAATTATCATCTCTCTCCTGCGCGGCGATCCTCAGGATTGGGCTTTTTCCCTGATACCTGGGGATCCTGTTTTGAGTGATGTTGATGCATTTTTTCAGGCTTTGGGGTTATTGTACGATGAGCCTAATGTCACTGATCAAGCTGAAAAAGCCTTGTTGGCATTAAATCAGGGGCTTGATGACGCTGAGTTATACTGTCAGAGATTCCGTAGGTGGGCAGTCCTGACCAAATGGAATGACGACGCTTTGGCGGCCCTTTTCCGGAAGGGTCTGTCGGATAATGTAAAGGATGTTATGGTGGGATTCCCTGTCCCCTCTGGTCTCAATGATTCTATGTCATTAGCGATTCAAATTGACAGACGTTTGCGTGAGCGGAGAAGTATGCGTGGAGTGGTGTTGCCTTGAGAGCCAGCTGCTGAGCCCATGCAGTGTGATGGAGTGGTGTCTGGGGCACAGCGTCATGATTTTCGAAAGCGCAATGGGTTATGTTTCTACTGTGGTGATGCCTCTCATGCTATTTCAGTCTGCCCTAAGCGGGGAAGACATTTTGCACGCTCAGTTGTCTTGGGTAGTGTTCAGACTAAGTTTTTATTAACTGTCACTCTGATATGCTCTCTGTCCTCATTTTCTGCTCAGGCTTTCGTTGATTCTGGAGCAGCTATTAACCTGATGGATTATGATTTTGCTAAACGTTGTGGGTTTCCCTTGATACCCCTACAGAAGTCTATTCCTTTACTGGGGATCGATTCTACCCCTTTGGCTGAGAATAAACCCCAGTTTTCTACTCAGGTGATAATGAGGGTTGAACCTGATCACCAGGAGTGCTGCAAATTTTTGGTTCTATATAATCTGCATGACATTATAGTGCTGGGTTTCCCTTGGTTACAGTCTCATAATCCTGTTTTGGATTGGAAATCTGTGTCTGTAACCAGTTGGGGCTGCCAATGTGTTAATACCAACACTCCTGTTTTTTCTGCCTCCCCCAGGCTGAGGATGTTCCTGACTTTTTGTTTGATTTTTCTGATGTGTTTAGCGAAAGTAAATCTGCATCCTTACCTCCCCATAGGAGCTATGACTGCGCTATTGAATTAGTGCCAGGTAGTAAATTCCCTAAAGGTCGCCTTTTTAACTTGTCTGTACCTGAACATGACGCTATGCGGTCTTATATCAAGGAATCATTGGAGAAGGGTCATATCAGACCATCCTCTTCACCCTTAGGTGCCGGTTTTTTCTTTGTGGCCAAAAAAGATGGTTCATTAAGGCCGTGTATTGATTATCGTCTCTTGAACAATATTACTGTGAAATATCAATACCCGTTACCCTTGATTTCTGACCTGTTTTCCAGGGTGAAAAACGCTACTTGGTTTACCAAGCTTGACCTCAGGGGGGCGTATAACCTTATTCGCATTAAGCACGGGGATGAATGGAAGACGGCATTTAACACCCCTGAAGGGCATTTTGAGTACCTTGTGATGCCCTTTGGGCTCACTAATGCTCCTTCCGTCTTCCAGTCCTTCATGAATGACATTTTCAGGGATTTTGTGGACAAGTTTCTGATTGTTTATTTGGATGATATCTTGATTTTTTCTAATGACTGGGACTCTCATGTGAAACATGTTCGAACTGTATTCCAGATTTTGAGAGAGAATGCTCTGTATGTGAAGGGATCAAAGTGTCTTTTTGGCGTACAGAAGATCTCATTTCTGGGATTCATTTTGTCCCCATCTGTTATTGAAATGGACCCAGTCAAGGTTCAGGCCATCTGTGATTGGGTCCAACCTACTTCATTAAAAGCTCTTCAGAGATTTTTGGGTTTTGCCAATTTTTATCGTAAATTTATTGGTAATTTCTCGGTTATTGTTAAACCATTAACTGATTTGACCAGAAAGGGTTCTGATGTGGTGAATTGGCCTCCTGAGGCAGTCTCTGCGTTTCAGGAACTTAAGCAGAGATTTACTTCTGCTCCTGTTCTACGGCAGCCTGATGTTTCTCTGCCATTTCAGGTGGAGGTTGATGCCTCTGAAATTGGGGCAGGTGCCGTTTTGTCCCAAAAAGATCCAGAGACCTCTAAAAGTAACCCTTGTGCCTTTTTCTCTCGAAAATTTTCTCCTACTGAACGTAATTATGACGTGGGTAATCGGGAGTTATTGGCCATGAAGTGGGCTTTTGAAGAGTGGAGACATTGGCTGGAGGGAGCCAAACATCAGGTGGTGGTCCTTACGGACCATAAGAATCTGGTCTATCTGGAATCTGCCAAGCGACTCAATCCTAGACAGGCCAGGTGGGCC
>JARQOD010000005.1:127685188-127882215 GCA_033576555.1 Oophaga sylvatica | reverse complement strand
TTGCAGTCTACTGAGCCAGAATTTGACCCTGATGAAAGTCAGGTGCCCGTTCCCGCATACTATACCACCTTACACGGTGACACAGAGGAAGGTGCAGATGAAATTGAAGAGAAGGTGATGGATGATCCAGTTGTTGACCCGGATTGGCATCCATTGGGGGAAGAGGGTGCCGCTGGCAATAGCTCAGAAGAGGAGAAGGATCCGCAGCAGGCATCGACATCGCAGCAGTGTTTATCTGGCAGGCCCGTAGCAGTCCAAAAACGTGTTAAAAAAACAAAAAGAGTTGCAGGACAGCTTGGCCAGATGGTCAAATTAGCACAGCGTGCGCTCCCTGAAAATTTATACCATAGTACAGTCATGGACAAAATTTTGAGAATGACACAAATATTAATTTTTACAAAGTCACTTTTTCTAATAGCATTTTGCATATACTCCAGAATGTTATAAAGAGTGATCAGCTTAACAGCAATTACTTGCAAAGTCAATATTTGGCTAGAAAATGAACTTTATCCCCCAAAACACATTTCAACATCATTGCAGCCCTGCCTTAAAAGGACCAGCTAACCTCTTTTCAGTGATTTCTCCATTAACACAGGTGTGGGTGTTGATGAGGACATGACTGGAGATCAATCTGTCATGATTAAGTAAGAATGACACCACTGGACACTTTAAAAGGAGGCTGGTGCTTGGCATCATTGTTTCTCTTTTGTTAACCATGGTTATCTCTAAAGAAACACGTGCAGTCATCATTGCAATGCACAAAAATGGCCTAACAGGGAAGAGTATCGCAGCTAGAAAGATTGCACCTCAGTCAACAATCTATCGCATCATCAAGAACTTCAAGGAGAGAGGTTCCATTGTTGCCAAAAAGGCTCCAGGGCGCCCAAGAAAGACCAGCAAGCGCCAGGACCGTCTCTTAAAAGTGTTTCAGCTGCGGGATCGGGCTACCAGCAGTGCAGAGCTTGCTCAGGAATGGCAGCAGGCAGGTGTGAGTGCATCTGCACGCACTGTGAGGCGGAGACTCTTGGAGCAAGGCCTGGTCTCAAGGAGGGCAGCAAAGAAGCCACTTCTCTCCAGAAAAAACATCATGGACAGACTGATATTCTGCAAAAGGTACAGGCAGTGGACTGCTGAGGACTGGGGTAAAGTTATTTTCTCTGATGAATCCCCTTTTCGATTGTTTGGGACATCAGGAAAACGCCTCATTCGGAGAAGACAAGGTGAGCGCTACCACCAGTCTTGTCTCATGCCAACTGTTAAGCATCCTGAAACCATTCATGTGTGGGGTTGCTTCTCAGCCAAGGGAATCGGCTCTCTCACAGTCTTGCCTAAAAACACAGCCATGAATAAAGAATGGTACCAGAATGTCCTCCAAGAGCAACTTCTCCCAACCCTCCAAGAGCAGTTTGGCGATCAACAATGCCTTTTCCAGCATGATGGAGCACCTTGCCATAAAGCAAAGGTGATAACTAAATGGCTCAGGGAACAAAACATAGAGATTTTGGGTCCATGGCCTGGAAACTCCCCAGATCTTAATCCCATTGAGAACTTGTGGTCAATCATCAAGAGACGGGTGGACAAACAAAAACCTAAAAATTCTGACAAAATGAAAGCATTGATTGTGCAAGAATGGACTGCTATCAGGACTGCTGTCAGGATTTGGTCCAGAAGTTGATTGAGAGCATGCCAGGGAGAATTGCAGAGGTCCTGAAGAAGAAGGGTCAACACTGCAAATATTGACTTGCTGCATTAACTCATTCTAACTGTCAATATAAGCTTTTGTTACTCATATGTTTGCAATTATATTTCTGTCTGTGATAAAAACATCTGTCAAACACACATAAAAACCAGAGGGCAGCAGATCATGTGAAAATATAATATTTGTGTCATTCTCAAAACTTTTGGCCATGATTGTAGGAAGAGTCCAGCAGTGTGGCACTTTTTTGACCAAAATCCTATTGATGACGCAAAGGTTATCTGTAAGAAGTGCGGAAGGACCTTTAGCCGAGGGAAAAATCTCAGAAATTTGAATACCAGTTGCATGCTTAGACAGTTAATGAACATGCACTTGCAAGTGTGGACGGACTACAAAACCTACAAATCCCCCCCAGGGCCGGTGTCAGCACCTGGCGCACCCGGGCAAGTGTCGGTTCCTTGAGCAGGTGGGGGGGGCCGACTCTTGGGTGACGGCACTGGCACAGGGCCCTTATAGTACAAAAAAGTGTCTCTGACGGTGGGAGGGCCCGCTCGCCGTCAGACACACCAGCGTACTATGAGGGGCCCTGTGCCAGTGCCGTCGCCCACGAGTCGGCCCCACGTTTGCTCAGGGCCCCACACTTGCAATACTTACCTCTCCATGCTCCACCGCTGTGACGTCTTCCGCGTTTTCTGACAGTGACATTCAGGTTAGAGAGCGCGATGATGTTACGTCTGTACGCCCTCTGCCTAAACAGTCCAAGTGCAGAGAGCTATAAGATGGTGACGCTGAGGAGTCCAGAGTAGAGCAGTGCCCAGCGAGGAGAGGTATTTCATTTTTTTTAATGTTTGGAGCAATATATGGGGAGCATTATACACTGGAGAATTATATATGGGGCCCAGCATACACTTGAGCATCATAAATAGGACCCATCATACACTGGAGCATTCTAAATGGGGGACATCAGACACTGGAGCAGCATTTACGGGGCCCATTATACACTGGAGCATATTAAATGGGGCCCATTATATATGGAGCATGATTTTGGCCCATAAGGCACTGGAGCATCATCCATGGGGCCCATCATATACTGGAGCAATCTAAATGGGGCAGATCAGACACTGGAGCATCATCCATGGGGCCCATCATATACTGGAGAATCATTTGGGGTTCATTATTTATGGGGACATTTGGGGCCTATTCTATATGGAGAATTATATGGAGCCAATTCTACATGGAGCAATATATGGGGCCCATCATATACTGTATGGAGCTTTATATGCGACTCATTATACTGTATGGAGTAATATGTGGGGCTCATTGTACTCTATGGGGACCGTCCTATACTTTATGGCACATTATATGGGGACTATCATATACTGGAGCTGTATGTGGAGCTCATCATATACAGTACTGTATGGAACATTACATGGGACCAATTATTCTGTATGGAGCAATATATGGGGCTCATTATTCTGTATGGCGCACTATGTGGTGGCCATAATACTGTATGGAGGAATATACTGTCCGTTTTTTGAGCTATTGTAGATTTTAACATAGATATCAGTCATGTAATGTAAGAAGTGAAGTATTTTTCATTGTACTATACGTATATTTCTGTGCCGTATCGGAGCATGATGAATTGTGGTATGTGTTAAAGGGGCCCACTGACACTCTTTGGCCCGGGGCACACGAAAACCGGGAGCCAGCCCTACCCCCCCACAAGTTTTGCCAAATAACCCCCAGTTTTCAATGCATAACTATTATTATAAAGTAAATTAAGGTTGACAAGCTTAAGTAATAAGAATTTATGTTGTTGGCATTGAAATGGGCACTGTAGGTGTGTTTACTGTCCTCCACTCCATGGCGACTTTACTTCCCCATTGACTTGCATTGGGTTTCGTGTTTCAGTCGGACCCCCGACTTTTCCCGATAGTCGGCCGATTTCGTTCGACCCGACTTTTGAGAAAGTCGGATTTCATGAAACCCGACTCGACCCTAAAAAAGGGAAAGTCGCTCATCTCTAGTGATCACTAGTGACATTATACACAGGTGCTCTGTATACAGTGTCACTGCACAGGTAATACAGCGATCACCAGTGACATACAGTGCTCCTGTGTATAATGTCACTGGTGATCACTGTATTACCTGTACATTGATACTATATAACCTATACCAGCAACAGAGTCAGAAAAGGCCCAACTATATCTCTGATAAGAATGACAATAAATACACTTAGATGCAAAAATTGCAAAAAAGGTTTACAAATTTTATTAACACATATAAACGGTACAAAAGTTGATCAGAATGAGAATAACGGTGGAAGATCGTATACACAAAAACAGGTATATATAAAGCACCAAAGACACTAAATAATGAATGACCAGCCAATAATTCAGTAATGAGGGTGCTGCAATGCAGCGTCACCAAGCCAAATGCTTAAAGTAATAGATTATACCGCGGTAATCCAAAATTGAGTATACATGACATGAAATAATTACATATAATGAGAGATCCAGGAGCTAACATGCTATAGCAACCATTATAAGTGGAGATACATCCCTCCGTGACACCTCATGGATCGCTCAAGTAAAGTGCCGACAATAGTGCATATAGTCAAAGGGTTAAAAGTAGTCTGCAAAACCCTTACCCATGTGGGAACCTGCTGTGCCTTGCTACCCAATGCGTTTCGCTCAGTAGGGCTTCTTCGGGGGCTGTATTGTAGCTATATAGGGCTACTGCCCCTCCTATAAAGGGAGCTGAAGATAACCCGACCTCCGTCCTCAGCGGTCGGCGCCATGGTACCCGTCGCGTCACTCCGACAATCCCGGAAGTCGGCTCACGTCAGCGCCGGCATGGTAGCCATGACAACGCCAACGCTCGCCGCAACCGTAAGGACGCCTTCAGCAGCGCGACGGGTAAGCGTTGCCGCACATGGACAACAATCCGCAATGCACCATGTAACAAATCAGGGGAAATCCCCTATGTGCCACGCAAAGTAACAACCAACACCAACACCGCATTACTGAATTATTGGCTGGTCATTCATTAGTTAGTGTCTTTTGGTGCTTTATATATACCTGTTTTTGTGCCTATGATCTTCCACCGTTATTTTCATTCTGATCAACTTTTGTACCGTTTATATGTGTTAATAAAATTTGTAAGCCTTTTTTGAAATTTTTGCATCAAAGTGTATTTATTGTCATTCTTATCAGAGGTATAGTTGGGCCTTTTCTGACTCTGTTGCTGGTATAGGTTATAGTTCATTGTGAGTCGCAAATGGACTTTATTTGAGTCTTGTAGTAATCATCTATAGGTATGATTTTTTCTGCTACATTGATACTATAGTATACTGCATACTCTATACAGTGCTCTTGTGTATAGTGGCACTTACCGTAATATTAGTGTTACTAGTACTGTGTTTTTTTATTGATGATCAGTATTGTAGTATTCGGTCACTATGTTGTGGTAATATATAGTCCTGTCATGGTAGGATGTTATTTTGCAGATATTTGCTGCTGAGGTCAGAGATTAGTTGCAGCAGACAGTTGAGGTAACAGATGGACAGGAAGTCGTCTTTTCCAATTTGAGCAGTGTATATTTGGTACTAATTTTCAAAACTTGTATAAAACCCCTTAAAATCTATCCACCATACTAAGTAGTGACTGACAGTGTCTGGGACAATGTGTGCTGGACAGGAGGCAATGACATTACAAATGAAGGCACAGGTGGGGTAAGAAGGGTAAAGCGCCTTTACTTTTAGGTACCGTTACTTGTATTTTGTGCTTGATGAAAATGGGGGTGAGAATGGATGTGGCTAGCAAAAATGGCTATATGTTTTTTAATTGGTGTGGTTTCCTAACACAAACAGGGAACCTGTTGTTAAAAAATGTAATCCCACCCCCCAAACATTACCAATAAATTATTTTTTTTATGAATCAATAAGTGGTGCATCCTGCAATTAGTCAATTCTACTGGACCAATGCATTAAAAAAGCTTGGAAATAGACATCCTGATACGAGAGGTTTTGTTAGGGATGCAGTATGTATTAAAAAATGACAATTAGAAACAGGCAATAAAGCACTCAGGTAGAGGAATATGATGATATTAATATTTAATAATTTCACATTTTTTATTTTCATTAATAAGCTCTTCGTGCAGAAGGCACTTTTGACCTTTTAAAGGGGTTTTCCCAAGAACAAAATTTAATTTTAATCAATAGATCTTGGAATAATAACTTCCACAATTGAATGTGTTTGAATAAAATGTTCCTGTGCTGAGATAATCTTATAAATGTTCCACTGCTGTGTATTGTGTAATGGCTGTGCAAAATAGAGTATACAGGACAGCACAGGATCACAGCTGATTCTTTCTGTGAGGTAAAACATTCCCGTCTGTTTTTAAACATGTTTTACCTCACAGAATCAGCTGTGACCCGTGCTGTAATGTCTGTTTACTCTTTTTCTTCCTCCCCTGCCCAGGAGATGTGGCATGATCAGACAATGTCCCTGCACGGTCAGACACGGACACAGGGGCGCCGCTATAATGAAGCGACTTGAGCTTGTTTCTCAGGCGGCAGCAGCCAGGGGGCGGCAGAGGGAACCCATAACACGTGGTGTGGTGCCGGCCGGCTCTCCTTAATCCCTCACACGCATAGTCACTCACCACGTCACAAGACAGAAGACACAGTCAGTTTACTCCTGCTGCTGGCTGGCTGCTGCGCACGGTGCTGCTAGTGCTTCCTTGTGTGACTCTCCCTCCCCTCCTGCCCAGAGTTAGGAGAAGCCAGGTCGGTGACTAGTTATTAATGCATTATGCAACTGAACTACTGCTGCCTGTTACTGTGGGACTTGAAAACATGATCTCCCGACAGGACCCACTCCCCCACCCCTGCTGCAGCTGTGTAGCTGTAATATGGGACTGACTGAGGTGCAGACTAGTGCAGCGGCGCCCGTGGTGCCCCTGGAGCAGCGACTCAGCGAGACCCCTCTCCCTCCCTCGTCTGTACTGCTGTAATATGGGACTGAGGTGCACCGTGCAGCAGTGCCCCTGGAGCAGTGAGACCCCTCTCCCCTCCCTGCTCCCTCCTTCCCTCCCACCCTCTCTCCCTCCCTCTCTCCCTCCCTCTCTCCCTCTGTCTCTCCCTCCCTCTGTCCCTCCTCTGCTGGCCTGGCCAGGAACTCCTCTCCCTTTCAGACACAGCCAGCCAGGCGCAAGTAGTTAAAAAAAAAACATGATCTCCCGACTCCCCCAGCTGCAGCCTGGCACACTCCTGATGGTGCCACTGGCAGGGCAGCAGGTGCTCCTCCTTGGTAATGGCTTAGCCTCCCAGTGACTGCTCCTCTCCTTGCACAGAGCAGCTGCTCCTTAAGGGTATGCCACACTAAGGCTACTTTCACACTTGCGTTTTTTTGCGCTGCGTTTCGAGCGCACATGAAGCGCATTAAAAAAACGCATGCAAACGCTTGTAAACGCTGCGATTTTTAGTCGCATCAGCATGCGCATTTCGACAAAAAAATGCAGCGTTTGTCTGCGATTTCATTCGTTTTTGCATGCGTTTGCGTTTTTTTTTGGCGAATGCGTTGTCTATGTGTCACATTTCTATCATCTCTGTCTCCATCATCTCTGTCTCCATCATCTCTGTCTGTCTCCATCATCTCTGTCTTCACCTCATCTCTGTCTCCATCATCTCTGTCGTCCATCATCTCTGTCTCCACCTCATCTTGTCTGTCTCCATCATCTCTGTCTTCCATCCATCATCCGTTCTGTCTCCATCATCTCTGTCTGTCTCCATCATCTCTGTCTTCCATCATCTCTGTCTGTCCATCATCTCTGTCTGTCTCCATCATCTCTGTCTCCATCCATCATCTCTGTCTGTCTCCATCATCTCTGTCTCTCCATCATCTCTGTCTGTCTCCATCATCTCTGTCTCCATCCATCATCTCTGTCTGTCTCCATCATCTCTGTCTGTCTCCATCATCTCTGTCTCATCCTATTCTGTCTCATCATCTCTGTCTGTCTCCATCATCTCTGCTCCATCTTCTGTCTCCAATCATTCTCATCATCGTCTGTCTCCATCATCTCTGTTCTCCATCCATCATCTCTGTCTCTCCATCATCTCTGTCTCCTCATTTTCTGTCTCCATCATCTCTGTCCTCTCTTGTTCCATCACTCTCTTCCCATCATCTCTGTCTGTCTCCATCATCTCTGTCTGTCTCCATCATCTCTGTCTCCTCCATCCATCATCTCTGTCTCCATCATCTCTGTCTGTCTCCATCATCTCTGTCTCCATCCATCATCTCTGTCTCCATCATCTCTGTCTGTCTCCATCATCTCTGTCTCCATCATCTCTGTCTGTCTCCATCATCTCTGTCTCCATCCATCATCTCTGTCTCCATCATCTCTGTCTGTCTCCATCATCTCTGTCTCCTCCATCATCTCTGTCTCCATCATCTCTGTCTGGTCTCCATCATCTCTGTCTCCATCCATCATCTCTTCTCCATCATCTCTTCTTCTCATCATTCTGTCTGTCCTCTCTTCTCCATCATCTCTGTCTGTCTCCATCATCTCTGTCTCCATCCATCATCTCTGTCTCCATCATCTCTGTCTGTCTCCATCATCTCTGTCTCCATCCATCATCTCTGTCTCCATCATCTCTGTCTGTCTCCATCATCTCTGTCTCCATCATCTCTGTCTCATCCATCATCTCTGTCTCCATCATCTCTGTCTCCTCCATCATCTCTGTCTCATCCATCATCTCTGTCTGTCTCCATCATCTCTGTCTCTCTTTGTCCTCCATCATCTCTGTCTGTCTCCATCATCTCTGTCTGTCTCCATCATCTCTGTCTGTCTCCATCATCTCTGTCTCCTCTCATCATCTCTGTCTCCATCATCTGTCTGTCTCTCTCTGTCTCTCCATCATCTCTGTCTCCTCCATCATCTCTGTCTCCATCCATCTCTGTCTGTCCCCATCATCTCTGTCTGTCTCCATCATCATCTCGTCTGTCTCCATCATCTCTGTCTCCATCCATCAATTCTGTCTCCATCATCTCTGTCTGTCTCCATCATCTCTGTCTCCTCCATCATCTCTGTCTCTCCATCATCTCTGTCCTCCATCCATCATCTCTGTCTCCATCATCTCTGTCTGTCTCCATCATCTCTGTCTGTCTCCATCATCTCTGTCTCCATCATCTCTGTCTGTCTCCATCATCTCTGTCTCCATCATCTCTGTCTGTCTTCATCCATCTCTGTCTCCATCATCTCTGTCTCCATCATCTCTGTCTGTCTCCATCATCTCTGTCTCCATCCATCATCTCTGTCTCCATCATCTCTGTCTGTCTCCATCATCTCTGTCTGTCTCATCATCTCTGTCTCCATCCATCATCTCTGTGTGTCTCCATCATCTCTGTCTCCATCCATCATCTCTGTCTGTCTCCATCATCTCTGTCTGTCTCCATCATCTCTGTCTCCATCCATCATCTCTGTCTCCATCATCTCTGTCTGTCTCCATCATCTCTGTCTCCATCCATCATCTCTGTCTCCATCCATCATCTCTGTCTCCATCCATCATCTCTGTCTCCATCATCTCTGTCTGTCTCCATCATCTCTGTCTGTCTCCATCATCTCTGTCTCCATCATCTCTGTCTGTCTCCATCATCTCTGTCTCCATCCATCATCTCTGGCTCCATTATTTACAGAAAAATTGCGTGCGTTCAAAAGCGCTGACGAGCGCAAAGCCATGCGCACGCCAGCGCCCCCATAGACTGCAATGTTATTTTTTGTGCATAGCAGGCGCACACGTGCGCACGCGTTTTTTTAAAGCGGTTGACCAAAAAAAAAATGCAACATGTAGCGTCTAGCGCGTATGGGCGCACACCGGGAAAATGCGCAGCGCACGACAAACACACATGAACGCGTGCAAGCGCTAGACCCTGCGCCCGCCATGTTAAAGATAGGGGAACATTGCGCATGCGTCCGATAGCGCAAGATGCGCTGCGCGATAAAACGCAAGTGTGAAAGTAGGCTAAGCGAGATCGCAAGCGAGATCGCTAACGTGTTCACTACTGCGTCACCATTTATGACGCAGTAGTGATCTCGTTAGCGACTTAGCTGTGTGATTCCAAACACATCTCAGCGATCTGTGATTCCAAACACATCTCATCAGCGATCTGTATAACGACCTCTGCGGTCGTTGGTAAAACCTAGTCCCACCTGCGACGCTTGTGAAGTCGTTCATAAAGGGTGTCACACTCAGCGATTCAGGCTCACCAGCGAGACACCAACGACCAAAAAATGGCACAGAACGTTCATGAGCGATCAGCGACATCTCAGCAGGGGCCACATCGCTGCTACATGTCACACACAGCTAAGTCGCTAACGAGATCGACACTGTGTCATAAATGGTGACGCAGTAGCGATCTCGTTAGCGATCTCGCTTGCGATCTCGCTTAGTGTGGCATACCCTTTAGACTCATACAGCTGGATCCTTTGTTCTCATGTGACTGGAGTGGAAGTGGCAAGTGCAGAGCAGCAGCCGCAGCACTCAGCCTCCTGCCAGAGCTCAGCAAAGCAGTCAGCAGGCAACACACAGTGGAGACGCCAGGGGAAGCAGCAGTGTCAGCTGGGAGATGGAGGCACTGCCATTGTGTGCAGCCAGCAGAGGGGTCACCGTTTGCTACATCACAGGAAAGCTGCAGCTGAGCAGCTCTGCTACATCACAGGGAAGCTGCAGGTCTACTCAGGGCCGGCGTCAGCACCCGGCATACCCGGGCAAGTGCCGGGGCCCTGAGCAGGCGGGGGGGGCCTACTCGCCGTCAGGCACCCTGGCGCCTGTTAGGGGTTGAGAGCGGTACCAGCGCCGCCACTGGGCCCCCCCGCTTGCTCAGGCCCCAGCAGCTGCTGGCACAATACTTACCTCTCCCCGTGCCTCCGCAACTCTGGGCTCCAGGGGGCGCCCGCGCTTCCTGTCACAGCACCGCCGCCGAATGACGTCATGATTCAGCAGCCGGCTGTGGCAGAGAGAGCGCGGACGCCGGACAGGTGAGATGTGAGGTGTATGTGTCTATGTGTGTGTCTATCAGTGTGTGTGCATGTAGTGCGTTGCTGTCTGTGTGTGGTGCTGTATGTGTGATGGTGGTGGGGGAGGCAGTGATGGTGGTGAGGAGCCGGAGGCAATGATGATGATGGGGAGACGATGATGATGATGATGATGAGGAGGAGGCAATGATAATGATGGGGAGGCAATGATAATGATGGGGAGGCAATGATGATGATGATGATGGGGAGGCAATGATAATGATGGGGAGGCAATGATGATGATGATCGGGAGGCAATGATGATGATGGGGAGGCAATGATGATAATAATGGGGAGTCTTTCCACACGCGCCTTTCCTGAGCCGTAACAGTGCAGAACGCAGCACAGTGCAGAGGAGAGCTCCATATTTTGTATGGAGCATTATATGGGGACCAGTATCCTGTATGGAGCAATTTGTGGTCCAGTATTCTGTATGGAGCATTATATTGGGTATGGGGGGTGACATCCTGCTTGGGGTATTATATGGGTGATGAGGGGGAGACTGTGGTGCCCATAATATTGTATGGAGGACTGTACTGTGCGGTCTGTACTGTGTGCTGTGAGGATTTGGCGGTTTTTGAGCTATTGTACAATTTACATTTTGGCCTTGTACTATACCCATATTTCTCTGCAGTATCTGTGCATCATGAATTGTGGTCTGTGTAAATGGCCCACTGAGGCTCTTTCACCCGGGGCCCATAAAAACCTGGAGCCGGCCCTGGGTGCTGCTTCTTTGATATCCTTGTGACTCCCTCCCCTCATGCCCAGAGTTAGGAGAAGCCAGGTCGGTGACTAGTTATTAATGCAACTACTTAAGTTACTATATGGGACTTGAAAACATGATCTCCCGACAAGGGAAATACACAGGCCTGTGTAGCGCTGCAGTGATTCTGGATGTGTTCAATGAGCACATCCGGATTCACCGCGCGTTCAGAAGGGGGCGGAGCTTTGTACTGATTTTACAATGGGGGGGCGCCGTTTTGCAGTTCGCCTCAGGCAGCAGAGAGGCTAGGTTCACCCCTGCATGGACATTACACAGTACACATCAGGGTTAAATTTATAAGATTTTATCAGCAAAGGAACATTTAATTTAAACACATCCAATTGTGGAAGTTATTATTATTACAAGATCTATTGATTAAAATTAACTTTCGTTCTTGGGAAAACCCCTTTACCCCAGAGGGTGGCTTGCACGTTAATGGGCCAATTTTTACAATTTCGATCACTGTCATTTTATGAGGTAATAACTCTGGAACACTTTAATGGATCCCAGTGATTCTGAGACTGTTTTTTCGTAACATATTGTACTTCACGTTAGTGGTAAAATTTCTTCGATATAACTTGTGTTTATTTGTGAAAAAAAAACGGAAATGTGGCGAACATTTTGAAAATTTTGCAATTTTCAAACTTAATTTTTATGCCCTTAAATCAGAGAGTTACTGTATATTGCACAAAATAGTTAATAAATAACATTTCCCACATGTCTACTTTACATCAGCACAATTTTGGAACCAAAATTTTTTTTTATTAGGAAGTTGTAACAGTTAAAAGTTGACCAGTGATTTCTCATTTTTACAACACCATTTTTTTTTTTTTTTTTTATGGACCACATCACATTTGAAGTCATTTTGAGGGGTCTATATCATAGAAAATGACCAAAAGTGACACCATTCTAAAAACTGCACCCCTCAACGTGCTCAAAACCACATTCAAGAAGTTTATTAACCCTTCAGGTGCTTCACAGGAATTTTTGGAATGTTTAAAAAAAAATTAACATTTAACTTTTTTTAGAATTTTTTTTACTTCAGATCAAATTTGTTTAATTTTATCAAGGGTAACAGGAGAAATTGGACCCGAAAATTTGTTGCGCCATTTGTCCTGAGTACGCTGATATCTCATATGTGGGGGGGAACCACTGTTTGGGCACATGACAGAGCTCGGAAGGGAAGGAGCGCCGTTTAACTTTTCAATGCAAAATTGGCTGGAATTGAGATCGGACGCCATGTCGCATTTGGAGAGCCCCTGATGCTCCTAAACAGTGGAAACCCCCTACAAGTGACACCATTTTGGAAAGTAGACCCCTAAGGAACTTATCTAGATGTGTGGTGAGCACTTTGAATCCCCAAGTGCTTCACAGACGTTTATAACGTAGGGCCATAAAAATAAAAAATCATATTTTTTCTACAAAAATGATATTTTCGCCCACAATTTTTTATTTTCCCAAGGGTAACAGGAGAAATTGGACCCCAAAAGTTGTTGTGCAATTTGTCCTGAGTACGCTGATACCCCATATGTGGGGGTAAACCACTGTTTGGGCGCATGGTAGAGCTTTTTTTTTAATTTTATTATTTTTCCCTAACTAAGGGGGTGATAAAGTAGGGTTTGATTTACTATTTATAGCCGTTATTTTATGATTGGCAACTGTCACACACTAAAAGACGCTTTTTATTGCAAAAAATATTTTTTGCATCACCACATTTTGAGACCTACAATTTTTCCATATTTTGGCCCACAGAGTCATGTGAGGTCTTGTTTTTTGCGGAACGAGTTGATGTTTTTATTGGCACTATTTTCGGGCACATGACATTTTTTTTGATCGCTTTCTATTCCGATTTTTGGGAGACAGAGTAAAAACCAGCAGTTCATAAATTTCTTTTGGGGGGGTGCGTTTACACCATTCCGCATGTGGTAAAATTGATAAAGCAGTTTTATACTTCGGGTCAGTAGGATTACAGCGATACCTCATTTAGATCTTTTTTTATGTTTTGGCGCTTTTATATAATAAAAACTATTTTATAGAAATAATAATTTTTTGCATCGCTTTGTGTGATCTCAGCCTTAGTGCTGGGTGTCAGCTGTGAGCACATGACGTACTATCCCGTCCATGGTCAAATTGGCCCGGGTCACATGGAAGGGATAGTACGTCTAATGTCAGAAAGGGGTTAAAAGGTCAAAATTGGCTCCAGCACTAAGTGCTTATTCATGAAAATAAAAATGTATAATGTTTTATTTAAACACATCCAATTGAGCAAATTATTCCAAAATGAATTGATTAAAATCAACTTTTGTTCTTGTGAGAACCCTTTTAAGGGATTTCAGCCCTCAAACAAGTTATATGTGCATGTAGCTCTTTCAAAGACAAGTCCAGCAATATCTGTTGTGAATGTTTTGGAAATGAATTCTGAGCAGAAGCTCCCTCTGGTGGTTACAAACAGTACTGAACCATTCATTGAGGATTGGCAATCAGGATTCACAGACTGGCTTGATATAAGGGAGGTTCCCTCCCATCATGGTTGCCGGTGATCAATTGTTCTTGTCTCAACTGTGGTTCCTGGTTCACTTGGAAGCTTGCTGAGTCTTGCCTCTTCTTCTGCTTTCAGATAAGATATTTTCTGTTTTTGTTTTTGTGCTTACCATTTGCATATTTCTCTGCATTTCTGTGAGGTTAGCCAGGTTTCTTGGGCTCCTCTCAGTTCCTCTGGAGCCATTGTTATTTGTTCATTTGCCTTTTCCATTTTTTTCTGTGGCTGCGGCTTAGTTTTGTTACACAAGAGAACTGATTTAGGTGGTAGAGGTCGTGTGATCCCAGGTGTTTTTGCAATCAGTAGCGTTGGCATTTTTTAGGGTTTTTTTTGGATTGCAGTGAGTATCCTTTCTATCCTTTTCTGTCTAGGCAGATTGGGCCCCAGCGTTTGCTCATACTATTTTCTGTCTGTGTCTGTATTTCCTCTTGTCTAACCGCCATTACATGTTTGGGGCTTCCTATGTTCTTTGGGGATCTGCTCCGGGGCAGATAGCTTTCCTCTTTCTATCTTTAGGTGTAGTTAATCTCTCAGGCTGTGACGAGGCGTCTAGGACCAACGTAGGAACGCTCCACGGCTGCCTTTAATTGTGGTGGTTAGTCAGGGTACTGCAATCCAATAGATTCCAACCTCTCTGGTGTATTGCCGTTTTTGCCTGCTCTCCTCAGCTACCGAAACATTACAGTATCACCGGCCTCACTGAAAATTGTATGGTACTCACAGAAGGGAAAAATAGTGTGGAAAGAAAAAAGTTGTCAGAGTTGTCAGAGATTTTTTTTTTTTTTTCTGTTTCTTGCATTTTTTCCCTCTTTTTCTCTGGGTGCTGAGGAGGATTTTTTTTTCTCTCTCAATGGAGCTTGCACAGCTGTCTGGCCATGTGGATCAGCTTGCCACTGAGGTTCGGAGTATTGCTGTCTATCTTGCTGGGTTGCCGGTTGTGGAACCTAGGATTCCCATGCCAGATTTGTTTTTGGGAGATTGGGCCAAATTTCTGAATTTCAAAAATAACTGTAAGTTGTTTTTTGCCTTAAAACCTAAGTCCTCAGGGAACGCAGCACAGCAGGTTCAAATTGCCATCTCTCTCCTGCGCGGCAATCCTCAGGATTGGGCTTTTTCCCTGACACCTGGGGACCCTGTTTTGAGTGATGTTGATGCATTTTTTCTGGCTCTGGGGTTATTGTACAATGAGCCTAATGTCACTGATCAAGCTGAAAGAACCTTGTTGGCATTAAATCAGGGGCTTGAGGACACTGAGTTGTACTGTCAGAAATTCCGAAAATGGGCAGTCCTAACCAAATGGAATGATGATGCTTTGGCAGCCTTTTTCGGAAGGGGCTGTCAGAGAATGTAAAAGATGTTATGGTGGGTTTCCCTGCTCCCTCTGGTCTCAATGATTCTATGTCATTAGCGATTCAAATTGACAGACGTTTACGTGAGCGTAGAGGTATGCGTGGAATAGTGTTGCCTTGTGAGCCAGTTTCTGAACCCATGCAGTGTGATAGAGTGGCTTCTGGGGCACAGCGTCATGAGTTTCGAAAATGCAATGGGTTATGTTTCTATTGTGGTGACGCCTCTCATGCTATTTCTGTCTGCCCTAAGCGGGGAAGACGTTTTGCACGCTCAGTTGTCTTGGGTAGTGTTCAGACTAAATTTCTGTTGACTGTTACCCTGATTTGTTCCCTGTCCACATTTTCTGCTCAGGCTTTTGTTGATTCGAGAGCAGCTATTAACCTGATGGATTTTGATTTTGCCAAACGTTGTGGGTTTCCCTTGATACCCCTACGGAAGTCTATTCCCCTACTGGGGATTGATTCTACCCCTTTAGCTGAGAATAAACCCCAGTTTTCTACTCAGGTGATAATGAGGGTTGAACCTGATCATCAGGAGAGTTGCAAATTTTTGGTACTGTATAATCTGCATGACATTATTGTACTAGGTTTCCCTTGGTTGCAGTCTCATAATCCTGTTTTGGATTGGAAATCTGTGTCTGTAACCAGTTGGGGCTGCCAATGTGTTAATGCCAACACTCCTGTTTTTTCTGCCTCTCCCCAGTCTCAGGATGTTCCTGACTTTTTGACTGATTTTTCTGATGTGTTTAGCGAAAGTAAATCTGCATCCTTGCCCCCCCATAGGAGCTATGACTGCGCTATTGAATTAGTGCCTGGTAGTAAATTCCCTAAAGGTCGCCTTTTTAACTTGTCTGTACCTGAACATGACGCTATGCGGTCTTATATCAAGGAGTCATTGGAGAAGGGTCATATCAGACCATCCTCTTCACCCTTGGGTGCCGGTTTTTTCTTTGTGGCCAAAAAGGATGGTTCATTAAGGCCGTGTATTGATTATCGTCTCTTGAACAAGATCACTGTGAAATATCAATATCTGTTACCCTTGATTTCTGACCTGTTTTCCAGAGTAAAAAGTGCTACTTGGTTTACCAAACTTGACCTCAGGGGGGCGTATAACCTTATTCGTATTAAGCACGGGGATGAATGGAAGACGGCGTTTAATACCCCAGAGGGGCATTTTGAGTACCTAGTGATGCCCTTTGGGCTCACTAATGCTCCTTCCGTCTTCCAGTCCTTAATGAATGACATTTTCAGGGATTTTGTGGATAAATTTCTGATTGTTTATTTGGATGATATCTTGATTTTTTCCAATGACTGGGACTCTCATGTGAAACATGTTCGGACTGTGTTCCAGATTTTGAGAGAGAATGCTCTGTATGTGAAGGGATCAAAGTGTCTTTTTGGCGTACAGAGGATCTTATTTCTGGGATTCATTTTGTCTCCATCTGTTATTGAAATGGACCCGGTCAAGGTTCAGGCCATCTGTGATTGGGTCCAACCTACTTCATTAAAGGCTCTTCAGAGATTCTTGGGTTTTGCCAATTTTTATCGTAAATTTATTGGTAATTTCTCTGTTATTGTTAAACCATTGACTGATTTGACCAAAAAGAGTTGTGATGTGGTGAATTGGTCTCCTGAGGCAGTCTCTGCGTTTCAGGAACTTAAGCAGAGATTCACTTCTGCTCCTGTTCTACGGCAGCCTGATGTTTCTCTGCCATTTCAGGTGGAGGTTGATGCCTCTGAAATTGGGGCAGGTGCCGTTTTGTCCCAAAGAGATCCTGAGACCTCTAAACGTAACCCTTGTGCCTTTTTCTCTCGAAAATTTTCTCCAACTGAACGTAATTATGACGTGGGTTTTCGGGAGTTATTGGCCATGAAGTGGGCTTTTTTTTTCCATAAATAAACACTAATTTTATCGAAGAAAGTTTACCACTAACATGAAATACAATATCTCCCGAAAAAACAATCTCAGAATCAGTGGGATACATTGAGCATTCCAGAGCTATAACCTCAGTGACAGTGGTCAGAATTGTAAAAAATGACTTGGTCATTAACTACCAAATTGGCTGTTACTAAGGTGTTAAGGGCATGAAAATTCAAAGTTGGAAAATGGCGACATTTTCAAAATTTTCGCCAAATTTCTTTTTTTTTCCCCACAAATAAACACAAGTCATATCAAAGAAATGTTACCACTAACATGAAGTACAATATGTCATGAAAAAACAGTCTCAGAATCACTGGGATCCATTAAAGTGTTCCAGTTATTACCTCATAAAATGACAGTGATCGGAATTGTATAAATTGGCCCGGTCATTAACGTGCAAACAACTTTCGGGGGTAAAGGGGTTCAACATGCCCCATTTATAGTCGGTATCCCCAGTTACCATGGCATGGTCACAGTCTACTCAATTAAGCTCTTCCCTTAATACAAAAATTAATAATTATTGATTATACAATCAATTATTTGTAATACAAAATTAAATTAACTACTTTAATAGTTTTTTATTTGTTGACTTTTATGTTTGCCACTGGGGGCTGCCATATTCACTAGTGGGGGCGTGTGTGTCTGGGCACGACAATTGCACACCTCACATACGGCAGCCATGGGCGTAAGAGTCAACGGTTGGACTCCGACCGTATCTCTTGCATTGAGGCCGCTCCTCCTCTTAGCTGTGACCTGGGCACGCCGTCCTGGGCTGTCTAGGTCACAGCTGTGGGAGATCGCGGCCATTTTGTTGTAGCCTGCAGCGTATGCTGTGGGCTTTATTTTCCCGTCATTGCACACACTGCTCAGTATGTGCGATGACAGGAGCTACCGGTAAGACAGCCGGTCCGAGCGCTGCGGGGTCATGCTGTCACATGTCAGATTGACCTCGCAGCTGTGACTGTCACCCGCGGTAACGCTACCGCCCATATGGTCGGTCGCAGCGCTGCGGGATTGTGCTGGCAGATGTCAGCGTTACCCCGCAGCGGTGACCTGCAATAAAAAAGCAGGCGCGGGCCGATGAGACTACTGTTTCGTCAGGCTATGCTGCTGATCGGAGAGTAGTCTAATCTGCCGGTGCCTGTGCTCACAGTTTAAAAAATAAAGGTAAAAATACATACATATTCACGTAAAAATAAAAAATCATTATACTCACCTCACACCAAATCCCAGACGCCCTCGTCTCCTAGAAATAATGCAAAATAATAAACCAACATATACTCCCTGTCCGCCATAATCCAGGTAATCCGAGTGTCCCACGACGATCTCGTGTGTAGAACAGTCACATCGGGAGATGTGATCGCTCTACCTGACCTCCGGCAATACTCTGACAGGAGGTGATCATTCTCAAAGACAGTCGGCGATACACTGATAGGAAGTAATCCTTCCGCAGTGTATCACTGCGCCACCGTGAGAGTTCACCGGAGTTTATCAGCTCTGGTGCTCTCACGGCACTACCACTGTGTGAGAACTTTCCCACGAAGCAGTGGTGCCATGAGAGTACTGGAGCTAATGAACTCCGGTGAACTCTCACGGCGCGCAGTGATACACTGACAGGAAGTAATCCTCCCGCAGTGTATCGCCGGCTGTCTTTGAGAGCAGTCACATCACTGATGTGACTGCTCTCAAAGTGATCAGGATCGTCATGGGACATTGTGGATTACCTTCTCTGCGGACAGGTACGGTACATTTTTTTAAATTTTATTTCTATTACAGGAGATCGTGGGCTTCAGTGGAATTCGGCGAGTTTGTAAGTATGGTTTAATTGTAAATATTAAAGGAGTCTGTGATTATTTCAAATAAAGGACTTTATTCTGTTTGTCTTTATTTACCATATAACTATGGGATTAGTAATGTTTAGGTGTCTTATAGACGCTCCTCCATTACTAATCCGTGGGCTTGATGTCAACGCGAAATACAAAGGTGACATCAACCCCACAAATATTACCCCACTTGCCACTGCTACAGGGCAAGTGGGAAGAGCGAGGCTAAGCGCCAGATTTTGCGCATCTTATAGATGCACCTTTTCTGGGACGGATGGGAGCTGATGTTTTTTAGCCGGGGGTGGCAATATAAATGGTCCCTTTCTAGGCTATTAATATCAGCACAAAAAGGCAGCAAACCTCACCTGCCCAGATCTCAGAACAAATGCACTACAGGGTGCAGCCAGCCCATAAAGCAAGATGCTGCTAACATCTTGCTTTATGGCCTGGCTGCACCCTGTGGTGCATTTGTTCTGAGATCTGGGCAGGTGAGCTTTGCTGCCTTTTTGTGCTGTTTATATTGAATTTTTGGAGACCTTGAGTCTCCTTAGTGGCTAGTGTAGGCTATTAATATCAGCCCGCAGCTGTCTGCATAACCTTTGCTGGTTATTAATTATAGGGGTACCCTCACTTCATTTTTTTTTGGGGGGGGTCCCCATATTAATAACCAGTAAAGGCTAAGTATACAGCTGTGAGCTGATATTATCCTGGGAAGCTCCATGGGTATTACCCCCTTCCCAGGCTATAAACATCCACCCCCAGCTGTCTGCTGGTTATTAAAATTTCGCAGGAGCCCATGCAATTTTTTTTTTTCTTTAAAATTTACAGTTGCTGTCTGGTTACAGCCTATGTACGTTCATTCTTTTAACGCTCCTACCTAGGCTGAGACAATGTTTGCGTAGGTTTGTGTGTGTTTACTTATCGGCTTAATAATGAGGGTGTCTGGCGGATCGTGACGCGAGCTTGAGAGCGTGATACAGCGAGCAGCACCAACAGAATCCTTGCTGCCTGCCATCCTCGGTGACAGTCTACTTGTCAGTATAACTTTGCACTCACCAAACAAATGGCTTTGCACCGTGTTCCTAAATGTCATCCTCTCTTATCCCTTAGCAAACACCCAGAAGGGGAGGAGTGACATCACACACGTCAGCAGATTCAGCCCCTATTTACTGCAGTACTGTGAGCTAGGTGTACACTAGGTTTGTGTGTCAAATTTCAGTAGCTGCTACTAGTGTTTAAAAGTGTTAACACCAAACCTTTTAACCCCTCTCTGCCATCAGACGTACTATTCCGTCCATGTGATCCTGGACCTAATTCCCATGGACGGAATAGTACGTCATGGGCGATCAGCAGCGCTCCCGGGGGGAGCGTAGCTGATCGCGGCCGGGTGTCAGCTGTATATCACAGCTGACACCCAGCATTATGTGTCAGGAGCAGTCACGGACCGCTCCCGGCACATTAACCCCTGGCACACCGCGATCAAACATGATCGCGGTGTACCCGGGGCACAGGGGAGGATCGCGCAGGGTGGAGGCTCCCTGCGCGCTCCCGAGACCCTCAGAGCAGCGCGATGTGTCGCGCTGTTCCGAGGGTACGTCCTCCCTCCAGGTCCCCGGATCCAAGATGGCGCCGGGGTCCTGCAGGGAGGCGGCTTCCTCAGTGCCTGCTGAGAGCCAGAGCGATCGCTGGTGTGACAGAGTGCTGTGCACACTGTCACACCAGCGATCTGATAAAATACTGTGATGTCCCACCCTGGGACAAAGTAAAAAAGTAAAAGAAAAAGTGGTAAAAAAATCATAAATAAAAAAAAAAAAAATTCCCCAATAAATTCATTTCTTCCTGTAAATAAAAAAATCAAAACAATAAAAGTACACATATTTGGTATCGCCGCGTCCGTAACGACCCCCCTATAAAACTGTCCCACTAGTTAACCCCTTTAGTGAACCCCTTAAAAAAAAAAAAAAACTAAGCAAAAAATCAATGCTTTATCATCATACCGCCGAACAAAAAGTGGAATAACACGCGATCAAAAAGACCGATATAAATAAACATGGTACCGCTGAAAACGTCATCTTGTCCCGCAAAAAAAGAGCCGTCATACAGCATCATCAGCGAAAAAATAAAAAAGTTATAGCTCGCAGAATAAAGCGATGCAAAAATAATGATTTTTTTATATAAAATTGTTTTTATTCTATAAAAGCGCCAAAACATAAAAAAATGATATAAATGAGGTATCGCCATAATCGTACTGACCCGAAGAATAAAACTGCTTTATCAATTTTACCACACACGGAACGGTATAAACGCCTCCCCCAAAAGAAATTCATGAATTGCTGATTTTTGTTCATTCTAACCTCCCAAAAATCGAAATAAAAAGCGATCAAAAAATGTTACGTGCTCAAAAATGATACCAATAAAAACGTCAACTCGTACCGCAAAAAATAAGACCTCACATGACTCTGTGGGCCAAAATATGCAAAAATTATAGCTCTCAAAATGTGGTGATGCAAAAAACTACTTTTTGCAATAAAAAGCGTCTTTTAGCGTGACAGCTGCCAATCACAAAAACCCGCTATAAATAGTAAATCAAACCCCCCTTTATCACCCCCTTAGTTAGGGAAAAATAATAAAATTAAAAAAATGTATTTATTTCCATTTTCCCATTAGGGTTAGGGTTGCGGCTAAAGTTAGGGTTAGAGTTGGCGCTAACGTTAGGATTAGGGTTGGGATTAGGGGTGTGTTAGGGTTAGGTTTGTGGTTAGGGTTGGGACTAGGGTTAGGGGTGTGTTGGGGTTAGGGTTGGAGTTAGAATTGGGGGGTTTCTGCTGTTTAGGCACATCAGGGGCTCTCCAAATGTGACATGGCGTCTGATCTCAATTCCAGCCAATTCTGCGTTGAAAAAGTCAAACGGTGCTCCTTCACTTCTTAGCTCTGCCATGCGCCCAAACAGTAGTTTACCCCCGCATATGGGGTATCAGCGTACTCTGGACCACAAGAGTTATTGTGCAATTTGTCCTATTTCTTCTGTTACCCTTGGGAAAATAAAAAACTGGGGGCGACAAAATCATTTTTGTAAAAAAAAATTTTTTTTTGTTTTTACGGCTGTATGTTATAAATTTTCTGTGAAGCACTTGGGGCTTCATAGCGCTCACCACACTTCTAGATAAGTTCCTTGTGGGGTCTATTTTCCAAAATGGGGTCACTTGTGGGGGGTTTCCACTGTTTAGGCGCATCAGGGGCTCTCCAAATGCGACATGACGCCCCCAGACCATTCCATCAAAGTCTGCAATCCAAAACGTCACTACTTCCCTTCCGAGCCCAGACGTGCACCCATACAGTCATTTTCTCACACATCTTGGGTATCAGCGTACTCAGGACAAATTGGACAACAACTTTTGGGGTCCAATTTCTCCTGTTACCCCCTTGTGAAAATAAAATATTGGGGGCGAAAAAAATCATTTTTGTAAAAAAAGAAAGGATTTTTTATTTTTACGGCTGTACGTTATAAACTTCTGGGAAGCACTTGGGGTTCAAAGTGCTCACCACACATCTAGATAAGTTCCTTGTGGGGTCTATTTTCCAAAATGGGGTCACTTGTGGGGGGGTTTCCACTGTTTAGGCACATCAGGGGCTCTCCAAATGCGACATGACGCCCCCAGACCATTCCATCAAAGTCTGCAATCCAAAACGTCACTACTTCCCTTCCGAGCCCCGACGTGCGCCCATACAGTAGTTTACTCCCACATATTGGGTATCAGCGTACTCAGGACAAATTGGACAACTTTTGGGGTCCAATTTCTCCTGTTACCCTTGTGAAAATAAAATATTGGGGGCGAAAAAATCATTTTTGTAAAAAAAGAAAGGATTTTTTATTTTACGGCTGTACGTTATAAACTTCTGTGAAGCACTTTGGGGTTCAAAGTGCTCACCACACATCTAGATAAGTTCCTTGAGGGGTCTAGTTTCCAAAATGGTGTCATTTGTGGGGGGTTTCCACTGTTTAGGCAGATCAGGAGCTCTCCAAACACGACATGGCATCCAGCCAATTCTGCATTGAAAAAGTCAAACGGCGCTCCTTCCCTTCCAAACTCTGCCATGCACCCAAACAGTGGTTTACCCCCACATATGGGGTATCAGCGTACTCAGGACAAAATGCACAATAACTTTTGGAGTCTTGTTACCCTTGGGAAAATAAAAATTGGGGTGAAAAGATCAATTTTGTGGAAAAAATATGATTTTTTAATTTTACGGCTCTACGTTATAAACTTGTGTGAAGCACTTGGGGGTTCAAATTGCTCACCAAAGATCTAGATAAGTTCCTTAGGGGGTCTAGATTCCCAAATGGGGTCACTTGTCCTTGGGAAAAATTAAAAATTTGGGACTAAAAAATCATTTTTGTGGAAAATTGTTTTTTTTTTTCACACCCAGGCATTATAAACTTTTGTGAAACACTTTGGGGTTCAAAGTGCTCACAACAGATCTAGATAAGTTCCTTAGGGGGTCTAGTTTCCAAAATGGTGTCACTTGTGGGGGGTTTCCACTGTTTAGGCGCATCAGGGGCTCTCCAAACACGACATGGCGTCCAATCTCAACTCCAGCCAATTTTAGTTTGAAAAAGTCAAACGGCGCTCCTTCCCTTACGAGCTCTGCCGTGTGCCCAAACAGTGGTTTTCCCCAACATATGGGGTATCAGCGTACTCAGGAGAAATTGCACAACAACTTTATCTGCCCATTTTCTCCTTTAAGGCTGTGGTTCCACGGTCCGGAACCACAGCGCTTTGGACGGAGCGGAAATTCCGCTCCGTCTAAGCCCCGCCCCCTTTCTGACGCGCGCTCTTTCCGGAGGTGTTCAGGACACCTCCGGAAAGAACGCAGGGCTACATAGATACATACATGCACCGTCGCCGCAACACGCTAGGACATGCTGCGGTCTGAAAAGACGCGCCGCATGTCCGTTTACGCAGGTCTCCCGCCTGCGTGTTGTTACGCATAGTGGAGACGGGATTTCTTGAAATCCCCTCCACTATGCTGTAACATCTGGACGCTGCGTGTTTGGCGCTGCGCCAGCGCACAGCGCCAAACACGCAGCGTTTCCTGACCGTGGAAACTCACCCTTACCCTTGTCAAAATAAAAAAAAAGCTTGTAAAAGATCATTTTTGTGGCTAAAAAGTTAAATATTAATTTTTTCCTTCCACGTTGCTTCAGCTCCTGTGAAGCACCTGAAGGGTTATTAAACTTCTTGAATGTGGTTTTGAGTACCTTGAGGGGTGCAGTTTTTAGAATGGTGTCACTTTTTGGTATTTTCTGCTATATAGACCCATCAAAGTGACTTCAAATGTGAGGTGGTCCCTAAAAAAATGGCTTTGTAAATTTTATTGTAAAAATGAGAAATCACTGGTCAACTTTGAACCCTTATAATTTCCTAACAAAAAAACATTTTGGTTCCAAAATTGTGCTGATGTAAAGTAGGCATGTGGGAAATGTTATTTCTTAACTATTTTGTGTGACATATTTCTCTGTTTTAAGGGAAAAAAAATTCAAAGTTTGAAAATTGCAAAATTTTCACCATATTTGTGTTTTCTTCAAAAATAAACGCAAGTTATATCGAAGAAATTATACTTCTAACGTGAAGTACAATATGTCACGAGAAAACAATCTCAGAATCGCGAAGATCCGTTGAAGCGTTCCAGAGTTATAACCTCATAAAGAGACAGTGGTCAGAATTGTAAAAATTGGCCCGGTCATTAACGTGCAAACCCAAAATGTAAACATTAGGCTATGTGCAGACGGTGCGGATTCTGCTGAGGAATTTTCCGCGCAGATTTTGGTAAATCCGCAGGTAAAATGACCTGGGTTTTACCTGCGGATTTGCCGCGGTTTTTGTGCGGATTTCTATTTAGAGCAGGTCTGACAACGCTGCGGAACTGCACAAAAGTAGTGACATGCTGCGGATTTAAATCCGCACCAAATCCGCGCGGAAAAATCTGCAGCGTGTGCACTGCATTTTTTTTTTCCGTTGAATCTAATACTACTGTACATCACTTGCAGTTCTGCTGCGGAAAATCCGCTGCGGATCCGCAGCAGAATCCGCAACGTGTGCACATAGCCTTACATTTTTTCAGTTGCTGAAAATTCCCTTTAACTTGTTGAAACTTTCTTAAAGTTCCAGAGTTTTTATTTTTTCCCTTTTGAATGTTTGATTGAAACTTACCATATTATGATCACTGCTTCCCAAATGCTCCCTGATCTGGCTAAAAGTGTTGAATGATGTGCGCCACTGATCAGCAGATGGCGGCCGCAGGACACACAAAACAAAAAACGACCGATCAAGTACGGATTAGCACTCAGTGGCAGAAGGGGGGGGTAGATTCAGAATCAGGGAACAGGTCAGGAACAGCTTCAGAAACAGCAGCAGAAATTTTGGCACAGCATCAATATCCGATCGCACTGATCAGTGCAGGGGCTGGTGCGTACCTAGAACCATTTGGCGATCAGCACCAAGCCTAAGCTGGACCTCACTATTTCAGGCATTTTTAGCTGTGATTTGCTGTTCAATTTTGATCAGCCAACCACGGCAATCGTTCATGCACAGATGGACATGAACCCCCCACCAGGCGACAGCATAGGTGCCCTGCTGTCAGAAACCGCGGTCACGGTGCTGCATTTCCACCACGACGCATCCCATATGTCCAAGGTTGGGAAGGGGTTAAATTTATTGTGCACCAGGGTAGAAAGCATGTGCACACACCAGCTCATTGTAGAAAAACATGGCAGACATTTTCACACCTCTACCATATTCTCACATTATTTTTGTACAATTTTTCCAGCTAAATTACAAATGTACGGCTTTTCCTAAGACACATGATCCCCTCCATTTTTTTCAAAGATACCTCAACCATGCTGAAACAATTTTTTGTAAAGTTTTATTTTCTTTTTACAAAACGCACCAACTGTACACTGTTTTCTTTTCTCTTTTTAGGTAGGTCACATTTTGAAACAATACCTATGGTTGCTCAGAGCTGTGCTAGCCATGCTGCTAACCAATATTTTCAATAGATATCTAACCACCAGTAAAAATGGAGAGTGGATTCTTGTGCATGCAAAAGAATAGGTTAGACAACAAAAAAATAAATTGAGAATGCGTCCAGTTTTTTTTTTTGTACAGGCCAAAATGGCTTGAACAGACAGCTCTGTAGTTGGGGCTGATTGCACAGGTCTGCGCTGCCTCTTCCCCATCATCTCTGACCGTAGCAGTCCACTGTGCAGCTTTGCTCGTGCTCGCCCTCTAGTGGACATCTGGGGAGCGGCGCCTTACAGGTGCTATTTTTTGGCAACAGAATAAAAGATGTCTTTCTAGAGAATTAATAGCCTCTATGCGCAAAGCAAGCAGCTGAAAATGAACGAGAACACTTGACAGAGTTTCTTGCAGCATATAGAGAATAATCAAATCACTCAGTTTTCCAGCTTTTGATTCTTAAATTAAAAAGAATTAACCAATTTTATACATTAAAAAGGTAGAATATTTAACAAACAAATAGCTTCAGACACAAACCTATTTAGAACTACAGGTATCTACATTGCATACAACTTGGTTCCACACGGATTGACGCTCACTGAATAAGTAGCTCCACGACAGCAGATCTGCTTTATTGCTCTTATGCATATGGTGCTCTCTGAAGGCACTGTAGTATGGATTACAAAAGTTGGAATGGCTTTGGTGGAAAAGTTTGGAATGACTTGGATGATGGCGGTTTACGTCGTCATTCTGGATCAGGCAGTTGTGTGAAATCTGGTTTTCGTTGTCCCAATTAACAGGGAAAAAAAAAGATAAATCAGAGTCCATGTTATACTTCACAGGAAAATTGTAACGTCTGGAGAAAGTTTACATGCCCATCCTAATGCTCTGAATTATTTGGAAAATGCTGTAAAGGATGGAAAGAAAAAAAGTTTAATGGAAAGTCACAGAATGCAAGAAAATTCCTGTAAATACAAATTGTGGAAGATACATATGTAAATTCATGTTAAGATGTGGAGACACCATTCGCTTCCATATGGTGGTTACTTCTAAAAAGACGGGGTCCTGCCAATACAGTAATGTGTCCCAGCGCTAGAGATCACAGGCGTCAGCTGCAGACCACAACTATTCTGTAAAAGTACGGCACCCCTTTAAGCGTCCCATGGTTGTGCTCTGCCTAAATATTACTAATATCCCTTATGCATTTAACAAGACTGGCAGCTTGTCTCCGGCCAGCCGCTATGGGGTACTGCTCTCCATAAACTTGGGGCACCTCGTTACCATATGGAAACTGAGGAGATGCAAATGTCACTTAAGATATTTCCTGGAAAGGGATGAAGAAACATTCATATCCAGTGTAGGAACGTATTGTGACTTCTATAACCATTCAAGTGCCAGATACTGATCATTCAGAGGCCCCTGCAACCTCCTGGGTCCCCCTCCAGTAACGATGCAGTGTCCTGTGTTGAGCCGTCATGTGACCACTGCACACAATCATTGCCTGCAGCAGTAACATGTCGACAACACTGGTCACTGCTGTGGCCAGTCATTAGCTAAAATAGGCACGTGTAAAGATCTCACTGGAGCAGGAATCCTAGAAAATAAGCAAAGGATCACTGATACCAGAACAGCAGGGGACTGACAAGGCAAGTGGAACTTAAGGACTAGACGTTTATCAAAACTGGTGCAAGGGAAATGCAGAGTAGTGTCGCACAATCAATTCTCCAGGGATTCTGTGAAATGTCAAATCTGCTACAGGAAACTACTGAGCTTTTCCTTTGGGTCAGTTTTTTATATATATATGTATATATATATTTACTTTTTTAATTATATGTGGTGGCACAACCCTTAATGGCAACAGACCACCATAGACTGCAATGGGAAGATGGGAGTCATGACACAAACACCCATGTAATCAGCACCCAACCTGAGACAGGAGACCAAGGTACCAAAGCTGAGGCAAGAAACTCTTCACAGTGTTAATGCTCTGCAGTGGGATGGAGAGGGAAAACCCAGAATACTGTGATGTTGCTCCACTCACAAAACCCTACAAGAGCCGAGCCCCAGCTGTTGGCCGCACCATCAGCACCCCCATGACCGCACACCATCAGCCCTCATCAGGGTCCCAGGCAGAGCTCCAGTGTGCAGACAGCGGATTACCTGACCCCAATACACAGATAATATGCCGCTCTGATGAATGTGTACCGACAGCGGCACATGCCACATCAAGGGGGACATGCCTTTCCATATGGCATGGAAATGTGACAGAGGGACACCTGTAACCACTAAAGTCTCGCTACTATACATAGCCATGCATTGCATGACTGGCATAAGGGGGTCCGCCATCACCTGTATTTGACCCCACATGTGCCCAGTACTCGATGTCAATGATGTATAGGACCCTACAGGCCTGCACATACCAAGATGCATTCTCAGTGCACCGTTAATCTCCTCAGATGAACGATCGCACGGTGACATATGGCAGCTGTGGTACCACAACTCCCAGCTGATTTCCCCTATTACCTGGACAGCTGTCAGGACACCATCTCCTGCCAAGTAACTAACGGCAGATAATCCCTTCCTTCCAGACGTACATGTGACCTTAATCTCAGCAAACAATGTAACCGCGCTGCGGGTGAGGACTACAAGCACACGGGACGATTTCTAGACCAGGTTAGGAGTAAATATCAGTCTCGGCCGGGGAGGAGACAGTCACCAGGAGGGACAGCTGTCAGGATGTGCTGACCACGGCAGGACAGAAGTGACATGGGTGACGTCTCCATCCAGTGGTGGCGTCTGATGGGACCCCGGGATGGTTACACCAAAGATTGCCGTTTCCATCGCCTGTGTACTGCCAGGTGGCACGCGATGGACAATCATCTGCAGGTCTGTGGTCATCGTATTCAGAGCGGGTCACTGTGGGCGCAGACAAGCCCCATCCAACAGCAGGAACCGTGTATATACGTGATCTCCTCTCCTGATGTCACTACAACACCCAGCATGTCCTGACAACCACAGCTGGGACATGTAGTGCTGCAACAGCTGGAAAGCCACGTTATGAGATTATAAAGGGGAACTCCGTACTGACATCACAGCTCTGGGAGAACCACAATTCACAGCATGCCCTGACAACCTGCAGAACATATGGCATGCTGGGAGCTATAGTGCCACTCCCTAAGCCCATGTCAGACACTAGTCACGTGTGAGGATACACTCCATGGAGCAGCCCTGCTGGGAGCAGTAGTACCACAGCGCACATCACTGACAGGCAGGTGTCACTCACCGGAGCCGCACACCACGAAGATGAAGAGCGCCAGTAACCAGGGTCCCACCGAGGACTTCTCATCCGTGGGGTTCCTCTGTGAGGAAGAAGAGACACGTTACACGAGGAGCCCACACAGTGCCCACCCTCCCCCGGTCCGCACACGTACCGAGGTCTTGGCCACGTTGCCTCTCTGTGTGATGTTCTTGCTGTGTTTCTCATTCGCCATCCTGATTCTCTGTTTGGCCACCATGGCTGCGGACGTGTGAGCGGAGGGATGACGGACAGCAGACACCGGTCACCAGCCCCTTCTCTACTGGGTGTGTGAGCAGTAAATAGCGAACCGCCGAGCTGCCAGCGTAGGCAATTCCACAGACCCCGCCCCCAACGGAACTACGTATCACACGACTGCGCACACGTCATCACTTCTTGTCAAATAGTCCGCGGAGTTACACGTGTATTTGTAGCGCCCAGGGCGGAAGGATTTCCTACAACTCAGCGGATGTGTCTAACGTCGCCTGAAGTGCGTGATGCGGCTACTAAGGGTTACGTGTAGCACGCTAAGGCTCCGCCTCCGCCCTCGTTACGTCACCAGTCTCTTTCCGGCTCAAGATGGCGCCTCCCATGCCGCTTCTGGCAGGTCTGTTACATGTGCACGTATAGCAGCCAGTTCCTTCTGCGTGTGTCCCGGTACGCTCCCGGTGCAGGGCCGGCGCCCCGGTACTGTGTGTGTTACTGGATATTAGCGCCTCACCTCTGCACCACGTGGTGTGTACTACAGACTGACACGTGACAGGTGCAGCCTCCAGTCCTGGTCACATCTGCAGCGGCTGGGAGTGAGCCCCATGTGCTGCTCCCCGGGGCGGCGGCGCTAGGCCGCACTTCTGTGGGAATGTTGGGGATCTACCCCTCCAATGCTAGAAGGGCTTCTCCGGACCCTTTATGGGGCAGAGGACTTCCAGGCGATTCCTAACTACCTGCCCAGCCACACAGCGAATCTGCACCTGCCGCTCACTTCACGGTGACGTGTGACTGCCGACGTCATGTTGATTGACAGCCCCCTCTTACTGCTGGGGTTCAGCTGTCAATCAGCATGACGTCCTCAATGCCGCCACATCTACAGAGCAGACTGGGAGAGGAAGAGCTGCTCCGGTGACATGAGGTCACATGACGCAGGAGCCGGCTGTCACAGCTGTTAGCCGACTGGCATCGGGCACAACACGCAGGTGGATAACAACTACCTGCCTGTAAATGCTTAGACCAGGGGTCTCAAACTCGGCACAGTAAATAAATAAAAAAATGTAAGCTGGAGTGCCGCATTCCTTCCAAACTTAATACAGTACAATGCTGTACTTAATACTCGTACACACACGGCTCCGCTCCGTCCACCTCGTACACACACGCTCGCTCCGCCACCCGTACCACACGCTCCTCCGTCCACCTCGTACACACACGGCTCCGCTCCGTCCACCTCGTACACACATGGCTCCGCTCCGTCCACCTCGTACACACATGGCTCCTCTCCGTAAACTTTGTACACACACGGCTCCGCTCCGTCCACCTCGCACACACACGGCTCCGCTCCGTCCACCTCGTACACACAAGGCTCTGCTCCGTACACCTTGTACACACACGGCTCTGCTCCGTACACCTTGTACACACACGGCTCTGCTCCGTACACCACGTACACACACGGCTCCGCTCCGTCCACCTCGTACACACACGGCTCCGCTCCGTCCACCTCGTACACACACAGCTCAGCTCCATCCACCTCGTACACACACAGCTCAGTCCATCCACCCCACGTACACACATGGCTCCGCTCCGTCCACCTCGCACACACACGGCTCCGCTCCGTCCACCTCGTACACACAAGCTCTGCTCCGTACACCTTGTACACACACGGCTCTGCTCCGTACACCCGGCTCTGCTCCGTACACCTCGTACACACACGGCTCTGCACCGTACACCTCGTACACACACGGCTCTGCACCGTACACCTCGTACACACACGGCTCTGCACCGTACACCTCGTACACACGGCTCTGCTCCGTACACCTTGTACACACACGGCTCTGCTCCGTACACCTTGTACACATATGGCTCCGCTTCATACACACACGGCTCTGCTACATCCACCCTGTAAACCCCTCCTGACCCCACACATAAACTTACCCTCATCCAGCACCATGACAACCAGGAGAGACAGCAGTGTCCTGCATACACAGAGGCCCCTGATCATGTGACCCCTGACTCCTCCCCCTCCTGTGACCTCATCCCAGGTCCTCTGCACACAGAACAGCCATCGCATGTTCCTGAATGCGCGCCTTCCACCTTCTACCTGCCTCAGGGACTGAGCGTGCTCCTGAATGCGGTAGTGAGCATGAGCCGTGGTGCACCGCGGGCCGCAGATGCCTGCCTCAGGGGCCGCGTGTTTGAGACCTCTGGCTTAGACCCATAAGAAAAAAATACAATAGTTGTGGCTAACCTTTGACTACACATTGTCATGGTCATACTGTTTTCCCTGGACAGCGGGAAAACAAGCAGGCTTGTGACTGATTTTCTTTATCCGATCCGCTGTGATCCTCCTGCAGTAAAAGCCTTTATCTTGCAGAGTGTACAGCTCGTTTCCATGGAGCCAGGCCCAGTGTCCACAGTAGTTAAAGGGAATCTGTCACCGGGATATTTAAATGATGGCAGTCAGGTCAAATGGGCGGTGTTTTGGGTACTTGCCTTAACATGTTGTTCGCCGCTGTCTCCATGATTTCTGGGAATTGTAGTCGTTGCCCTCCATATAACACACCTGCGCATTGCAATCTTGAATTGCGCACGCGCAGTATGCTTTGCCCGCAGATTGCAATGCGCAGGCGCGTTATATGGAGGGCAACAACTACAATTCCCAGAAATAATGGAGACAGCGGCGAACAACATGTTAAGGCAAGTACCCAAAACACCGCCCATCTGACCTGACTGCCATCATTTAAATATCCCGCCAATTTAGGGTGACAGATTCCCTTTAACTCCTCTCCTTCCAGTCAGCTGTCTCCAGCACATTGAGTTCTGTACAGCAGTTAGCTGCTCACACCATCTCATCTGACCGGGCTCTTCTAACAGCAATATCCGCACCCCCTGTCACTCAGCATCAGCAATCTCCAGAGTACTTCACCCATCACAGCTCTCACTGCCTCCAGATGTGTGCTTGCTCAGAACAAGCTCCCATTTGTAGTCGCAGCATGAAGTTTCTCACTTAGAACTGTCACCCCCGAGCAACCAAGAAGTGAGGAGAGCATGCATAGCTGTGAGACAGTTTGAGAAAACCTGTTTAATGAAATCTGTCAGGGGGGATCAACACCCACCCTCCATATGAGCACGTAGGTCTTTGAAAGCTAAATCCATTGACCTCTTTACAGTCATGGCCAAAAGTTTTGAGAATGACACAAATATTATATTTTCACATGATCTGCTGCCCTCTGGTTTTTATGTGTGTTTGACAGATGTTTTTATCACAGACAGAAATATAATAATTGCAAACATATGAGTAACAAAAGCTTATATTGACAGTTAAGGGTATGCCACACTAAACAATATCGCTAACGGGATCGCTAAAAAACGTCACTATTTAGCGATCCCGTTAGCGATATTGTTCAGTGCGGCAGCTTCCAGCGACGAGCTTCCTGCTGTGATCTCGCTCGTCGCTGGAATCGTTCCGGACCCTATTTCATCGCTGGCGCTCCCGCTGGGTAAGTATCTAATCGCTGTGTGGCACCTTTTCTTAGCGATTTAGCGGTACTTTTGTACCGCTAAAGTCGTTAAGAAGATCGCTAACGGCGATAGCGTCGTTAACTATATCGCTAAATGTGGCCGCATTTAGCGATATAGAAACAATCCCGCTAGCGATCTCATTAGTATGCAACGCTAACGAGATCGCTAGCGGGATAGCTTAGTGTGGCAGTACCTTTAGAATGAGTTTATGCAGCAAGTCAATATTTGCAGTGTTGACCCTTCTTCAGGACCTCTGCAGTTCTCCCTGGCATGCTCTCAATCAACTTCTGGACCAAATCCTGACTGATAGCAGTCCATTCTTGCACAATCAATGCGTTCATTTTGTCAGAATTTTTAGGTTTTTGTTTGTCCACCCGTCTCTTGATGATTGACCACAAGTTCTCAATGGGATTAAGATCTGGGGAGTTTCCAGGCCATGGACCCAAAATCTCTATGTTTTGTTCCCTGAGCCATTTAGTTATCACCTTTGCTCTATGGCAAGGTGCTCCATCATGCTGGAAAAGGCATTGTTGATCGCCAAACTGCTCTTGGAGGGTTGGGAGAAGTTGCTCTTGGAGGACATTCTGGTACCATTCTTTATTCATGGCTGTGTTTTTAGGCAAGACAGCGAGAGAGCCGATTCCCTTGGCTGAGAAGCAACCCCACACATGAATGGTTTCAGGATGCTTAACAGTTGGCATGAGACATGGTAGCGCTCATCTTGTCTTCTCCGAATGAGGCGTTTTCCTGATGTCCCAAACAATCGAAAAGGAGATTCATCAGAGAAAATAACTTTATCCCAGTCTTCAGCAGTCAACTGCCTGTACCTTTTGCAGAATATCAGTCTGTCCATGATGTTTTTTCTGGAGAGAAGTGGCTTCTTTGCTGCCCTCCTTGAGACCAGGCCTTGCTCCAAGAGTCTCCGCCTCACAGTGCGTGCAGATGCACTCACACCTGCCTGCTGCCATTTCTGAGCAAGCTCTGCACTGCTGGTAGCCCGATCCCGCAGCTGAAACACTTTTAAGAGACGGTCCTGGCGCTTGCTGGTCTTTCTTGGGCGCCCTGAAGCCTTTTTGGCAACAATGGAACCTCTCTCCTTGAAGTTCTTGATGATGCGATAGATTGTTGACTGAGGTGCAATCTTTCTAGCTGCGATACTCTTCCCTGTTAGGCCATTTTTGTGCATTGCAATGATGACTGCACGTGTTTCTTTAGAGATAACCATGGTTAACAGAAGAGAAACAATGATGCCAAGCACCAGCCTCCTTTTAAAGTGTCCAGTGGTGTCATTCTTACTTAATCATGACAGATTGATCTCCAGCCATGTCCTCATCAACACCCACACCTGTGTTACTGGAGGAATCACTGAAAAGAGGTTAGCTGGTCCTTTTAAGGCAGGGCTGCAATGATGTTGAAATGTGTTTTGGGGGATAAAGTTCATTTTCTAGCCAAAGATTGACTTTGCAAGAAATTGCTGTTAAGCTGATCACTCTTTATAACATTCTGGAGTATATGCAAATTGCCATTAGAAAAAGTGAAGCAGTAGACTTTGTAAAAATTAATATTTGTGTCATTTTCAAAACTTTTGGCCATGACTGTATATCTTCTGTCTGCTGCATTACCCAGAAATCTGAGTGTTCATTCCAATGCAAATGAGGGATTAAGTTCTCTGGCTGTGACAGAACACTTAAAGAGGACATGTCACCAGGTCAGAAGCCTACAGGTTTGCTCCTCTGCCATACGGTTCCAGAAATATGAGCTTTTGTATTTGGCCCTTACAAGGGGCTGCATTCACAGATGCTCTATCGGTTTGTCTTTTGGCTGCCCTGCATAATAACTCTGCAAGCAATACTCCCTTACTATGCTTCCAGAGCGGCCTTTAAAAAAACCCACATACTTATTGGAGCAGTTGGAATAAAATAAGAGGTAACACTGGACATTTTTGACCTAGTGACAGGCCCTTTTTAGCTAGAATCTGTTACCCAGGATTTTTCTCTACGCAGCTCCTGCCTTGATTGACCGCTCACTGTCTGTGTGAAATCATGCACCAGGAAAACACATCAGACAGTGAGTGATTAATCAAGCTAAAGAGCCTGGTGCACCTAACATCTCATTACATATGAATGAAAACTCTGGTCTCTTAAGAATGCAGCAACAGATAGAAGATATAAAGGTGTCCATGGATTTATCTTTCGATGACCTGCATGCACTTCTTTGTAATTTGAGGGGGTAGCTCTAATTGCCAGATTCCCTTTAAAGAATAAAAAAAAAACTAGCATCTCCTGGCAAAGTAATTAGACTGTTCTTTACGCCCCTTCTGTAGGTCTGGTTTACACTTCGCACTGGACCTATGAAGGATGAGAAAAGTTCAATTTGCTTTTTAATTTTTTTTTTAACCATCTGCTGGGGCTGGGTTCACTGAAACTGAAATTCCCTTTTCACTGCTGTTTCAGTCAAGGGTTTGCACACAGGCCCCTGTGCTCATGATATGGGGATCCCAGTGATCATGCATTCATCACCTATCCTGTGGATAGGTAATCGGTGTCCGTTCGGGGAAAAAAATCTATTTATAAAATACTTTTAGAGCCCCTTTCCCAAGCGTAGCAATTAGTGATGAGCGAACATGCTTGGATAACGTGTTATCAGAGTATCTCGGGCGTGCTCAGATAATAGATTTGAGTCCCCGCGGCTGCATGTGTTGCGGTGGTAGACAGCTGCAACACATGCAGGGATTTCCTGTTTTTTTTTTGGCAAACCTTGCATGTGTTGCGGCTGTCTACACAACACATGCAGCCGCGGGGACTCGAATATATTATCCAGCTCCAGTTGAACTGAATAGGACCTTGTGATGATCACATTACCAGGATAGAATTTAATATTTTAGAAATAAAAATGAAAGTTACTATGCAGCAATTACACGCAGTAATCTAAACTGTGATGAAATAAAACAAAGTATTGAAGACGGCATATACTTTCAGTGCAGTGGGAGAGATTTACTGAAACTGTCTGCTTTTAGACATTGTAAACTTAGACCGGGACATAAATATATGTGGTTCATGGTGGATGATGCATTGGCGCATCTTTAGGGTATGTGCACCCAAGTATTTGTAGCAGACATTCACGATTACATTTGTATTGGTGAAAAGCACTGGAAGAATTGACGTGCTGCAGATTTTAAACTACTTCAAATCCGGAAGGAAAAAATATGCAACATGTGCACAAGATTTGTGTGCAAATGTGCCCAAAAGTTTGGTGTACAGTGGCGCATCTTAAACCGCACCTCTGCTCCGTAATGTCACATCACCTTGATGAGAGAGATGCAAAAAGTGTCTAAAACACATACAAAATGTGATCTACATGCAGCCTCGGGGACTCAAACATATTTTTGGAACACACCGAAGACACTTGGTTAGCACCCGAGCATTCTCAGATAACAGAGAAAGCAGAAAAATCCAGCTCCCAGATAAAGTCCAAAAAAGTGCATTTTATTTTCCAAGGTACATGAAGCAAAGATTAAAATTGTAAGTTCACAAAAAAGAGAATACAGGCATCTTTTGACGCGTTTCGAGCGTCAAGTGCTCTGTCAATGCAAAGTACTATATCTGGGCAATAAAAATGAAAAAAAACATATACAGAATGGGAGGAATAGGGCTAAGCAACAGCACATGTGAAAAACTTGGGTATACTAATAGATCACAGACTGAACATGAGTGAACAGTGTGATGCAGCAGCAAAAAAGGCAAATACAATTTTTGGATGTGTTAAAAAGCATACAGTCTAGATCACGTGATGTCATTATTTCCCTCTACTCCTCTTTGGTCAGACCTCATCTGGAATACTGTGTCCAGTTTTCGGCACCACATTTTAAAAAAAGACATCGACAAACTGGAGCAGAGTGACCAGAATGGTGACCGGTCTGCAAACCATGTCCTATGAGGAACAGTTACATGATTTGGGAATGTTTAGCTTGGAATAAAGAAGACTGAGAGGAGACTTAATAGCTGTCTACAAATATCTCAAGGGCTGTCACATTGTAGAATGATCATCTTTATTCTCATTTGCGCAAGGAAAGACTAGAAGCAATGGGATGAAACTGAATGGGAGGAGACAGATTAGATATTAGAAAAAACTTTTTGACAGTGAGGATGATCAATTAGTGGAACAGGCTGCCACGAGAGGTGGTGAGTGCTCCTTCAATGGAAGTCTTCAAACAGAGGCTGGACAGATATCTGTCTAAGATGATTTAGTGAATCCTGCTTTGAGCAGGGGGTTGGACAAGATGGCCCAGGAGGTCCCTTCCAACTCTACCATTCTATGATTCTATGGGGTTATAATACAGATTACAGGGATGCCTCTCTGATTAAGCTCCAGGTTTTGTTTGCTTACAATGGTGTTTTAGCACCAGGAGCTTATCACTGCTGTGACTAGCTGGTCCTGTGAGTCCTGGTCCGACACGTCCCCTCCTGTGATGGACAGCTCACTGTCTATGGACATTGTATGTAGAGAGTCTGGTGTGGGCGGGGTTAGCTTTCTCAGCTCTGCTCCATTGCTAAATCTAAACACTGTCAGAATTGTTGCACCCAGTAATGTAAGTGAAACTTAGTTGGATTCTGCTTCTCTTTGCCTATATCATGTTGATCTCAGATGAGGTAGAAAAAAACCTGCTGACAGATTTCCGTTAATTGTTTTTGTTTTGTCTTTCCATTAAAGTATAATTATTTATAGGTGATCCCTATTGTTTGACATGCTTCTTCTTTGTTGCCAGTGAGGAAATGATGCAACCATTTTTCTTTATTGTATAATAACCCTCTTGAATATAGACAGTTCTCCCACAGTGTCAGTGTTGCCCATAGAAATTTATCAGATGACTTCTTTCACCTCCATACATTAGGGCAATTGTACAGGCTTTATAATAAATATTTAAATCTGTCCTGATTTTGTTTCTCCAGTCCGAGGATCCGATGGACTTCATATGATCCAGGGGCCACCAAACTTTGCAAATTTGGACTTGTTTCAGCGGTAAACTTCACATATTTTCACACTTTTGTACACACAAAATGTTCAGGCTGCAACTTTATTTCAAGAGTGTGCCTCAGAAATCTGGTCCAATTTCAAAGAAGTTCTTACAAGCTCAATAGAACAGAGCTTGTAAGCTCTGCACATATTTTGCCACCACTGCTAGACAGCAACAGTGGTCGGTCTCCTAGGCAATGAGCGAAACAAGTGTTAAAGGGAATCTATGAGTAGGATCAACCCTCCAAGGCTGGAATGGATAACAATTTTTAATAAGTAGTAAATTTCCAAACACTATATTTCCCAGCAGTATCCAATAATATCAATTTAGAAAGATGAATATAATAGTTCAAACACAATCTGTCAGAAAGATCAACCCTGCTAAGCTATCTATATGGGCATGTAGGAAGCTGAATAAAATGATACCTTGATATCAGTGATCCGATGTCATATTTTAGAGAAATCCACCGTTTTCTTTTATGTAAATGAGCTAAGAAATATGGGCCGGACACTGATCTCCCCAAGAATCTACCTCCAGAGATTATCATACGTGAAAGGGGTGTTACCAATGTGACACATGTAAAGACTGACAGTCTGATCTACATGTCTCACACTGGTAACGCCCCTTTCATGTATGATAATCTCTAGAGGCAGATTCTCAGGGAGATCTATGTCCTTCCCATAGATCTTAACAGCTCATTTACTTATTAAGAAAAATGTAGATTTCTCTGGACTAATTAGACATCGAATCGCAGATATCCAGGTATCGTTTTATTCAGCTATCTATGACCTAAGTGCCCATATAGATGGCTTAGGAGGGTTGATCTTTCTGACAGATTGTCTATGAATTATTATATTCATCTTCCTAAATTGATATTATTAGATACGGCTAGTACATATAAACTGTTTTGCAACTTACTACTTATTAAAATTTTCATCCATTCTTGAGACATTAATACTTTTCCTTTTTTTACAGCTCATTGCCTTGCAGACCAATAACCGCTGCTAGAAAGCAAAACATATGCAGTACAGTTTCTATTGAGCCAGTAAGCACTGTGTTGAAGTTGTCAGGGACTGGTGGAGCGCACTGTTATCTCTTTTCCTGGCCAGCTTTAGCGAGTGCTTACAAACTAGTCTGCAGTGGCGGTCGGTCTCCTAGGCTACGAGCTGTAAACAAAACAAGTGTTAATATCTCAAGAAAGTCTGACATTTTTTAATAAACAGTAAATTGCAAAAGTGCTCATTTTTCCAAGCACTATCCAGCAATACCCATTTATGTAGATCGGAATAACCCTTTAATGACATAAGTGTAATACGGAATTTTTTAAAAGGAATGTGTTATCAGAAACAGAACTCTTGTTCTAATCTGGTATTTATGTTAAAGTCTTAATGCCTTCTTGCATGTTCAGGAGCGCAGCGGAGAGGGTAATGCGCACTTGATGATTGACAGTTCAGGCCCGTGGCATGGCTAGGCTGTGGGTCTGAACTGTGCACTTTCTGATGCTGCAGAGAGGCACAGTTTTGCTTCTGCAGCACTGGAGGAGTGCATGAGCGCTGAGGCTGGCTCCATTGAGATTTAGAGTAGTTGTATTAGGAAACCAGCCACTTCTCATACACTGCAGTGGTGGACAGTAACCTATAGAAGTAAAAATCCCTCTTGTCTTGAGAATGGATAAATATAAATTTATTCAGGGAAAAAAAAAATTCTCAAAATGGCGCTTGCGCAGTAGCATCTAGAGGGAAAATTTTTTTGTCTCCACCAAGATGGTACCGGCAGCGCCTGCGCAGTTGCATCTGTCAGAACGCCGACATGCTACTGCTCTGGTGCCATTTTTAGAGAGATTTTTTTTTCTTTTTCAGAAAAATGTATGTCACTAAATAAAATGAATTTTATTACATATTATAGATGCGATCATGCTGCAGCGCTGGCGCCTGCCTGCTGAATGTGATTTTTTTTTTTTTTTTTTTACCACGCAATGATATACAGTATGTAAAATAGGGGGCAGGTCACTGAGGGATCAGTGACCTCTCATAAGCCATCAGTATGAATACCTAAGCAGAGCACCACATAAAGCCCCCCACAGTCCCACCCCAGAGCATGAGAATCTCATTATCTGAAAACTACAGTACAAATAAAGATTAAACAACAACCCCAAGATGGATTTCATCACCAGGTATCATTTTAATCAGTATAACGGCGCCGACCTGACACTGTCTGTAGGTTACTTAGCACAATCCTGCTGATAGGTTCCCTTTAATTTTACAACTTTGTAATACCGTATATACTCGTGTATAAGCCGACCCCCCTAATTTTGCCACAAAAAACTTGGAAAACTTATTGACTCGTGTATAAGCCGGGTGTATAAGTTGCCGTCCTGCTCTGTGCTCCCCCATCTAGCTCTGTGCGCCCCCATTCTCCTCTGTGCTCCCCTCCTCCTGCTCCATTATCCTGTCCTGCTCTGTGCTTTCCATCCTCCCCGTCCAGCTCCGTGCTCCCCCATCCAGCTCTGCACTCCCCATTCTCCTCTGTGCCCACCCCCGTCCTGCTCCGTGCTCTCCGTCCTGCTCCGTGCTCTCCGTCCTCCCCCCATCCTGCTCCGTGCTCTCCGTCTTCCCCCCGTTCTGCTCCATGCTCTCAGTCCTCCCCCCGTTCTGCTCGTCCTCCCCCCGTTCTGCTCCGTGCTCTGTCCTCCCCCCGTTCTGCTTCGTGCTCTGTCCTCCCCCCGTTCTGCTCCGTGCTCTCCGTCCTCCCCCCGTCCTGCTCCGTGCTCCTTGTCCTCCTCCATGCTCCCCCCATCCTCCATCATACTCACCCTCCCCGTGCCATCGCAGAACGTCCCGGCTGGCAATCCTGCATTCTCCCCGGCTTCCTGCAGCTCTCCAGCGCTGAGTGGTGACGTAATACCGCTCATTAAGGCCATGAATATGGAGGCCACGCCCATGGGAGTGGCGTCGCGTCCATATTACATGACCTTAATGAGCGGGTATTATGTCACCGCTCAGCGCTGGAGAGCTGCAGGAAGCCGGGGAGAACGCAGGATTGCAGGGACGTTCAGCGATGGCACGGGGAGGGTGAGTATGATGTCCCAGCCACCGGCTCCTGCCTCCGCATCCCCTCCCCCGCTGGTTTCTGCCCTATGACTCATGTATAAGCCGAGGGGGCATTTTCAGCACAAAAAAAAGGTGCTGAAAATCTCGGCTTATACACGAGTACATACGGTATATTTAATTCTGGACTTGCTGTTTTCGACTTCCCCATTGAGTCAATGGGGAAGTCGAAATCTGCAAGTTCAAAATTAAATTGGGAATTTATGCAACAAAAATGTATGTGCAAGAAAAATTGACATGCAGCATATTAAGAAATCTCTAGTGCTGGTCACTTTCCACTTATAAAATACCCACCGCACATTAATGATCATTTTATATTCTCATCCTCTTTACTACTATTGTAAAATGCTATGGATTTTCTGCCAAGATATAGGATAGAAAATCTGCTGGCCAAACTAGTGCCTGTTACAGTAGTTATTTTGTCCTACATTGTGGTAGATTTCTGCCATGTCCCTATTGCTGGCCATACACATCACAGGCATCAGTGTGACATCTATTCAACAAATTGAACATGGACAGTGGATATTAACGTTTCATTCAGCTGGTGTGAAGTGTAGAATCGCTGCCATTTATGCTGCCATCATCCCTGATCCTGTGTTTCCACAGAAGAGATCTGCTGCCAGTGGAGTCAGAGCCGAACGTGCACGATTCTGGTGGAATTGGGGGATACTTGTTTAGTGTCTCAAGTGTATAGACTGATTTATTGAAGAACATTGAAATCTTTAGGGCTAAAGTCATCCCAGCTTAGTGGAGCGTAAATGTGTGCAGCTAAAGGCACTCGTAACTTTTGTCTGAGCCTGCCAATATCGACTAATGTGTGTGGGGGCCCCTAAGAGATAATTGTTGGAGGGATAAGGAATAAGGATCTTGTTCTCTAAGATTTAAGTTGCCGCCAGAGATGTCTGCCAGCGGCTCTCTCATAGAGAACACAAACACTTGGCAGAGCGAGTGCTCCTGTATGTAGGAGAGCCAGCAGAGCTAGACGTCAGTCGAACAATCATTTGGCCTAATGCTGAGTGTATGGGGGGCTCTAGGCTTCATTTTAATGTACCAATGACTAATGTAAAGATAGGTTCCATTGGGGCAAATACACAGAATATTACAGCAGCAAAGTAGAAGAGATTTCCTGCATTGTTTCAACAGAGTTGTATTAATTTACATTTTATGGTGCTTTATATGTTTCTGTTTGCTTTCTCCAATTTTAGGGACTGGAGAAAAAATTGCAAAGTATGCATGTTCAGCAAGGATGGAAAGCTTTTTGCATGGTGCAATGGAGAAGTGTAAGTCTGATTGCTGTTCTAGGTGTTAGCCGTTGTCATGGGGCTTAACTATTAAAATGTTAAATCTCAATTCTTTAAAATGACCCTTGTGTTTTCAGAACAAATATAGTGAGCACGGCTGACAGCAAGTTGCTGCACACCTTTGATCTCCCCAAAGTGGTTGGCCTTGGATTCTCTCCAAAGAACACAATCCTGGCAACCTGGCAGACGTACATCAGTAAGTAACGCTCCTCTTTAGGCCAGGCTCAGATGATCGTATGGAAAATCATAGTATTTTTTTTTTTACCTGGATGAAAACACAGATGATTTTACATGCACTTTTCTAAGTTTTTGTCCTTATGGGGTTTTATTAGTCATTTGTATGCACATTTTTTTTCATCCGTATGACAATAATTTATAGTTGTCAAAATAAAAGGCCAAAAATAAAAACTTATTTTCTGTGTTAGTAATTGCACAATATTTGTAAAAAGTGGATGCCTTCATAGCATTAGTTTTTTAATGTACCCATTGAGTTTGAGAGTCTGATCGGAAAAAAAAAAGAGTATGAAAATAATGCAGATTTTTCTACACGAAGAACATCGAATGCTGTCACATACATGATGGTTCTGTCACATATAACTTTGTTGGAAATTCCTTCTCCTGGACCAACCACTGATTGCTGGATATAGTATTAGTACTTCAGATTTCTTTAAAAAGAGGTTCTTCAGCATCTGCAGCGTTCACAACTAAACATTGAAATACAGTTTCTGAAGATCTTGATGGTACAACTTGTATGACTGTCATGGAATATGTGTGAGAGGACAGGTACCTCTTAGGCTACTTTCACACATCAGTTTTTTTGAATCAGGCATATCCGTCCTATGGCTGATAGGACGGATCCGGCGCTGATTTTAAAAAAAATGATGGAACTGATCAGGTTTTGACCTTTTCAACCCGGAAAAGAAAATTTTCCATGTTGAAAATGCAGGTACGAATGTCCGGACCGAGGAGAGAGAGAGAGAGAGGAAGGGGAGGGGGAGGGGGAGACCTTGGACGCCGGATCAGTTTTCCGGATGCAACGCAGTGACATCAGGCGCGATCCGGCGCTAATGTAAGTCAATGCTAAAAAAACGCATCCGGTACCGGATCCGTTTTTTAAAAACACGCCGGATCGCGCCTGATTCAAAAAGCCTGATGTGTGAAAGCAGCCTTAATGAGATTCAATAGCGATGCATACGGAGGATGGAATCCACCAGCCCTACATTTACTGCATATTAAGTGAATTGTTGGTATAGGAATTTCTCTATTTAGTACACCTGCAATTAATCTCTTAGCTTTTAAAAGTAAAGAACTGGTTTAGCAGGTTAGATGGATTAGGATTTTGTGAAACCAGTATAACGGAACTTGGATGTTTTCTCTGCTTACTTTACGACTAGTGCAAATATAAGAATTGGATTAGGATAGGATTTCCTGATCTTACAGAACTGGATCTAGTCTTTGTATTGGCACTTAATACACAATCATGCACATACAGCGTAAGGAGAAATTTTTCCTCTGTATTTGGCACTTTTGAACAGCTGCTCATTAACACGAGGTGCTAAGAATTAAGAAGTGATGTCGTAGAATATGCTCTCACTTCCACATCGATCAACTAAACAAACGGGAAAGAGGCTAAGTAAATGGCGCGGTGTTAACACCACTGATCAGAAAGGTATCTCACATCTTACAGATTACATCTAATAGTGGGACAGCATCTTCAACAAATCCCAGTATTTTACTTGATAATATATGAACCGTATAGATCTTCGGAATGATCTGTCCAAGCTCGCTGACCAGAGCAAACTATAGTGGTGGTCTATGGTATTTCTGCTCAGATCCTTCTGTCTTTTCATGTATGATGTTGTGATCAGGGCTCTGTGGACGCCTTATCATCACTTTCCGGACTCCTTGTTTTTCTTTATGCTGATGATAGTTATGAATGACGTTGGCTGTATGTTTGTGATCATTATCCTGCAGCAGAATAAATTTGGAGCCAATAAGATGCCTCCTTGGTGGTACTGCATGTTGCATAAGGCTGTGCCCATATTTCTCAGCATTGAGGACATCAATAAAGGACCTTTCCAGCATTTGTTTTTATTGCAGCGCTGGGTTGTGCTGCTATTCTAACTTTCCTGCCCCTAATAATACACTCACCAGCCACCATCTTCATCCGGTCAACTTCTGCAGGTTGTCACCTGCCGGATCGCTCCAGTGTTGGGCAGTCTGGAAGTCACAGCTCTATGCAAGTCTATGAGAGCCAGAACGAGGCCTTAGACTTCGATTGAAAGTTGCTAGCCGGCGTCATCGCCAGTTCATGCAAATCTAGCGCATGTGCGCCCTCATTTTGGCAGCGTCAGTGCGTCTCCGAAGCCAGGTGTACACTTCCCGGCTGCACATGACCGGAAGTTCAACACTATCTGCGCTTTGTGGGATTACATGAAGAGACAGAAGGATTTGCACAAGTCTGCATCCACAGAAGACCTGTGCTTAGTTCTTCATAATGCTCAAAACAACCTCCAAAAACTATGTGTGAGTGTACCAAGAAGAATCAGTGCTTTAATGCTGTTCTGATCACAAGTGGTGGTCACACCAATTATTCATTCTGTTGACATTTCTCTTTTGTTCTTTCACTCTGCATTTTGGTAATTTATAAAAAATATCCTATTAACACTCCTATTTTTGAAATCCTTCTTACTTTGCAGCATTTTACTTATACTTGTCTAACCTTTGTACAGTATGTAGGTCCTAAGAAATCTAGTAACTGTACCTAATCAATGAAGCATGTAGCACTTTAGCAGCCCATGTTTTTTTTGTTATGCTCTTTGACACTTAAAGGTGTTATGCTTTAAATAGCCTTATTTTAACAGGCTGTGCCATAAATGTCTGATAGCCCCGATCTCTGGGACCTGACCTAACATGTATGTACAGAACTGGGGGTCCCTTGTCCAACCTGATAAGGTGCCAGTTTTCCCTTCATTTTTCTCTGCTGGGACAGGAGTCGGGGACCCCGATTCTGCACTTAAGTACATGTCCCAGAGGTGGGACATGTCATAAATGTCTGAGGTGGGGAAAACCCTCTAAGTAAATCTTGATATCTCCATCCATATATTGTAAAAAAAAACTTACTGTATTCGGTTTAATAGCAAAAATTTAACCGTTCTTGGCTTCATTGCAGGTGGAAAAGATGGCGCAGCAGGAGTCCCTAACCTCCAGTTATATGACTTGAAAACAGGAAAGTGTGTGAAGTCATTCATCCAGAAGAAGATGGAGAACTGGTAAATATCTGAAAAAACAAATCTGCAGTAATCTGTTAGAATTAGAGAAGTCGAAAAGTACCGTATATACTCGAGAATAAGCCGAGATTTTCAGCCCATTTTTTAGGGCTGAAAGTGCCCCACTCGGCTTATACTCGAGTCATATACCAGGGGGTCGGCGGGGGAGTGCAGCTGTCCTATATACTCACCCCCTCCTGGCGCGGTCTCTGCAGCCCCTGCTCTTCTCCCACGGAGTCCGGCAGCTATTCCTAACTTCAGCGGTCACGTGGTACCGCTCTTTAAAGTCATGAACATGCACATATTCATGACTTTAATGAGCGGTACCACGTGACCGCTGAAGTGAAGTTAGGAATAGCTGCCGGAGACCGTGGGAGAAGAGCAGGGGCTGCAGAGACCGCACCAGGAGGGGGAGAGTATAAGAGATATTCACTTGTCCCCGTTCCACCGCTGCGCACCACTCTGTCCTCACGTCCTCTGCTGTGAATGTTCAGGTCAGAGGGCGCAATGACGTGGTTAGTGAGCACCCCGCCCTCTGCCTGAGCATTCATTGACAGAGGACCCAGAAGACAGCAGTGCGCAGAGGTGGACCGGGGACAGGTGAATATTGCAGGGGCCTGAGCCAGCGGTGACACCAGCACCTGTCCCCAATAGCGCGCCGGTGTCCCTGCCTGCTCAGGACACCAGCACCTGGCCCCCAGCGACGAGAGGTGAGTATGTCTTTTTTTTTAATTTTTTTATTATTATTATTCGCAGCATCATATGGGGCATAAATACATGGGCACAGCATATGGGGCATAATCTATGGAGCATCTTGTGGGGCATAATACATGGGGCAGCATATGGAGCACAATCTATGGAGCATCATATGGGGGCATAATACATGGAACAGCATATGGGGCACAATCTATGGAGCATCTTGTGGGGCATAATACATGGGCAGCATATGGGGCACAATCTATGGAGCATCTTGTGGGGCATAATAATGCATATGGGGGCACAATCTATGGAGCATCTTGTGGGGCATAATACATAGGCAGCATATGGGGCACAATCTATGGAGCATCTTGTGGGGCATAATACATGGGGCAGCATATGGGGCACAATCTATGGAGCATCATATGGGGGCATAATACATGGGGCAGCATATGGGGCACAATCTATGGAGCATCTTGTGGAGCATAATACATGGGGTAGCATATGGGGCATAATCTATGGAGCATCTTGTGGGGCAGCATATGGGGCACAATCTATGGAGCATCTTGTGGGGCATAATACATGGGCAGCATATGGGGCACAATCTATGGAGCATCTTGTGGGGCATAATATCATGGGGCATCATATGGGGGCACAATCTATGGAGCATCTTGTGGGGCATAATATATGGGCAGCATGCACTTATGGTTGGGCATAATATATGGGCAGCATATGGGGCATAATATATGGGCAGATGGGCATCTTGGGTTGTGGGGCATAATACATGGGCAGCATATGGGGCATAATATATGGGGCAGCATATGGGGCATAATCTGTGGAGCAGCATATGGGGCTCCTGATTCAATATGGCTATTCAAAACAATTCAAAAACATTTAACCTACTTTAATTTTACTTTTATTGGTATCTATTTTTAGTTTTGATATTTACCAGTAGCTGCCTCATTTTCCACCCTAGGCTTATAATAGTCGATAAGTTTTCCCAGTTTTTTGTGGCAGAGTTAAGGGGGACGGCTTATACTCGGGTCGGCTTATACTCGAGTATATACGATGTATGAGCTTCAGAATATATATTTATATACACGCATAACGACACATTTCATAGCTACTGTTTTATAGCTGACGATATGACCTTGGCTTTATATCCTCTAGGTCTCCTCGCTGGTCTGTAGATGAGAAGATTTGTGCCAGGAATGTGAATAATGAAGTTCACTTTTTTGAAAACAACAACTTTGGTATAACGGCCATTGCCTTGCTTAGCTGATTTCGTTTCTCTGACTCGTATTAAGTAGCCTTTCTTCTTTTCCAAAGATTCTCCTATAAGTATCTACAATCTGTCTTATTTCAGCGGGCACTCTTTTCCAATTACTTTTAGAGGGTAATTTCCAGTTTGAATAGAGCGGAGATACTGATGCTCAGCATGCTCTTCATACCTATGAGATTAACGGAGAAAGCCGAGTACAGCAATCAGCTTTTTCCATTAGTCCCATAGACAATGAATAGAGCAGAGGTCAGATATGATACGCATCTGCATTCTCGGGAAAACGTGCTTTTTTGGGAGTAACCATTTAACATTTATAGCAAAAACCGTGGTGTCCTAATATATAATTTCATTGTTTCTATGTTTTGCCATTTTTTGTCAGATACCATTGCAAATAAATTGCACTTACAGAAAGTCAGTGATTTTGAGTTGTCACCTGGAGAGCATCCCTGCAAGGTATACTTTATCATGCTCTATAAATATTCATCTGAACTATAAACTAACCAACATAGACTAACCTAGGCCAGACTATATTGCTGAATTGTGGACCCCATCATCAGAATAACCCTGGCACAGTGATTTCTCCTTCGTCTCATTGGGGACACAGGACTGTGGGTGTATGCTACTGCCACTAGGAGGCTGACACTAAGTAAACATAAAAAAAGGTTAGCTCCTCCTCCGCCGTATACACCTCAGCACTGGCCGCAGGCAAACCCAGTTCATGCTTAGTGTCTGATGGAGGCACACGTCTGGTTTCTTCCAGACCATTTTTTTTTTTTTTTTCTCTCTATTTTCCCACGAAGATTTGACAGGGGCGACGGACCCTTTTGAAGGGGTCCGATCTCCCCAAACCACCAACGGGCGAGCACGTGGAGTAAAGCCTCCACGTATCCTCTCCCGCGACGTGGGACACGAATGCCGGACTCAGCCCTGACCACCCTAAGGTATTGAAACCCTAGGCTGTACAGAGGCAGAAAATAGTCAGTGCGGCCCCCACTGCACCACCAAGGCAAGACCGCGGTGCTGCAAGGAGGCGGATGGTCCCTCTCCTCACCCCCTGAAGGGGTGATGGAGTTAGGGTGCCTGCACCATCCTCACCCCCTTTTTTTTTTCTGGGAAGCCCCTCTCTAACCACTGCGGCTGAGAGACGCTGGGACCTTTTTTGGGAGAAAAGCCTACATATGCTCCAGTGGATCACGGCTGGGAACCCACCTTTAATCCAGGATCGTCGGTCGTGGAAGAGTTGGAGCAAAGGGAAAGCGGTCCGGTGTTTTCAGGAGCAGCTCCAAGGCAAAAGCGGGCAAGTCCATGGCTGAGTTCCCCATACCCCTCCCCCCGTATCCGGCGGCCTGCTCTCCGACACAGGGGCGGCCGCCGCCAAAAATTTACCTCCCGGCTTCATGCCGGCGCTAGGCCGCGGGCGGAAATCTAGCCCCCGGCTTTTGCCGAGGGTCAGGCAACGCGAGGGGTAATTCGGGAGGAGCGCGTTCTCGGGCTCCTCCCCCCAGCAGCGGCACTTCCGGCGGGCCCGCCCCCCTGATCCCGAGCGGCCGCCGCCGAAAATTTAGGCCGCAGCTTCGGCCAGCGCTAGGCCGCGGCCTGAAATTTAGCCCCCGGCTTCGGCCGGAGACTAGGCCGCGGCTGGAAATCAGGTCCCCGGCTTCTGCCGGCGTTAGGCCGCGCCCTGCGACCCCTCCCCCTAGGGCTCGGCTATTTAGGAACGCCTCCCTGAAAGGGGAGCGCGTTTTTTGGAAGTCTGGAGCTTCCGTCTTCCTTTTTACGCCACACGGTCCAGCAAGTGAGGTGAAAAATCATTAAAGGACGTTCGGGGAACAGGACTGGGGTAAGTGCTACTACCTCCAGCCTGGTTGCTCCGTTTTTTGCTGCGCTCCGCACCGCTACTACCCGCACCGCCACATCCAAATTATTCTGACAGGAGGAAATCTGTGACAGATCCAGTATGTCCAGAAGGGCTAAGACCCACACGGTGTTTTATACTGCATGCATTGCCTGTAGATCCCCTTTTCCGCACGCCCAGACTAATCGGGTCTGCGAAGCCTGTGACTCCGAACGGGCTCAGGAGTCCTTACCTATAACCGAGCCTAGTACGTCAGGTCCTCCGGAATGGGCCTTGTCTCTTTCTCAATCTGTGGCGTCATTAACCAGAGCAATCGAGTCCCTTCAAGCTCCCGATAGGAGCAGGGACAGTGGTTCACCCGGCTTCACTACGCCTCAGGAACCTCCGGCCTGCAGGGGCCGCGCTCTTACCAGGCAGACGCATGGGAAGCGAACCCATACTGCGTCGCCTATGCCGTCCGGGGCCTCGGCATCCTTTAGCTCAGTTTCTCGCTCTCCCTCTCCTTTGGAGGCAAGTGATCAGTATTCAGATTCTGATTCTGAAGGGTCCCTCAATCTAGAGGCACCGTATTGTCAGGAGACAATTGACAGTCTGATTGAAGCTGTCAATCAATCCCTGGGGATAGAGGATGAATCCACCTTGGCCTCTGGTCATAAGGTGTCTTTCAAACGAGCCAGACAAACTCATAAGGTTTTTGGTGCTCATCCTGAGTTTGAGGAGCTGGTGCAGCGCCACCGAGAAAAACCGGACAAGCGCTTTGCAGGACAAAAGGTCCTTAATACCAGATATCCTTTTGCTCCCGAACTTCTGAAAGTGTGGGCAGAATCTCCTACAGTCGATCCTCCTGTATCGCGTTTAGCGTCTAAAACGCTTCTCTCCCTTCCTAACGGTTCCTCGATCAAGGATCCAACGGATCGTCTGGTTGAAAGTTTGGCCCGCTCAGTGTTTGAGGCATCAGGCTCTGCACTCTCTCCTTCTTTTGCAGCGACTTGGGTTGCTAAGGCCATGATATCTTGGTCGGAGTCTCTAAATAGAGCCCTTCACGGTATAGAGGTGCCTTCTGAGGTAACGGAAATCTCCATTCAGATAGCTCTTGCAGGAGATTTTTTAATCAACGCTTCTATGGATGCGGCAAATTGCGCGGCATTAGCTGCAGCTAATGCGATTGCTATCAGGAGAGCTTTGTGGTTGAGAACTTGGCGAGCGGATTCAACCTCAAAGAAATCACTTACGTCCTTACCCTATCAGAGCGGCCGATTATTTGGCGAGAAGTTGGATCAGCTCATATCTGATGCGACGGGAGGAAAGAGCAGTTTCCTTCCTCAGCAGAGGATTAGACAGCCTTTTCGCCGACAGCTTCAGCCTCGCTTTAGGGCCTTTCGTAACCCAGGTTGGGCCGCGCCAGCCACCTCCAGCGGCTCAGGTCGACCTAATCAGGCCAGAGATTGCCAAGTCTCCTACAAGACCAACCCTTTGGGAAGAATGCGATCTCAACAGCCAAGATCTAGAGGGTCTAAATCCCAAAGATATTCGGATAAATGACTGGAGGCAGAATCCGGTCAATTTATCCAGAGTAGGCGGCCGCTTACTCTGGTTTCGCCCCACTTGGCTATCAATTACTCACGACAAGTGGGTCAGGGAGTTAGTTTCCTCGGGGTACAAAATAGAATTCATCAATCGTCCGTCAAATCGATTTTTTCCTTCGCGTCTTCCCAGAAAAGAATCCCGTGTTCACGCCTTATTCAAGGCGGTCGAATCTCTTCGGCGCAGCGGGGTCATTGTTCCTGTTCCAGAGGTCGAAAGGGGTCAGGGGTTTTACTCCAATCTGTTCATAGTACCCAAGAAGGACGGCTCTGTCAGACACATTTTGGACCTAAAACGACTAAATCAATTTGTCAGAATTCGACGGTTTCGAATGGAGTCTCTCCGATCGGTTATTGCAGCCATGGAAAAGGGGGAATTTCTAGCATCAATAGACATTCAGGATGCCTATCTCCACATCCCCATATTTCCTCCTCATCAGAGGTTTCTTCGGTTTGCCATCGGCAACCTTCACTTCCAGTTCACAGCCTTGCCGTTCGGACTAGCCACAGCCCCCAGGGTGTTCACAAAGGTTATGGCTGCCGTTGTGTCCATTCTGCACTCCCGGGGGATAGTCATTTTGCCATATTTGGACGATCTTCTCATCAAGGGTCCGTCCTATCAGGCTTGCGAGAAGAGTGTCAGCATTACGCTAGACACCCTTGCTCGCCTGGGGTGGCTGGTGAATCTAAAGAAATCGTCTCCCGTGCCATCTCAAAGGATCACCTTTTTAGGAATGATTTTCAACACTGCTCAAGGGTTGATAACTCTTCCTCAGGAGAAGGCTCTAGTTCTCCGTCAGGAGGTACGGATCCTTCGCCAACCAATACCTCACACCATCCGGTTTTGTATGAGGGTCCTAGGAAGGATGGTGGCAGCGATCGAAGCCATTCCATTTGCCCAGTTCCATCTCCGCTCCCTTCAGCATGCTCTCTTGGCAGTATGGAACGGGAGCCCTTACTCGCTCAATTTTCAGTGCCGTCTTTCCCGGCAGGTCAGACAGACGCTTTCGTGGTGGACAAGGGACATCACTCTTCGCCAGGGGCGATATTTTCCTCCAGTCCATTGGCTGATAGTCACAACGGACGCCAGCCTTCTCGGATGGGGAGCAGTGTTTCGTCACTATACAGCTCAGGGGACTTGGTGTCGGCAGGAAGCGACCCTCCCAATCAATATTTTGGAGATCCGAGCTGTTCGGCTGGCTCTGAGGCGTTTTCACCATCATTTGGCGGGCTGCCCTGTCCGAATACAATCGGACAATGCCACAGCGGTGGCATACATAAATCATCGGGGGGTACCCGCAGCAGGGCAGCCATGCGCGAGGTAGGACACATTCTATCCTGGGCAGAAAGAAATCACTCTGTGATATCAGCGGTCCACATTCCAGGCGAGGAGAACTGGGCAGCGGATTTTCTCAGCCGTCAGGGGATAGCGTCAGGGGAATGGTCGCTACATCCCGAGGTATTCCAGCAGATATGCCTACGTTGGGGAACCCCAGATGTGGACCTGATGGCCTCCAGGATAAACGCCAAGGTGCCCAACTTTGTCTCCCGGTACCGAGATCCGCAGGCAATTGCAGTGGATGCCCTGGTTCTACCATGGAATCAGTTTCATCTTCTATACTTGTTTCCACCAATGGCTCTGCTCCCAAGGGTGATCAGGAAGATCAGGTTAGAGGGGGTACCAGCGATATTGATCCTCCGGATTGGCCGCGTCGCTCATGGTACGCAGAGCTGGTAAAGCTGCTCAGCGACGCACCCTGGCGTCTGCCAGAACGCGTGGATCTTCTCTCCCAGGGCCCAGTTTACCACCAGAACTTAGCGGTCCTGTGTTTGACGGCCTGGCCGTTGAATCTTGGATTCTGACTAGGGCTGGATTCTCCAAAAAGGTCGCCGCCACAATGGCTAGCGCCAGAAAACCCACCTCGGCTCGTATCTACCACGGTACTTGGAAGGTCTTTTTTACATGGTGCAGGGAACATGGTTATTCCCCACTTCACTTTTCAATCCCCAACATTCTGTCTTTTCTCCAAGCAGGCTTAGATTCAGGCTTAGCACCAAGTACTCTTAGGCGTCAAATATCGGGCTTGTCGGTTCTTTTTCAGCGAAGGATCGCATCTAATTTACAGGTCAAGACCTTTATTCAGGGGGTTGTCCATATAGTGCCCCCCTACAAGGCTCCCTTAGATGTTTGGGATCTCAATCTTGTTCTGGGAGTTCTGCAAGAATCTCCTTTTGAGCCTCTTCAGGAGGTTTCCCTGACATACCTTTCCTGGAAGGTGGTATTTTTAGTGGCCATAACATTCATAAGGCGGGTTTCGGAGCTGGCAGCACTATCCTGCCGAGCTCCGTACTTACTTTTCCACCGTGATAAGGTAGTGCTTAGGCCAGCACCTCCTTTTTTGCCTAAAGTCGTGTCCTCATTTCACATCAATGAGGACATTGTTTTGCCCTCATTTTGCCCAGCTCCGACGCACCGGGTAGAAAAAGCTCTCCATACGCTGGATCTGGTGAGAGCACTCAGGAGATATGTATCTCGGACGGCATCCTTTAGGCAGACGGACACGCTGTTTATCCTCCCTGAGGGTCGCAGGAAGGGACTCGCTGCGTCTAGGTCAACTTTAGCTAGATGGATACGGGTAACCATTCAAGAGGCCTACCGCATCAGAGGCGCGGTGGTTCCCGCAGGAATCAGGGCTCACTCCACCAGAGCAGTGGGTGCTTCCTGGGCTCTTCGGCATCAGGCTTCGGCGGAACAGGTTTGTAAGGCGGCAACCTGGTCCAGTTTGCATACTTTTTCAAAACATTATAATGTCCATACTCAGGCGTCAGCGGATGCTAGCCTGGGTAGAAGGATTCTTCAGGGCGCGGTAGCGCACCTATGAGCAATGCCTATGTATAATTGCACTGTGGAGTCAGTTTCCCACCCAAGTGGACTGCTTTGGGACGTCCCACAGTCCTGTGTCCCCCAATGAGACGAAGGAGAAATACGGATTTTTGTGTTACTCACCGTAAAATCCTTTTCTCCGAGACGCTCATTGGGGGACACAGCACCCTCCCTTATAGCCGGATGGCTTTGCTTTCTAAGCTAATTTTGTTTGCTTGGGTCTATATCAGTAGATTTACTTCTGGATATATTGTACCTGTATTAACACTGATTTTTGTTTTAGCCTCCTACTGCTTTTTGCACTAAACTGGGTTTGCCTGCGGCCAGTGCTGAGGTGTATACGGCGGAGGAGGAGCTAACCTTTTTTTATGTTTACTTAGTGTCAGCCTCCTAGTGGCAGTAGCATACACCCACAGTCCTGTGTCCCCCAATGAGCGTCTCGGAGAAAAGGATTTTACGGTGAGTAACACAAAAATCCGTATTTTTCTTTAGGGCTTATTCACATGACCATACAGTGACTGTATTTTATGGTGCAGTTCTCGACCTGGCGGCTTCTTACCCAACTAACAGCGTCATACTTGACTGTGAGACCATTCAGGTCAGGGCTGGGAAATGTGAATATAAAGCAGAACGTAAAAATCCATCTGCCAGGCAGTCATGAGAATAGGCTCTTAGGTGGCGCTGTACTTTATAGTACCGCTTAGCCACAGTCACTTGCTGATATTGATGACATTATTTTACTTCTGGTAACCTTTAATAAATGTACAAGTGCTAAAATACAGAAAAGGCATTATTCTAATAATCCTATAATCCATCTTCACCTTTAGTGCTAAGGTCTTCCGACTACTGAAACTCCTCTGCTGGCCCGTATTTTTTTCTTTCGGCTGGAAAATCGTCCGATCTTGCTTCTGGCCCACATGGGTCTTTGCTAGGCTATCTTTATCCACTTCTGTTTTACTAGTGAAAATGTGCTGTGGTTGAGATGAGCGCTCTGTGTTTGGCCTCAAGGTTTCTTCAATTGAATTTTGTTGAGTTCATATTGAAAAACACAAATCCTGGTTACCGCTCGCTACGACATTACCAACTACAGTCATGGCCAAAAGTTTTGAGAATGACACAAATATTATATTTTCACATGATCTGCTGCCCTCTGGTTTTTATGTGTGTTTGACAGATGTTTTTATCACAGACAGAAATATAATTGCAAACATATGAGTAACAAAAGCTTATATTGACAGTTAGAATGAGTTAATGCAGCAAGTCAATATTTGCAGTGTTGACCCTTCTTCTTCAGGACCTCTGCAATTCTCCCTGGCATGCTCTCAATCAACTTCTGGACCAAATCCTGACTGATAGCAGTCCATTCTTGCACAATCAATGCGTTCATTTTGTCAGAATTTTTAGGTTTTTGTTTGTCCACCCGTCTCTTGATGATTGACCACAAGTTCTCAATGGGATTAAGATCTGGGGAGTTTCCAGGCCATGGACCCAAAATCTCTATGTTTTGTTCCCTGAGCCATTTAGTTATCACCTTTGCTTTATGGCAAGGTGCTCCATCATGCTGGAAAAGGCATTGTTGATCGCCAAACTGCTCTTGGAGGGTTGGGAGAAGTTGCTCTTGGAGGACATTCTGGTACCATTCTTTATTCATGGCTGTGTTTTTAGGCAAGACTGTGAGAGAGCCGATTCCCTTGGCTGAGAAGCAACCCCACACATGAATGGTTTCAGGATGCTTAACAGTTGGCATGAGACAAGACTGGTGGTAGCGCTCACCTTGTCTTCTCCGAATGAGGCGTTTTCCTGATGTCCCAAACAATCGAAAAGGGGATTCATCTAGAGAAAATAACTTTACCCCAGGCCTCAGCGGTCCACTGCCTGTACCTTTTGCAGAATATCAGTCTGTCCATGATGTTTTTTCTGGAGAGAAGTGGCTTCTTTGCTGCCCTCCTTGAGATCAGGCCTTGCTCCAAGAGTCTCCGCCTCACAGTGCGTGCAGATGCACTCACACCTGCCTGCTGCCATTCCTGAGCAAGCTCTGCACTGCGGGTAGCCCGATCCCGCAACTAAAACACTTTTAAGAGACGGTCCTGGCGCTTGCTGGTTTTTCTTGGGTGCCCTGGAGCCTTTTTGGCAACAATGGAACCTCTCTCCTTGAAGTTCTTGATGATGCGATAGATTGTTGACTGAGGTGCAATCTTTCTAGCTGCGATACTCTTCCCTGTTAGGCCATTTTTGTGCATTGCAATGATGACTGCACGTGTTTCTTTAGAAATAACCATGGTTAACAGAAGAGAAACAATGATGCCAAGCACCAGCCTCCTTTTAAAGTGTCCAGTGGTGTCATTCTTACTTAATCATGACAGATTGATCTCCAGCCATGTCCTCATCAACACCCACACCTGTGTTAATGGAGCAATCACTGAAAAGAGGTTAGCTGGTCCTTTTAAGGCAGGGCTGCAATGATGTTGAAATGTGTTTTGGGGGGTATAGTTCATTTTCTAGCCAAATATTGACTTTGCAAGTAATTGCTGTTAAGCTGATCACTCTTTATAACATTCTGGAGTATATGCAAATTGCCATTAGAAAAAGTGAAGCAGTAGACTTTGTAAAAATTAATATTTGTGTCATTCTCAAAACTTTTGTCCATGACTGTACTTCTCAAGCTCGACCTCCTGCAAGAGCAATGAAGGAAATTATTCCTTTGCGAAAATGAAGAACACATTCCAAATATTGAAATAACCAAAATGAACAGAGAGAAAAGTTATGGACTTATTTTTGGAAATGTTGGTTATTTTCGAATTCGTAAATATGACAGCACTTGGGCTCTGTGCCTCGCTGTGCACCTCCTTGATCACCCCACCCCCCCGTGTCATCTTATTAGTCAGATTATTTTTTTCTTATTTTATAATTTTTATTTCTTCCATTCTTTGCCATTAGGGTTGGAGTTTTTTCAAAGGTAAAAAAAAAAATTTTTTTGACATATTAACCCCTTATTAACGAGCAGAGGTATTTTTGGTTTTGCATTTTCATTTTTTGCTCCCCTTCTTCCCAGAGCCATAATTTTTTTTTTTTGGTCAAAATGGTCATGTGGGGGCTTGTTTTTTGCGGGACTGGTTGTACTTTTGAACAACAGCCTTGGTTTTACCATGTCATGTACTCGAAAATGCGAAAAAAAACTTCCAAGTGCGGTGAAATTGCAAAAAAAAGTGAAATCCCACACTTGTTTTTTGGTTTTTGTTCACTAAATGCTAAAACTGACCTGCCATTATCATTTTCCAGGTCATTACAAGTTCATAGACACCAAACATGTCTAGGTTCTTTTTTATCTAAGTGGTGAAAAAAAATTTCAAAGTTAGTTAAAAAGTTTGCGCCAATTTCTGTTACTTGTAGCGTCTCCATTTTTCGTGATCTTGGGTTGGATGAAGGCTTATTTTTTGCGTGCTCAGCTGACATTTTTATTGATACTATTCTGGTGCAGATACAATCTTTTGATCGCCCGTTATTGTATTTTATTGCAATGTCACGGTGAAAAAAAACCTTAGTTCTGGTGTTTTGCCTTTTTTTCTCGCTACGCCATTTAGCGACCAGGTGAATCCATTTTTTATTGATAGATCGGGTGATTCTGAACGCGGCGATACCAAATATGTGTTTGTTTGATTTTTTTTTTTACATTTTTTTTAAATGGGGCGAAAGGGCGGTGATTTAAACTTTTATCTGTTTTTTTAATGATTTTAAAAACCTTTTTTTTTTTTTTTTTCACTTTTGGCATGCTTCAATAGTCTCCATGAGAGACTGAAAGCTGCCATAACCTGATTGGCTCTGCTACATCCAGATGATGATCAGAACAACTGTATGTAGCAGAATTGCTGACTTGCTATGAGTGCCGACCAACAGGCGGCGCTTATAGCAATAAGGCAATGACCACCATAGAGGTCTCCAGGAGACCTCTGGTTGTCATTCCAATCCACTGGTGACCCGTGATCACGTGACTGAGGTCACCAATGGGCGGACTTCCGACACAATTGCTGGAAGCGCATGTTAAATGCTGCTGTCAGAGTTTGACAGCGGCATTTAACAGGTTAATAGCCGCGGGTGGATTGCGATTCCACCCATGGCTGTTCCTGGCACATGTCAGCTGTTGAAGACAACTGGCATGTACCGGGAAAGATATGGGTTCACCACCGTAGCCCACATCAAATGGAGGGAGTCCAACATCGGCGTAAATGTGCGCCCATTGTCGGAAAGGGGTTAAATATGACGACCTAATGTTACCAAATTCTGTGTAGTACCTGTGGGTTCAAAATGCTCACTATACCCCTGGACAAAATTCTTGAAGGGGTGTAGTTTCCAAAATAGGGTCAGTTGTAGGGGGTTTCTGCAATTTTGGGGCCCTGCGAATGCAATATATTTCAGCCAATTTGTTTTCCAAAATTCAAATATTGCTCCTTCCGTTCCGAGCCCTGCCTTTTGTCCAAACAGGACTTTTTGACTACATGTGGGGTATCGCTGTGCTCTAAAGAAAATGGGTAACAAACTGTGGGGTCCACTTTTTGGTGTTACCTCTTGCAAAAGTGAAAAAATTGAGGCTAAAGCAGCAATTAGAGATAAAATTAATTTTCTCTCTCGATAGATTTTGGGTACTCACCGTAAAATCTGTTTCTCGGGAGCCTTCATTGGGGGACACAGGAAACCATGGGTGTATGCTGCTGCCACTAGGAGGTTGACACTATGCAAAAAAATGGTTAGCTCCTCCCCGCGCAGTATATACCCACCAACTGGCAGAAAGCTATTCAGTTTTAGCTTAGTGTCAGTAGGAGGTGGACACGGGCTGCTCTCAGCCCCGTATCTACCTTTAGGTTTTGTTGTTTATTAATCATGTCTATTTTTCAGGTTCAGCTTGTGATGCGGGCGACGGAGTGTAACAGCTCACTCCGCTCTCCCCCCTAGAGACCGGGAGCACAGTGTGGGAATGCGTCACTACGGTACCCTCTCGTGTCTACCAGGCCGGACCCCATGCCTCCATAGCACTCCAAGCATGTTTGGGGTATCCGCAGGACCGAATATGCGGACTGGTTATGGCCACTACCACCCCCCCCCCACGCCTCCTGCCCTCTATAGCTGGTCGCTCAGGGAAAGAAAGAAAAAATGCAGACTGGTCCATGCCGTTATCCCCCTACGCCGCCCGCCCTCTGTAGCCGGTCGCTCAGGGGAGGAAGACAAAGTTATTACCCAACGGTTACCGGAGTTGCCCAGTGGCCCCGGGGTACAACCACAGATTCGTCTCCCAGCGCTGCATCTGTGAAGAAGGACAGGTATGAGTGCGGCAGCGGGGGGCTCCTTTTTGAAAAAAAAAATTCCATATAATTTTATATATATTATATATATTCCCCATGAGGTCTGATCAAAGCTGAGGGTATGTCCATAGGTCTTCGGTCCCATCCCTGGCCCCTCCGGCGATCTACAGCGCCCCCCTCCTTCCTCCTGCAGCCTCCTTTCTCTAATTTAGTCCCCGACTTCACTTTGGGCCTACTTCAGCGTTAGGCCACGCCCCCCGACCGGCCAATCACGGGCGCTGACGCCCCGCCCACCCCTCCCTGCCTATCAGAAGCTCTCTCTCTCCCCTTCCTGCAGCTCTGCACGCCTTCTCCCTTTGCTGGGCTTCTATGCACACCTCCACTGGATTCCCCCATCCCTATTGGCCCCAAAAGAGCGCAAATTTTGCGCGCCCATTAGGATCCGCTCACGAAACGGTGCCGTTCCCTCTGCGCTCCACATCTCACCGCTCTGCAGCCTCTAAGCAGCAGCCCTTGGTTACCATCTGCTCCAGCGTTTTTCATCACACGCAGCCTCACAGCAGCAGCTTCTCTCATCGGAATGCTCTCGACCAGGATCCAGGTCTGTAAGTTCTGTCACTGGGGGGTCGACTCTCATCCCTGGCAGACCCCCACTGGCTCATAGCTTCTCTCATACGCGGAGTTCGATCTCTGAGAGGTCGCTCACCCCGCTCCCTCCGTTTCTGCATGAGTGTGCTAGGCAAAATGGTTGCCTCAATGGAAGCAGTTCCATTTGCTCAATTTCACACTCGCCCTCTCCAACTCTTCCTTCTGGCGAGATGGAACAAGTCAATTCGTTCCCTGGATCGGGTGGTCTTGATTCCACCACGGCTAAAACAGTCCCTAAAAGGTTGGGAGCACTACCTGTCGATCCGTCTCTGGAGGTCCTTCCTACCCATTAATTGGAAAATAATCACAACGGATACCAGCCTTCTCGGCTGGGGAGCAGTCTTCCATGATCTGACGGTCCAGAGCCGGTGGTCAGCTCGGGAATCGGCTCTCCACATCAATATTCTGGAACTCCGAGCAGTATTCCTTTCCCCGGTACATTGGCAGGATCTTCTTCAGGGATACCCGATTCGGGTTCAGACCGACAACGCCACAGCGGTGGCGTACATCAACCACCAAGGGGGACTCTGAGTCGGGCAGTAATGTCAGAGCTCGCTCGGATCCTGTCTTGGGCTGAGCAGAACGTTCCAGCGATTTCCGTGGAGCACATTCAAGGGGTAGAGAACTGGGCGGCAGACTTTCTCAGCAGAGAAGGGCCAGCCGCATGCGAATGGTCTCTGCACCAGTCAGTCTTCAACAAAATTTGTTTCAGGTGGGGGACTCCAGACGTCGACCTAATGGCATCCAGGCTCAACCACAAGGTTCCACAGTTTGTGTCCAGATCTCGCGAACCGCTGGCAATCCGTTTTGATATCCTAGCAATATCTTGGGCACAGTTCTCCCTTTTGTACCTATTCCCACCTCTGCCGCTACTCCCCAGAGTAGTCACAAAGATAAAAGCGGAAGGAATTCCCGTGATTCTCATCGCCCCAGATTGGCCTCGGAGGCCCTTGTATGCAGAGCTAGTCAACCTCACAGTGGACACGCCGTGGAGACTCCCGGATCTCCCAGACCTTTTGTCGCAGGGGCCCTTTTTCCACCAGAGTTCTCAATCGCTTAGTTTAACGGCATTGCTGTTGAAGCCGCAGTGCTGAAATCAACTGGGTTTTCCGACCAGGTCATTCAACCCATGATCAAGGCAAGGAAGCCCTCGTCTTCCAAGATTTACCACCGAACATGGAAAGCATATTTCCGCTGGTGTGAGGTTCACCAAATCTCTCCAATGGTGTTTCACCTACCATCCATCTTGTCTTTTCTACAATCGGGTCTTGAATCAGAACTGTCTCTTAGTTCCATTAAGGGACAGATTTCGCTCTCTCAATTCTATTCCAAAAGAACTTAGCGGTTCGCCGAGCGCTTAAAACTTTTGTTCAGGGAGTAGCCCACTCCATTCCTCCCTACCTTCCACCAGTGGATCCCTGGGATCTTAATTTGCTACTTGACGTTTTACAAAAGACTCCGTTCGAACCATTGCGTGAGGTCTCTTTCACATTCCTCTCCTGGAAGATCGCTTTCCTGGTCGCGATCACCTCAATCAGGCACGTTTCTGAGTTGGCGGCGCTCTCTTGTCGTTCTCCTTATCTGATTCTTCACCAGAATAAGGTTGTCCTGGGTCCGGGTCCATCCTTTCTCCCCAAGGTGGTTTCCGGCTTTCATCTGAATGAGGACATTGTGCTTCAGTCCTTTTGTCCGTCTCTGTCTCATCCCCGAGAGCGGTTGTTGCACAGACTGGATCTTGTAAGGGCCCTACAAGTTTATCTATCCAGAACTGAGCCTTTTCGACGCTAAGATTCTTTGTTCATTATCCCTGGCGGTACTCGAAGGGGTCTTCCTGCGTCCCGCTCTACCATTGCTCGATAGATCCGTTCCACCGTTTTGGATGCTTACCGTCTAAGAGGTAGAGCACAGCCTCTAAGGATTACCGCACACTCCACGCGTTCGGTGGGAGCCTCCTGGGCAGTTCGTCATCAGGCTTCGGCCCCGTAGCTCTGCAAAGCTGCTACATGGGCCTCCATTCATACTTTCACCAAATTCTATAAGGTTCATACTCGTGCTTCGTCAGACGCGAACCTTGGAAGAAAGGTCCTGCAAGCCGCAGTGGCCTGAGCTCTGACTTGAGGGTATTATTCTTCTTCCCACCCTTGGGACTGCTTTTGGACGTCCCATGGTTTCCTGTGTCCCCCAATGAAGCGAGAGAGAAAACTAGATTTTGGGTACTCACCGTAAAATCTGTTTCTCGGAGCTTTCGTTGGGGAACAAAGCACCCCGCCCTTGTTTTTACTGTTGATTACGTTTATCAGATTCTGCTGTTATCTGTTTGTTCATTCTGTTGCGTTCTCTGCTTCTCCTACTGATTTCTCACTTACTGAATAGCTTTCTGCCAGTTGGTAGGTATATACTGCTGGGGAGGAACTATCCATTTTTTTGCATAGTGTCAACCTCCTAGTGGCTGCAGCATACACCCATGGTTTCCTGTGTCCCCCAATGAAGGCTCTCGAGAAACAGATTTTATGGTGAGTACCCAAAATCTAGGTGTTTTTTTTTTCATTCCACTTTGCATTAATTCCTGTGTAGCATGTGAAGGGTTTAAAAATTTCTTGACAACAGGATACAGTAAAGATTTATATCTTAGTACCGCGTTAGCCAGTAGACAACAGGAAGCATTTAGGGGGTGGATTTTTAAAAAAAAAATGGTATCACTTTTGTGTAGTTTCCAATATATAGGCCCCTCAAGGTCCATTGAACTCTGAATGGGTCCCTAAAGAAACAGGTTTTGTAAATTTGCTGAAAAAAAATGAGAAATTGCTGCTAAACGTTTAACCCTTCTAACATCCTAACAAAATAAAATGACATTTGAAAAGTGACCAGATGTAAAGAAGACATGAGGGAAATGTTATTTATTAATTATTTTGTACAGCATGACTAACTGGTTTAAGGATATAAAGATTGAAAGTTTGAAAATTGCTTTGTCTTTTTTTTTTCAAAATTTTTGCCAAAATTGTAATATTTTCACAAATGAACGCAAATCATATCGAACAAATTTTATGACTATCATGGAGTACAATATGTCACGAAAAATCATTCTCACTGGGATTCATTGACGTGTTCCCCTTTAGGGTAATTTGGGATGGATCGGTTGACCTATAATAATGTTTCAATTTTCTAGGTAGTAGTATATGTTCCTGGAAGTAAAGGTGCCCCATCATTTGTGAGGTTGTACCAGTACCCCAATTTCACTGGCCCTCAATCTGCCATTGCCAATAAAAGTTTCTTCAAAGCTGATCGAGTGATGATGCTGTGGAATTCTAAAGGTAATGATTAGGTCGTGTAGGCTATACTGCCCTGATACTTCTCCATATCAATAATCATGGATCCTAATATGGACAACCATGCGTTTTGCTAAACATATGGTTTATATTGTGTCAATTGCCTTTTTCATCTTTGTTCTGGTGGGCCTTTTAATTTTTTATTTCTTTGATCTGTTTTGCTGTATATAGAAATTGTAACATCTCTTAAAGGGAATCTGTCAGCAGGTTTTGCTATGGAATCTGAAAAAAAGCATAATGTAGAGGCAGTGACCCTGATTCCAGTGATGTGTCCCATACTAGGCTGTGTGATGTTGGTTCAATAAAAAGTGTTTTATCAGCAGATTATCACTAGAGGACTAGGTGTCTCATCATGCCTCCTAGTCAACTTCTGCGTAACTTCACCCCCACCACTAGTTAGTGTGATCAGAAAGCTGCCAATCGGTGGTGTTGGTGCGATTATACAGAGCTCAGCATTCTGAGTACCGCTAGCTGTGCAGCAGTATCGACATAACAATGTGCAGACCAGAAGGTGACACATCACTGGAATTGAAGTCTCTGCCCTTACATCATGCTCTGATTTCATAGCAAAAACCTACTGACAGAATAATGGGATAAAGAAATAACGCTATGTGTGAAATCATCCATCTATGCATAGCATACAAGACCCTTAGATAATTCTGCCAGACATGAGCAGCATATTGTGAATATCTGCTATTTCTGTAACCGGTTTACATTCCTGCTGACCGCAGTGAATTGCCCTCTGATCAGTTTGGAGAGAGACTGTAAAAGAGAAGTGCGCTTCTTGCCTGCCAGGTGATTTCTGTCTCCATTGCTTTCACCTGTCCTTAATGTCATTATTTCCTGTTCTGTAACAGCCACTGCCGTACTAGTGACTGCCAGCACTGACGTGGACAAAACGGGAGCCTCGTACTACGGGGAGCAGACGCTGCATTACATTGCCGTGAATGGAGAAAGTGCAGTTGTACAATTACGTAAGTGTAAAACCGCACATTCAATTCTACAGAATACTGAAGCAAACGTCAAGGTTCAGACACAGCAGTTTATTCCTTACATCGCAGTCAATTCGCTTTCATTTTAACCATAACCACAATAAAACAAAGGCTGTCATTGGTTTCTGGATATGGGCAACATTGTCTTTTTTTATATATTAATCTAATGTTAGCTGACAGTCAAATAGGAGAAACATCACCTAGAAAACCCCTTATTTCACCCATGTTTCTATGCAGCACTCGCAGTGCTCAATATGTGCAAAGGTTTAGGTACAGGAGAGTAATCTAGAGATTTGCTGTGATGTTGCAAGACCCCGCTTGTCACTAGGTACATATGTGGACGATCACTAAGCTTTTATTTGCATAAGGTCTTTGTGACCTGTCATATCAACAGCGCCAATGTGACCATCATTAATATTTAGTAACTATTATATTGGTTAAAATTATTAATCAGAACTGATTTATTTCCAGGGTGTTAACGCACCTGTAACTATTGAAGCCTGTTGCAGAGAGCAGTCCTGGCCATATTTAGTTGCTATTAGCTTACAGATACCAATACATTAGTGAAATAAGTGCTGGCATTGTATGAAAGCTTAAACTCATCCGGGCATAGATCGTAATTTCTGCTCTCTGGTAAGCACTGCATATGTTTTATTTCTATTAGATGTATTTTTTTTAAAACTTTTTTTTTTTTTTTACTCTGTTAGTACTTTGAACTTGCGATCGTCTGATCGCTTGTACTGTATACCGTATATACTCGAGTATAAGCCGAGGCACTTAATTTTGCCACGAAAAACTTGGTAAGCTTATTGACTCGAGTATAAGCCGGGTATGCATTGTCCCCTCATCCCTATCGTGGTATGCGTGGCTCCCCGTCCCTGTCATTGAATGCGTGGCTCCCACGTCCCTGTCCTGGTATGCATGGCTCCCCCATGCCTGTTTGCATGATTCCTGTTAAAAAAACATCCTATTTACTTGCCTGTACGCCCTTGCTGGCACTGCATCTCGTTCTGGCCACCGGCACCAGCAGCTCTTCCAGCCGACCAGTCATGTGGCCCCGCTCATTAAGGTAATGAATATGCACTGCTCTCCACTCCCATAGGTATAGAGCGCATATTCATTACTTAATGAGCGGGGCCACGTGATTGCTCGGCCAGAAGATCTGCTGGCGCCGGAACGAACGAGATGCAGTGCCAGCAGCGAGGGCGTGCAGGTAGGCAAGTATGATGTGTGCTGGAAGTCGGCTGCTGGCACTGTGCTCTGTTACAGCTGCAGCACAGGATTGAGCCACAGTCGCCGGCTCCTGCCGCCGCTCCTCCCCCGCCGTCTTTCTGGGACAATTGAATCGTGTATAAGCCGAGGGGGGTGTTTTCAGCACAAAAAAATGTGCTGAAAAAGTTGGCTTATACACGAGTATATATGGTAATTCCCATACCACAGTAATGACTTATATAATACAAGTCGCTGATTCCTGCTCAGCCTACAGCTGAGCTTCAGAGGAGTACCAAGATGGCAGCAAAGGGGAACCTTCAACATACCCCTGGCTGTAAGGGTAACCAATCGGTAATTGCGTCACGAGGGGGTAGGTGGGGCAATTAGAGCTGACACATATTCTATTTAAATGCCACTGTCAGAGATTGACAGCGGCGTGTTAAATGATTAAAAAAAGCAATTATGGCTCTGCTTCAGCCATGGCTATTTAACACAGATGCCAGTTGTGTAGTGTAGCCAGCATTGTCTGCGTGTGGAAGGAGCTCCGCTCATGACCCCCTCCACACACAAGCACCACAGCACAAGGTGCACTTGTGCGCCCATACGCCTAAAGGGGTTAAATGGTTAATAAAATGATATTGCCTTCAGTATGTATCCTTGGAGGTTCAAATTTTGTTTGGATAAAGAAACAAAACGTTAAGGAAAGAGGCTTACATCGCTTTATGTCCTGTTAGGAGGCGGCATGTTATATTATAGACCTTACGCAGACACTGGAGCAGGAGGCTACAATTGTACCGATATCGGGCCCAACAAGCCTGGACATTTATATATCGGTGCTGTAGAACTAGTTTCTTGTGAAGCTTGTGCTGCACTTTTATCTTGGCAGTAAATATGGTTTATTCACTTACCTGACACTCTGCCTGCATTTGGCTTTTTTTTGTACTTAATTAATTTTTTAAAATGTTCCTTTCTTCCAGCTAAAAATGGTCCAATCTATGATGTGGTCTGGAACAAAAATGCGACCGAGTTCTGTGTGGTGTACGGCTTCATGCCTGCCAAAGCCACAATTTTTAATCTAAAATGTGATCCCATATTTGATTTCGGCACTGGCCCCCGGAACGCTGCTTTCTACAGCCCTCAGGGACATATTTTGGTTCTGGCTGGCTTTGGTAACCTGAGAGGACAAATGGAAGTGTGGGATATGAAAAATTACAAACTCATTTCCAAACCAACAGCTGCCGATGCCACTTTTTTCTCCTGGTGCCCCGATGGGGAGCATATAGTTACTGCTACTTGTTCTCCAAGATTACGAGTTGGCAATGGATACAAGATTTGGCACTATACTGGCTCGATACTACATAAGTACGATGTGCCAAACAACACAGAACTGTGGCAGGTGTCCTGGCAACCATTTGCCGACGGCGTCTTTCCAGCCAAACCCATTATTTTCCAGCCTGTATCGGGGGAAATGCCAGCAGAGGAGAGTAAGCCAGCGCAAGCTTACAGGCCACCTGCCCTGAGGAACAAGCCGGTGACTAGTTATAAGTTGGTAAGTAAGCCTTGTCCCAACCAATCGCAGGTCACATAATGTCTGAACAGGAGACCCAGTCCTCAGTATCGCACACCATGATGCATACACCGGCAGAAGATCAAGGCGATTTGGTGGTGTATGCTTCAGGATGTATGGCGTTTGGTTTAGGTTTACTCAAATAGGAAATTCGGTGATTTTTAAAAATACTAAAAAGGATCTGTTTCCACTATTGACGTGATTAAGCATTACTTGGAGGGTTCCTCTGTCGCCTCTGTTGTATCGGTGCACGATGACATAACCTCCAGTGGTAACAGGAGTCTGAATTCGATTAGCTCCTCACGTCCAGCTTCTTGTCATGCACTACAAGGACCAGCCTGGGGACAAAACTACTGATCAACATATAAGAACTAACCCCTCCACTACCTGGACCACAAAGCATATTGCTATTAATCCCTTTAATTCCCAAAACACTTTCAATGTATCACATCATGAAGGATTCGGTCATTAGCCTCTTCACTGTACTAGACTATTAGGGAAGCTGGAATTATCCGCAGTGATGCTGGCAATACGTGGGTAGACCACTTAAAAAAACAAAAAAACATTCAAACAAAAATATAGAGAATATTTAATTAAAAGTTTAAATGCTTACCCCAACCCCCCCCCCCCCCCCCAATTTTCCCTAAATGTAAGTACCGAAGTCTATAAAAAAGCATATTTTGCTTAGTTGGTGCAAAGTTATCTGAACAAATAAAATATTGAAATATTTATACCATACATCAAACACCAAAAATGAGGCAAAATTTAAAATGGCGAAATCACTATTTCAGCTGCAGATGGAAGGGAGGGAGACACAGTAATTCATTACTGATGGGTAGGCGGAGCCCCAGATCAGGATGACACCTCAGATCAAAAGCGTGTTGACTGGCTGGCTCCTCCAGCTCGGGCTCCTCCTACTCAGCTCCTTCAGTCTAAGATTTGAGGTCTCAGAGGATGGTCGCTGCTAATGCAGCTCCTCAGAAGATTTTATTATTTTATATCGGACAAGAGACTTGGATCACTAGTTGGTCTAGAGGTCTCAGGGGTCTCAGCGCTGCTGTACCCCAACCTCTCCCTTGGCAGATCTGTATTTACACTATAGTCCCTGCAGAATCTTGCCGGCCTTGGGGATGAGGATGGCTTCCCTGGCGGGGACGCAAACCACACGTGCGGTCACTGCGTTCCTCGCCCTGGGGGGAAGCATGGGCACAAGCGCCACAAATCCTGAGGGTTCCCTGTGGCGCTAAGCTGGTGAGTACTCCACATTCCTTTTTTATAATGTGTGTAGTACTTTAGCGACTGCTGTGGCAGCGCTATTACATGTACCACTATGTGCTTTAACGACTGCGGTGGCAGCGTTATTACATGTATTCACTGTGATTATGGCAGTGTGCCTTAACGACTGCGGTGGCAGCGTTATTACATGTATTCACTGTGTGTTATCAGTGTGCCTTAACGACTGCGGTGGCAGCGTTATTACATGTATTCACTGTGTGTTATCAGTGTGCCTTAACGACTGCGGTGGCAGCGTTATTACATGTATTCACTGTGATTATGGCAGTGTGCCTTAACGACTGCGGTGGCAGCGTTATTACATGTATTCACTGTGTGTTATCAGTGTGCCTTAACGACTGCGGTGGCAGCGTTATTACATGTATTCACTGTGTGTTATCAGTGTGCCTTAACGACTGCGGTGGCAGCGTTATTACATGTATTCACTGTGATTATGGCAGTGTGCCTTAACGACTGCGGTGGCAGCGTTATTACATGTATTCACTGTGTGTTATCAGTGTGCCTTAACGACTGCGGTGGCAGCGTTATTACATGTATTCACTGTGATTATGTCAGTGTGTTTTAACGACTGCGGTGGCAGCGTTATTACATGTGTTCACTGTAATTATGTCAGTGTGTTTTAACGACTGCGGTGGCAGCGTTATTACATGTATTCACTGTGATTATGGCAGTGTGCCTTAACGACTGCGGTGGCAGCGTTATTACATGTATTCACTGTGATTATGTCAGTGTGTTTTAACGACTGCGGTGGCAGCGTTATTACATGTGTTCACTGTAATTATGATCAGTGTGCATTCAACGGTCGCGGCGGCGACCGCCAGTACATGTATTCAGTCACGGTGAGGAGAGAGGAGTTCCCGCTTTTTTATTTGAATTTTCGCGGCACTCTGAGCGCGCGCTTTCTGAGCAGTCTCCATTTCCTGCATCTTCTACATGGAGACACAGCGCGGCAGCCATTATTAATGCAGGAGCTGGAGGCTCCTCGGGGTCATCGCTCTCCCTTTCCTCCCGGCAGCTATTACCAGCAGGGTGAGTCGCTTCTGCGGAAGCTTAACCCCTTCAACTGCAGGGCGTTTATTCCCTATCTGCGGCTGTGCCGCATATATCTGGGAGCGCAGGGCGTCTTTTTTGAGCCAGTTCCTGCAATACGCCTCCGTCCAGCAGAAGCTATGGGAGGCTGCGGCATTAACCCCTTGGAAGGCGGTTACCCCTTGGAAGGCGGTTAACCCTTGTTTTGAAGGGTCAGCTGGGGTAGCTCATGCTGTAAGAGCTTTAACCCTTCAGCTATATGAGAAACAGTTATTGACAGTTTTTAACCCGTCATATACTGTGTGAGGAGCGTCCAAATGCTTGTGATTGACGTTTCCATAACGTCTGCGCTTCAGATGCTCTATCCAGCACCTACACCTGTACTACAGATGGTGACTGACGCCTGCTCATCTGACGCCTGCGCTTTGTATTCGCTATGTCCTACGGATGTGCTGTGTCCTGCGCCTGCGCTACGGATATGTTGTGTCCTGCGCCTATGCTACAGTACGTTTTTCTGTTTAGTGTGGCATAGCTGTCCTGCAGCTGCGACCTTATAAGAGGCGCCTGAGATTCGCACACCCTTTTTCATTATCAAGGTTGTGGGGAGTCTGCTACTTTAACCCTTATTAGGCGGTTAACTCTTAATGGGAGACAGCTGGGGTAGCTCTCTCTTTAGAGCTTTAACCCTTCAGCTTTTGTTTTTTATTTAAGAACTGCTCTAGTTACTGACAGGTTTAGCCTGCCATATACTATGCAAGGGTATGTCAGAGACCCTCTCCCAGATCCGCTACGGACCAGCCTCGCGTATCTGACACGCAGACCTCGACTCATGCACGGTCGGAGGTTCCAGTGGTGTCAAAATGGAGGCCTTCACTGGTTTCTATTGATGGCCTGTCTGACCTTTTAGGTTATGGAGTGTCAGCTAGATCCTCTCAAGGAAGCGACACAAAATCGGTGCCTTCTTTTTCGCTTAGCGAAGAAGTCCGATTCGGACAAGGAGGTTCGGCAGGGACTCCCTGCCTCTCTCATGGGCCGTACTAAAATTTCTGTGGAAGCCATGTGGACGTTACAGTTACCGGAGGAGGTAACTAATCGTCCTGGTAAGTCGGCCCGGATGTTGCAAGGGTCGCATGGGTCGCGACGACCTTACAAACTGTATCCGTTTTTTCTACGGAGTTGTTTGTTAATTGGACCCCTTCTCCTGAAGTGAATGTTCCTTCATTCCAGCTTAGCAAATCTTCCTGGTAAAAGGGAAGGCGAGTCTGCAGGACACGCTGGACAGAAAAACGGAGACGGCAACAATTTCCATCTGCGAGGTCGTGGACATAGATTCGGTATTAAGGATCTAGGTGTACTTGTTAAGTTCCCCTGAGCCGGTTGGACCGTCTAAGGATGGCGAGGCAAGTTGGATCCCCTCTATCGAGGTAGATGGGCTTTTCTAGTTGAAGGATAATGCGTCACTGCTATCCAGGGCGCAATCCTCGGCAGTTACAGTCAGAAGAGCACTGTAACTTGGATGGAACGCGGTTTTCCAACAAGGTTTGCTATCTTTAGCTTAGAAAGTGGTCAGCTATTTGACTGACCTCACGGAGCTGATTGCCAAGGCAAAGGCAAAGAAATAGCTTTACCGTAGCGCAGAGCTGTGACTTCTGCGTCTGGCAGGACTAGTGCCGATAGTTATTGGCAGTCCCTTTCGGTTCAAGGGATGATCTGGCCAACCCTCTGGGGGTTTGTGTCGTCTCTCTCTCTCTTTTTCAAAAAAAAAAAAAATCCGCCAAGGCGGACTGACATCTGACATTCCGTCAGAGCCAAGCATGAAGTCGTTTCGCTCCGTTATGGCAGCCCTGTCGCAGATCGATTCTTTGGTCAATCGACATTCGCGACGCTTATTGGCATGTTCCCGTCGGAAGAGCTCATCAGCGCTTCCTTCGTTTTTGCCATAGAATCAACCATTACCAGGTTGTGGCTCGGCCATTCGGCTTGGCCTTAACGTCCAGAATTTTTACAACGATTCTGGCGCCTAAATCTCATGGCAATTCTTCAAAGACGGGGACTTACGATTCGTCCCTATTTGGACGACCTTTCGATTGTGGCCTCAAAGGAGAAGTCGTCTCTGGAATCGTCGCAGGCAATCCTGTTTTTTGAGGATGCTTTTCGACACGGTACGGGCGGTGTTGTCCCTACCTCCAGACAAGCAGGATGTCTGCTCCAACATGTACAGATTATGAAGGCTGCGACAGCAATGTCCCTTCGGAAGGTATGCGCCTTCTGGGTTTGATGGTGGCGTCCATGGAGCACCTCCGTTTGCCCAATTTCATTCCAGAGCTCTCCACAGGCTCATTCTGAGTCGTTGGAATCGGTCGCAATCACTGGATTGCAGTGTCACCATTTCTCGCGGGGTGCGAGAATCCCTAGGATGGTGGTCACGTCCAGGAGCGTTATTCCTGGGAAAGTCTTTCTCCCTCCGAAGTGGTCGGTCATAACCACCAATGCCAGCCTGACGGGCTGGGGAGGGTGTCTGGAACGATCTTCGGATCCAGGGAGTATGGTCATCGGAAGAGTCGGTTCTACCGATCAACATCCTGGAATTGAGGGCAAAATTTTTTCTTTGCCTCCAACACTGGACGGTCCCTTTGAGCGGTATGCCAGTCCGATTGCGGACAGACAACGCGACGGCGGTCGTGTATATCAACCACCAAGGCGGGACGAGGAGTTCCCATGCTGGAGGTGTCTCGGATACTGATTTGGGCCGAGACAGGGTTCCAGCCATCTCTGCAATTCACTTTCCAGGAGTCCAGAATACCACGGCGGACTTCCTCGGTCGCGAAAGGATGGTTCCCGGAGAATGGGGTTTTCATCCGACAATTTTTTTGCACTGCTGTGCTTCCGTTGGGGAACTCACCAAGTGGACTTGATGGGGTCCAGGTTTAATACCAAATTACCGACCTTCGTGTTCAGGTACAAGGACACGAAGGCTGTGGCGGTAGACGCTCTGGTGGATCCGTGGGACCATTTCGAGCTAGTCTATGTTTTTCCGCCGATATCTTTACTTTCTCTGGTGCTGCGTCGGTTCAGACTGGAGAGAATTCCGGCTATTTTGATAGCTCAGATTGGCCAAGGAGGACGTGGTTCTCGACACTAGTGTCGCTTTTGGCGGCGCCGCCATTTCCACTTCCTCTGCGCCCGGTCCTGTTAACCCAGGGACTCACTCGTTATCCGGACTTGAAGTCTCTGCGTTTGACGGAGTAGCTCTTGAGACCGAAATGTTAACCCGTAGAGGTTTTTCAGCCAGAAGTCCGGCTACTACTACTAGGATTTACCACAAAACTTGGGAAACCTTCTTTTCGTGGTGTTCGGGATCTTCACGGAACCCGAGAAAGTTTTCCATTCCCAATCTGTTGTTTTTTCTACAGCATGGGTTAGACAAGGGTTTGACAGTTAGCACCCTGAAAGGTCAGGTTTTCTGCTCTGTCCTTATTATTTCAGAGGGCTATTGCCTCGCGTAGGGACGTGCTTTCCCTTTTCCGCGGTATAGCTCGTAAGTTTCCGCCGCGGAAGGCACCCGTGTCTCAACCTTGTTTTTGGAGGCTCTTCAGCATAAACCATTTTGAGCCTATGGATTCTGCTAGCCTTTCTTTACTTTCTTGGAAGGTGGCCTTCCTAGTAGCGGTCGCCTCTTGAGGAGAGTTTTTCTGAGTTGGCAGCTCTTTCTTGCTCGCCTCCTTTTTCTGGAGTTTTTTTTTCCGGATCGGGTAGTGCTTCGCACACGGGGTGATTTTCTATCTAAGTAGTGTCATAATTTCATGTTAACCAGGATATTGTGTTGCCTTCACTCTGTTCGGATCCGAAGAATGCGAAAGAGCGAGCTTTACACACTTTGGATTTAGTGCGGGCCTTGAATTTTTTATCTATTATTCAAGGTTTTCGTAAGACGGACTCCCTGTTTGTGGTTCCAGCAGGTCGTCGGCGTGGTCAACGAGCCTCCAAGGATTCTATAGCTCGTTGGATCCGGTCAGCTGTTCTGGAAGCTTACCGTATTGGGGGTGAATCTTGCCGATTAAGGTTCGAGCCCATCCCACGAGAGCTGTGGCTTCATCGTGGGCTTTTCATCAAGGTGCCTCGGCAGTGCAGCTCTGCCGGGAGGCAACTTGGCGCTCTGTCCACACGTTTACAAAGTTTTTATAAAGTGGACGCCAGTGCTTCCGCTGATGCAGCCCTCGGACGTAGGGTCCTGCAGGCAGCTGTAGTTTAAAGTTTCTAGATGAACTTGTGTTTAGCGCTGGTTGCGCTTCCTTGTTAAAGGTTGTTGGGTTTCTGCCTTTGTTGGTTTTTCCCACCCTTATTTTTGAACTGCTTTGGGACGTCCCATCAGTAATGAATTACTGTGTCTCCCTCCCTTCCATCTGCAGCTGAAAGACGGATTTTGGTAAGAACTTACCTGTAAAATCCTTTTCAGCGAAGGAAGGGAGGGAGACACAGATCCCGCCCAAGGCAGAAGTGTGTTGATGTTTTCAGATGCAGCGCGACTCTTATCTGATAGCGATTATCTGGGCTGAGGTCAGCGCGCTAAGGCTCTGTTCCAGCATCGCCAACTCATCGCAGTAGTCAGGTTCAGTGAGTAGTACCTGGAACTCTGTGGTTTTTGGCTTACTTTGCATGCATAACCTGTATTCTTGTGTTTTTCTCTGAAGTTCCTTCAGAAGGGGTTATGTTGCTCCGCTGGTGATCTTGGTTCTTCCTTAAAGCTTTGGTACGACTGAAGGAGCTGAGTAGGAGGAGCCCGAGCTGGAGGAGCCAGCCAGTCAACACGCTTTTGATCTGAGGTGTCATCCTGATCTGGGGCTCCGCCTACCCATCAGTAATGAATTACTGTGTCTCCCTCCCTTCCTTCGCTGAAAAGGATTTTACAGGTAAGTTCTTACCAAAATCCGTCTTTTTTTTTTTTTTTGTTACTTTAAATCCCCCAAAAGATGGAATAAAAAGAGATGAGAAAGTTTTATATAGACCCCAAAATGCTATCAGTACCTCTCAAGTTTCTCAGAGCATCGCTTCTAAAGCTAGGAACATTTTTTTTTGCAGGTTTTATTAATTTTTAAAAAGTACTTGTGCAAAAAAAAATATAAATTTGGTATCACCATAATCACATTGAGACAGAGCAAAGTCATCAGGTAATTTTGTATCACAAAGTGGAAGTCATAGAAAACAGAAAATGGTAAAGACCCCAAAAAAATGGCAAAATTTCTGCGTTTCTTCAATTTCTCCCAAATTGGATTTTTCCCCCCTATTTTCAGTACATTAGATAGCAAAATGAATAGTATAATAAAAAATGTAAACTTTTCCCACAATAAAACAACCATAAAACATGGCTATGTCAATGGAAATATAAAAGTTATTGCACTTGGAAGAAGGGAAGTTCAGACGTGTGCTCTAAAAACTGCTCAGTCCTTCAGAGGTAAACATTGGAAAAAAGGTATATATTAAGTTTCTATGTATTGTGTATGGGGGGGATTCCAAATCCTCTAACGACAGGTTTCAAAGAAAAGAAGGATCAGACATGTTAGATTTTCCCAGAAAACTCCAAATGCATGGACCTCAAAACTGCCGCGCACATAACCTGCAATACAGAAGAAGTCACCTAGAAATCTAGAAATGAGTACAATGTATTTGTGTTGATGGATTTGGGGCAGATTCCACATTATGTTTCTGTTCATTTCAGCATGAAGAGGAACCTCCCCAGAGCACAAAGCCTCAGTCCACCGACAAGCCGATGTCCAAAACTGCTTTAAAGAACCAAAAGAAGAGAGAAGCAAAGAAAGCTGCTAAGCAGGTATTCCAGGCCTGGTGCTAATGCTGTGCCTGGACCAATGGAGACGAGACAAGTCACACAAGGAGGACCTGTTGCCACACCACGAAAAATGTGTGTGATGATAGTCACTGCATTCCTTACGACGATGTCCTGGGTGTTTCTTTGGAGATTCCATTTCAAATCAGTTTCTCCTCTATAAATAAACTAAAAAGTGTATACATAAAATATATTTACAGACCCATAAAGTACCAGATACGTAAAATAATATTTAAAAAAATACAAACAGTTGGCATCTGAAAGACCTGCTGCTATTTTATCAAAGGGGGTCTGGACGTGTTTTTTTTCTCACTTTTTGGATACATGTCATTGATTTCTATTATAAGAAAAAATGTCGGTCCTGTTTTGAAAAATTTTGCAGTTCATGTTTCAGCTGCAGATGGAAGCAAGGGGGACACTTCTTTACTTCTGGGTAGGGCGGAGCCAGATAGTAGGACTAACCTCAGGTTCTAAAAATGGGTGTTGTCCGGCCCCTCCGGCTCTGGCTCCTCCTGCCGTACACTCCAGTTTCGACTTGAGGTCCAAGTAGGAAGGACGGCTGCTAATGCAGCTCCTCAGAAAACACCTCAGAAGAGTTTATTATTTTACTCGGACAGGGTCCTGGACTTTATGTCTAGAGGATCAGGGGTACCGGCGCTGCTGGTCCCCATCCTCTCCCCTGGCAATATGTATTCCCTAAATGGTGGTCATTACATTTTCTTGCCGGCCCGGGGGGAAGAGGTGGCTATCCCTGACAGGACGCATACCACGTTCTGGGTCACTGCGTTCCTTGTTCTCATGGGGAAGCAATGGGCACAGCGTCACATATCCGTGGAGGGTCCCTGTGGCGTTTTTGGCTGGTGAGTAATCTGCATTATATTTTGATATGTGCGAGTGATTACAGCGTCTGCGGTGACAGCGCTGACTGTTATTGGTGTTTCCCACTATTTTCTCATGATTGGGCATTTTTTAAAAAAAAAAAAAAGAGAAGAGAGCGATTTTTTATTTAATATGTGCTGTGTGTTTTCGGCGCTGCAGTGCCGTTACAGTGTACAGGGAGAGGAGTGCAAAAGATCTCCCGCACTTTTTTGACTGAGCAGAGAGGGGGCGTGGCTTCGGGCTTTCCCGGCTTTCTGATTACAGGAAGTGACTGGCTCCTTCTCTTCCTGCTCTCTGCGGCAGCCATTACAGCTCTCCTGGTCTCCTCTCCTCCGTTTCTGTACACAGGCATTTGAGACAACACCAAGCCAGCCGGGTGAGTCGCTGCTATCGCTTAGGTAGCAGCTTAACCCTTTAGCCTCCCGCAGCATTTTTTTTTTGCTGTTTGCGCTCTCTAGCGCAGCGCTGCAGTTTTCTGATCATTGGGACATTGTATCCCTCAGTAACGGTCTGTGAGCTGTCTGCAGCGGGGGGGGGCGCCGTTTTTCACTGCTGGGGTATTCTTTTGCTTTTAAAGAAGTTAACCCTTCAGCGTTTTGCTACTGTGTGGGACCACACTGCTCTGGTTATTTCTCATCACTATTACCATCTGAATAACCGGCATGTCAGATTTGAGTCAGGAGGCTGATCGTCTTCCTCGTCCTCTCCAGGACCAGCCCCGCGTTTCTGACACGATATAATCCTCTGCACCTTCTAGCGCCGCTATTGGAGGTCGCTATGATGCCAAGTTTGATATGCTCACTACTGCTATTAGTGGGCTTTCTGACCTTTTGGGTCAGTGGGTATCCTCTAGACCTTCTCATAGCAAAAAGCGTCCCAGGATTGCTATGCCCTCCCCACTAAGTGACTCAGATTTGTCTGCGAGGGGGAGTTCTCCTTCAGTTTCTGAGGGAGAATGTTCTGATTCGGGCAGAGAGGATTTTCAGGAGCACTCTGCTTCCTTGTCGGGCCGTATAGATGCTTTTGTCAGAGCCATACGAGAGGTACTGCAAGTACCTGAGGACATGAATGATGATGAAGGTATTCCCAGATGGTACCATGGGTCGCAAAGATCACGTTTAGCGATGCCAGCTATGAGTGAGTTTTCTAAGAAAGTAGAAAAGGAACGCGTTTGTCCAGACAAGCGTTTTCAGGGGACAAGGTTGTTTGAAACCTTGTATCCTTGTCCAGCAGACCTATTTGCTAGCTGGATTCCGTCCCCTGAGGTGGATATTTCTTTATCCAAGCTTAACAAAGCTTCTATGCTTCCCGTCAAAGGAAAAGCTACTTTGCAGGATGCGCTGGACAAAAAGTCAGAGATGGCGGCCAAGGCCGGCTATGAAGCTGCTGGTCAGGCCTTTAGAGTGGCTTTATCTTCCTATTGTGCTTCTAGAGCTTCCATGGGTTGGACAGCTCGCCTGCGGATATCCCTGCAGGATGGGTCTTCTTTACAGGCAATAGATGAGATCATTAAGTTAATAGAAGAATCAGACCAATATGTCTGTGACGCTCTTTTGGATATGGCTTCCCTAATATCCAGAGCTCAGGCTTCTACAATCACTGTTAGAAGAGCGTTGTGGCTTAAACAGTGGACTGGAGATGCGGTCTCCAAACAAGGTTTGCTATCTTTGCCTTACAAAGGTGGTCAGCTTTTCGGCTCTGACCTCACGGAATTGATTGCTAAGGCTAAGGAGTCAGCGTTGCCTCAGCGTAGGGCAGCTACGGCTGCTTTTGGCAGGACCGGTTCCTACGGTAACCGGCGTTTTTTTCGTGGCAGGGGGCGAGCCGGTCACTCCTCTTGGGGATCGGGTCGTCCCACCTTTTCAGGGAAAAAGTCTTCCCAAAAGTCTAACGCTTCTTGGAAACAATACCCGCGCAATGACAAGCGGGAATCTGACAAAAAGCCCGCCAAAACGGACTGACGCCAGAAGTTCACTCGAGGATTCTCGAGTGGGGGGGCGCCTGCTCCTGTTTCAAGCGGTTTGGGTCTCCCGCGTCTCAGACTCCTGGGTGACACGAATAATGTCGGCAGGCTATTTCATAGAGTTTCTCTCTCGCCCTCCAGAAAGATTCTGTCAGTCTCGCGTTCCGTCAGATCCCGACTTATTGACCGCTCTGCGGCAGGAAGTCGATTCCTTACTACAGAAGGGTGTAGTAGTGTCAGTTCCTCCAGAAGACCGGGGAAGGGGATTTTATTCCAACCTCTTTGTGGTCCCCAAAAAGGAGGGAAAGTTTCGTCCCATTCTGGATCTCAAGAGGTTAAATCGGCATGTTTACACCCAAAAGTTCCGCATGGAGTCGCTTCGCTCAGTGGTGACTGCCCTGTCACAGAACAATTTTCTGGTGTCCATAGATATTCGCGACGCCTATTTACACGTTCCCATCGGAAGATCTCATCAGCGCTTTCTGCGCTTTGCCATAGGTCAGGACCATTACCAGTTTGTGGCCCTCCCTTTCGGGTTGGCTTCGGCACCCCGAGTTTTTACAAAGGTGCTGGCACCTCTTATGGCAATGCTTCGGAGACAAGGGATCATGATACTTCCTTATCTGGACGATCTTCTGATTGTGGCATCCTCAAAGGAGGAGGCAGTGACGGCTCGCAATTTATCCCTTCAGCTCCTGGAGGATTTCGGGTGGCTGATCAACTGGGAGAAGTCATACCTGGAGCCTTCTCAGTCAATCCTGTTTTTGGGCATGATTTTCGACACAGCGAAAGTGGTAGTTTTTCTGCCAAAGGACAAGCAAACCAGTATCCATTGTCTGGCACAGATTGTGCAGTCCTCAACGACAGTATCCCTTCGAAGATGTATGCGCCTTCTGGGGTTAATGGTCGCTTCGATGGAAGCTCTTCCGTTTGCTCAGTTCCATTGCAGAACGCTTCAAAGCTTCATTTTGAAGAGATGTAATCGTGCACAGGAAACACTGGATTGCAGGGTTTTAATCTCCCGCAAAGTGCGAGAGTCTCTGGACTGGTGGTTACGTCCGGAACGGTTTTTCCTGGGAAAATCTTTTCTTCCCCTGTCATGGTCGGTCTTGACCACCGATGCCAGCCTGACGGGCTGGGGGGGAGTTTGGAACAATCTCTGGATTCAGGGAGTTTGGTCACCGGAAGAATTGGTGTTACCGATCAACATCCTGGAATTGAGGGCAATTTTTCTTTGCCTCCAACATTGGACGGTCCCTTTGAGCGGATTACCAGTTCGTGTTCAGACGGACAACGCTACGGCGGTTGCGTATATCAACCATCAAGGCGGGACGAGGAGCTCCAGACTCATGTCGGAGGTATCTCGGATTCTGATATGGGCCGAGGCTCATGTGCGGGCCATTTCTGCGATTCACATACCAGGAGTTCAGAATATCCAGGCAGACTTTCTCAGCCGAGAGAGAATGGAGTCTTCATCCGGAAATCTTTGCACTTCTGTGCTCCCGATGGGGGACTCCTCAAGTAGACTTGATGGCCTCCAGGATCAATGCCAAGTTACCAACTTTCATGTCCAGATACAGGGATCCGACCGCGGTGGAAGTGGATGCGCTGGTGGTTCCGTGGAGCCAATACCAGCTGGTTTATGTGTTCCCACCGATATCCTTGCTGCCGCTTGTGTTACGTCGGGTCAGGCTGGAGAGGGTTCCGGCTATTCTGATAGCCCCAGATTGGCCGAGAAGGACGTGGTTTTCCACGCTGATGTCGCTTCTGGCGGCGCCTCCTTTTCCTCTGCCTCTTCGACCGGACTTGCTCACTCAGGGTCCCGTGTGTCATCCGGGCCTGAGGTCTCTGCGTTTGACGGCTTGGCTCTTGAGACCGAGATTTTAACCCGTCAAGGGTTTTCAGAAAAGGTCATTGCCACTATGAGAGCGTCAAGAAGTCCGGCTACGACTAGGATTTACTACAGGATTTGGGAATCCTTCTTTTCATGGTGTTTGGGTTCTTCCAGGAATCCAAAGAAATTTTCATTACCCAACTTGTTGGTTGTTTTGCAGCACGGGCTGGATAAGGGTTTGGCAATCAGTACCCTGAAGGGTCAGGTGTCTGCCCTGTCGGTGCTTTTTCGTAAAGCTATTGCCTCGCGTAGGGACGTATGTGCCTTTTTTCGCGGAGCAGCCCGTCAGTTTCCTCCAAGGAAAACTCCTGTGTCGCCTTGGCGGCTTAATCTGGTTTTGAAAGCTCTTCAAAGTGCTCCTTTCGAGCCTATGGATGCTATTAATCTTTCTTTGCTTTCTTGGAAGGTTGCCTTCCTAGTGGCGGTCACTTCCTTGAGACGGGTTTCCGAGTTGGCGGCTCTTTCATGTTCGCCACCTTTCTTGGAGTTTTTCCCGGATCGTGTTGTTCTTCGCACGCGACATGATTTTCTCCCTAAAGTGGTATCTCAATTCCATGTCAATCAAGATATTGTGTTGCCTTCGCTTTGTTCAGAACCAAAGAATGCGAAGGAGCGGGCCTTGCACTCATTGGACTTAGTGCGGGCATTGAAGTTCTACTTGTCAGTTACGCAGAGTTTCCGGAAGTCGGATTCTCTTTTTGTGATTCCAGCAGGTCGTCGTCGTAGTCAACGAGCTTCTAAAGATACTATAGCTCGTTGGATCCGGTCAGCTATTTTGGAAGCTTACCGTGTTATGGACGAACCTTGCCCGATTAATATTCGGGCTCATTCCACGAGAGCTGTGGGCTCTTCGTGGGCCCTTCATCAAGGGGCTTCGGCAGCCCAGCTCTGTCGAGCAGCGACTTGGCGTTCTGTTCACACCTTTACAAAGTTTTATAAGGTGGACGTCAGTGCCTCCGCTGATGCGGCCTTAGGACGCAGAGTCCTTCAGGCGGCTGTATTTTGAAAACTTCTAGTTAAGTTTATGTTGCGCCTGTTGCGCATGTATCAAGGTGTTGGCTTCTGCCTGTTTAAGGTTTTTTCCCACCCTTGTTTTTGTACTGCTTTGGGACATCCCAGAAGTAAAGAAGTGTCCCCCTTGCTTCCATCTGCAGCTGAAATACGAATTTTGGTAAGAACTTACCTGTAAAATTCTTTTCAGCAAAGGAAGCAAGGGGGACACTTCTCCCTCCCATAAGGCAGAAGGTGTTGTTTCAGATGCAGCGCGGCTCTCTCTGATAAGCGAGTTTCTGAGCTGAGGTCAGCGCTCTACGGCTCTTTCCGGCATCGTCAGCTCATCGCAGTGGTCAGGTTTTGTGAGTGGTACCTGAGCTGTGTGGTATTCATGTTATGTGCATAACCTTGTTCTTTTGAATCCTGTCAGTTTGGTTATGGCGCTCCGCTGGTGATTTATTTCTCCTTAGCTTGTGTACAAAACTGGAGTGTACGGCAGGAGGAGCCAGAGCCGGAGGGGCCGGACAACACCCATTTTTAGAACCTGAGGTTAGTCCTACTATCTGGCTCCGCCCTACCCAGAAGTAAAGAAGTGTCCCCCTTGCTTCCTTTGCTGAAAAGAATTTTACAGGTAAGTTCTTACCAAAATTCGTATTTTTCAATACAGTGACAAAAGAAAAGCAGACCTTTGCAAGTACATGGGCAAATTCCTGCACGGCCGATACTTTTTTTCTCTAAGATGTATAATACCAAATGTATGGAAAAATGTAGTGTCAATTCAGCAACAGGAAGGTTGCATTTCTTTTTCCAGGAGGCCAAAGTAGATGAACCGACTGAGCCAGTCTTGCAAGTTAGCCAGAACATTGCCCCAACCACTGTAACAACTGGAGACCCCGAAACTGATAAAAAGATTAAGAATCTGAAAAAGGTAAGCAGCTACTACCTATGATTCCTCAGGGCTGGTTTTCGGGAAAGTACAATTCAGACATCTATAGTACCAATTTCCATCAATTTACCTTTATTTTGTTCGCCCTTATCATATTATAAAGAAAAAGCATTCATAAAAATGTTGTTGTAATTGCCAGCATTATTTACTCTGACCCATGATGATAATGACTTTCAGATATAATGAAGTGCTCCACTTCTTTTTTGAAACCAAAAGCAATGAAAACTGTGTTACTCACATGCTAATCATGGTGATACCATATACTTCTAATTTTAGCAGAGTTGTGTGTGTGTGGCCAAAATCCAGGTCACAGTCCTCTTACTAATTCTCTTGAATACTGATTATAATTTTTACCACTAAAGAATGTCTGCGATTTTTCTCTATCATTTATGACTGCCACTCCTGTTTTTCTGTTGCACAATCAGGTATGTTCTTTGACTTTGGAGCTCTTGGCTGTAGTTTGTTCGTCTACCATTAATGTAGATACTGTTTTGCAGAAACTGAAAGCTATTGAGCAACTTAAAGAACTACAAGCATCTGGCAAGTCATTAGAAAAGAACCAGGTAAATGTGTCCTTTTCTACGCAACAGCAGTTCACCAGTCATCTTAAAGAGAATGTGTCCTTAGAATAGGATTTATAGTTTAAATTGGGCTTTTGTGTTAAATGTATTTTAACCTGAATACTTAAACCTGAATTAAACATATAAATTAGAAAGCTTACACTTTTCACACTACTTCCTATGTACTGTATATACCCAAAAAATGGTACCAATAAAAACAAGGCTTGTCCCACAATAAACAAGCCATCATGCAGCACGATTGACTAGGTTACGGGTCTCAGAAATTGAAGACCCAACTAAACTTTTTTTTTTTTTTCTAAATTATGATTTATAAAAGCAGTAAAGTATAATAAAAAAGGACCTCAAATAAATTTGGTAACGGTGTACTTATACCGACTAGTGATGAGTGAATGTGCTCAGGTAAGGTGTTATCCGAGCATGCTCGGGTGTGAACCGAGTGACTTTGGCATGCCCGAAAACTATGTTTGAGTCCCCATGGCTGCGTGTCTGGCTCTTGTTCGACAGCCGCAACACATACAGGGATCACCTAACGGGCAGTCCATGCATGTGTTGTGGCTGTCAAGCAGCCGCAAGACATGCAGCATACTTGGATAACCCTTTATTGGGGCACGTTCACCTATCACTAGTACTGACTTATAGTATAAAGTCACAAGGCCAGTTTTACTACACAGTGAACAACAAAGACTAAACCAGAGGAAAAATGATGGAACTGGCATTGTTTTTCCACTGTTTTTCTCCATATTGAATTTTATTTTCTGTTTTCAGTACATTACATGGTAAAGTGAATGCTGACATTCAAAACTATAATTTGTACCATAAAAATAGCCCTTACAGCCCCCAAAAAGTTCAGCAACATTTCCACCATTGGTTACATTGCAGGATGTACATATTAATTGATAGAAGCAAGACCAAAAAGCACCACACAACGACCATATGTCCAATAAAAAGGTGTATTTTATTATAATATTAAAATTGTAAACACAAGATTTTAGTTAAAACAATGCAGAAATGTATTCTCATACATGCTGAAGAGAAGGGGCAATATAATCCAGGGTTATTCGCATATACATACTCAGTGCAAGTGCATAAGAGACACCGATAGGTGTCAGTATATAATAGAATCAAGACACAAAAAGATATTAACCAAACCAGCAAAGTGTGAATAAAGTATGTATAAGACCAGGACATACAAAGTAATCGGCTAAATAAAGAATTGTAAGTACCCAGTGGTCACAATAACTTACAGTTAATACTGCTCCAGGTAACCCGGATAAACGCCCACCCCAACGCGCGTTTCGGCACGTTGCCTTCGTCAGGGGGTGGTGTCTATGGGAGATAGGAGGGTAAAAATACTAGATTTAGCCAATCAAATGTGTGGGAGTGTGAGGCAGCCACCAATACTGATGTAGGGCGGCATATATCAGACAACATCACTAACAAGAAACCTTCTATTACTCACAGAATTTGGCATTTTTCCTTTTTTCATTGTGGTTGAATATTGGTAGGTAAGATATTATGATTTTTATCTAATTGTACGCTCCTATTCACAGATTGATAAGATCCAGAAGGAGGATGCACTTCTGAAGGAACTGGAAGACTTAGAGCTTGGAGTATAATATTAGAATTATGATTGACATACTAAGACGTGTTTTGTACATGGAAGAAAAGGATTAATGGACATTGTTCAAACTTTTATCTTATGTTGGATTTACAATATAGACATGCCAACCACATGGAGTAATGCTTTTTTGTCTGGTTTTTTTTTTTTTTTTTATAAAGAAAAACTTCCAGAATATCCTTCATATACATTATCTACTCTTCCAATCAAGGAGACTTGGAGCTCATAAACAACAGATGTGAGAAAAAGTTTCCTATTAATAGCACTGGCAGACACAGGACTATGGGTATACGTCCTGCCACTATGAGGCTTGACATTTTGTAAAAAAGAAATTGTTGTGTTGGCGCTGTCAGGTAAGCTGTTCTCTCTAGTGGTGTAGTTTTTTTCATCGTGGAGATGATACACTCAGTAGTATTCCTCACTGCGGATAGCACATCTACTGTGGTACCCTATCCCTGAGGGTATTGTTGCTGCAGAGTGTTAGTGACCCACAATCATGAGAGGTCACCTGCAGGCAACTGAAGACATAGGGAAGGTGAGTATAATTATAACACTTCTCTTCCTCAATTCTTTTTTTCTTCCCCCAGGGTCTCACTCCTGGACGTCCTTGGGTTTCAGCCCTGCCCTTTTTTTCTCCTATTTTCTCCTAGGACTTTCTGGTAAGCACCTAGATGAGATCATCAATAATGCCACAGGGGGGCAAGAGTGCTCTGCTTCCCCAGAACCGTAGCTGATCTTAGCCATTTTGCTCCTATTCCCACAGAGGTGACAAAGAAGTCCTCCCAAAGCCCCATTTCCCAACAGCCTTCGCCAAAGCCTTCTTGGCACAACCTCCTCAAGGTTTCAAAACCTTCCACTTTCAGGTCATCCACTGAATGAAAGTCTTCTCTCCTTCAGAGAGATTTTGCTGACTTATGTGTACAACGTGTGCATCAGGGAGGTAGCGTCTCTGGGTCACAAGTTTGAATTTGCCTCCCTGCCCCTAAAAGATTGTTTTCCTTTGTCACCTTTCAAAAGCTTTACCTCGAGCATTTGCATCCTTCCCATTAATCCACAATATTCAGATTCATGGATTCCTTGTTCCCAATCCAGACGTCAAAAATGTTGTGCAGTATCCCTGTAAATCTCCAAAAAGGACTGCCTGGTCAGATCCATTCTGGACTTGAAGATGCGCGGCAGATTTGTGCGGGTCTGAAGATTTCAGATGGAATTCCTGAAATCTGTAGTGGCGTTAGAATTTCTCTCTTCAGTAGACATATATGTGATGCATGTCCCCGTTACCAATTTTCTTCACTGTCAATCCTCTTCATGTATAGTTTATCTAACTACCTTTTGGACTAGGAATTGCTCTCTAGGTCTTCAAGCTTTTTGCTAGGCCCTGTCTAGGAAGGAGAGTCAAGTCTTCAAATCACCTTGAAACTCTTCAGTCTGCTGACCAGAAAAAAGACATGTCTAATGCCATCCCAGCTCCAAGAATGTCTAAGCATGACTTTTGACACATGGGTGGGTTGGGTCTTCTTTTTCCCATACGAGCTCCCCCTTTTTAGATTCAAAGTGTTTCATTTGTGCATGGAAACTTTATGATCTATCAGTTTTTCTAGGAGGGTTCTGGGCAGAATGGTCTCAGCCTTTCAGGAGGTACCCTCCAGCCAGTTTCACACCCATCCACTACAGCATTCCATTCTGTCTCTCTGGGACAAGTCAGTGGACTCGAGTCTTCACATATGTCTGCCTATTGAAGTATCGGCGTCCCTGCACGTTGCCCCTTTTCCCCGGCAGGGAATCCGACTCACCACCGTGGTCCCTGTTTAGCATTTCCTCCTCCTTCCTTATTGGCTGCGGACTGGGTACGTGCACGGCGCATAGTTACTCGGGCACTGTGCTTAGGGTGTGCGCTCACTCCTTAAAGGGGCCGCTCACAAAGTCCTAAAGTGTCTCCAGACAATGGCTGGGAGACACTTATTATTTAATAAGCATGGAGGTGCCAGTGTAATGTTGTTAGTCTGTTTCCAAACACACTAGTTTGTTCTCAGGTCCCTGTCCGCTAGTTACTGCTAGTCCCGCTAGTGTCTGTCTGTTCCTAACATCCCTGCTAGTATTTGCCTTGTTAGTCTGTAAATCAGCCATACCCGTCAGCACTTGCCGTAACAGTCTGTATATTAACCGGACCCGCTTGCACCTGCCAGTGCCAGCTGTCCTTTCCTTCTGGGCTGTTTCAGCTATCTGGATCAGGAAAATAGACTGTCCTCCCTAGATCTTCAACCGTCTCTGCCTTTCCTGGGAACCTCCCCACGTAGACCTCTTTGAGTCCTGTCTCAGTCACAAGGTCCTAATCTATGTCACCAGGTCCTGAGATCCGAGGATCATCACAGCAGTTGCTGCTAGTCACTTTCCCAGATTCAGGTCATGTTGGTTCCTAATTCTCTCGTGTCAGTTCTGGTTCCTTGTTATTTACATGTCTCACACTGGTAACGTCCAGTCATTTATAATAATCTCTGGAGGCAGATTCTCTTGCAGATCAGTGTCCGGCCCAGAGCCTGGAACAGCTTATTTACATATAAGAAAACATGGATTTCTCTGGAATAAGACATCAGATTGCAGATATCAGGGTTTAACTGTATTCAGCTTCCTATGATACATGTCCATATAGAGGGCTGGTCCTACTGATAGACTCCCTTTTAAATATAAATTGAATCCCCAAATTGACAGTAGGTACTCTTTAATTCTATTTGCAATGGTCCTAATTCAACTCTAGTAAAGCACAATGTGCCTCTTTTTTTTAGATACAGAATCTTGGAGGGCTGTGGTGACGTTGAGTGCATGTACACTGTCCCCAGTATGTAAAGGAAGCGAAAACAGACATGAAGCAGGGTCATACTAAGTTCTGAACATGCCTGAGCAGATGCAAAAAAATACACATTTTGTAAATCTGCAAAATAAGGAATATTAATATTTTATATGTCAGTGCAAAAAACATGAATGAATGGTGAACCAAAAAAGTAAATTGCTGGACCATAAAGAAGTGCCTGTATAGTTAAATACAAGCATAGTTAACTTATGAGGATTAAAAATCTACACTGTGTGCAGAATTATTAGGCAAATGAGTATTTCAGCTGCAGATGGAAGGAAGAGAGCCACAGTATTCATTACTGATGGGTAGGCGGAGCCCCAGATCAGGATGTCACCTCAGATCAAAAGAGTGCTGACTGGCTGGCCCCTCCAGCTCGGGCTCCTCCTACTCAGCTCCAGTCTAAGATTTGAGGTCCAGAGGATGGTCGCTGCTAATGCAGCTCCTCAGAAGATTTTATTATTTTATATTCGGACAGGAGACTTGGATCACTAGTTGGTCTAGAGGTCTCAGGGGTACCAGCGCTGCTGTACCCCAACCTCTCCCTTGGCGGATCTGTACTTACTCAAAGTCCCTGCAGAATCCTTGCCGGCCCTGGGGGATGAGGAGAGCTTCCCTGGCGGGACGCAAACCACACGTGCGGTCACTGCGTTCCTCGCCCTGGGGGGAAGCATGGGCATAGCGCCAGAAACCCCTGAGGGTCCCTGTGGCGCCTTGGCTGGTGAGTACTCCACACAAAATTTTATTATTAATGTGTGAGTGCTTTAGCGTCTGATGGCAGCGCTATTACATGTATATCAGTATGCTTCAGCGCTGCGGTGACAGCGCTATTACATGTTTATCAGTGTATTTCACCAGCCTCTCCCTTGGCGGATCTGTAATTACATAATGGTCCCTGCAGAATCCTTGCCGGCCCTGGGGGATGAGGAGAGTTTTCCCTGGCGGGGGCGCAAACCACACGCTGGGTCACTGCGCTTCCCGCCCTGGGGGGAAGCATGGGCATAGCGCCAGAAACCCCTGGGGGTCCCTGTGGCGCTGAGCTGATGAGTTTTTCCACACAATTTTTATTATAATAATGTGTGAGTGCTTCAGCGCTGCGGTGACAGCGCTACTACTTGTATGTCAGTATGCTTCAGCGCTGCTGTGACAGCGCTGTTACATTGTAGATGTGGTGATCTTTTGTCCGCAGGCAGATAGCTGCAGGACAGAGAGGGAGCAGGAGCGGGGGAGTTCGCGCTCAATATTTGAGCTAGCAGGGGGCGTGGCCTATCTATTCCCGGTCTTTTGAGCAGGAAGACGCGCGCTCTGGCGTTTCTCCTGCGACTCCCTCACTGTGGCGGCCATTACACAGGCTCCTGGGCTCCTCAGACCGCTCCTCTCCTCATAAGACACCACGGCCAGCTGGGTGAGTGCTGATTCCTCACCCCGCAGCGCAGCGATCGCTATCCTGCAGCTGCAGTCTCATTAGAGACATAAAATTGGCTGGGACTCACACTTCATATATATATATTGTGGTGAGTTTGCAATATTAACCCTTCTGAGGGTTATTTCTACCAGAAAAATTTTTTGACTGAATACCGCTGGGGTAACCCTGCCTGGTGGAGCGTTAACCCTTCAGCATATAAAAAAAAAAAAAAAGAAAAACCGCATAGTTTTTTGCTGGTATTACCGCTTTGACCTGTTCATACAGGTGAGACATGTCTGAACAGAGTTCAGATGCCGCGGATCACGTCCCAGTGCCATTGCGGCAATCAGATACGCAGACCTCCACAGCGTCTAGCGCTGCGGTCGACAGCGGTGAAAAATTGGACGATATCGCTCGATCGATCAACAACTTGTCTGACCTTTTAGGTCAATATGTGTCTGCTAAGTCCTCTCAGAGGAAGCGACGCAGGCCGTTACCGGCCTCTACACGGAGCGAGTCAGACGTATCTGATATTGGGCAGAGTTCCCCTTTAAATTCGGATGGAGAAATATCCGATTCAGATGCGGACGAGCCGCAGGGGCGTTCCTCTATGGCGAAGCGTACGGAGGCATTAATTGAAGCCATGAGAGATATATTACAGTTACCGGAGGAGGTAACTAGTCGTCCTGGTAAATCAGCACGCATGTTCCAGGAGTCCCGTGCTTCGCGTACAACATTGCCAGTTCTGGATGAGCTTAATAGTGTAATAGAGGAGGAACGTCTATGTCCAGATAAGCGTTTTCATGGAACGCATTTCTTGGATACTCTTTATCCTTGCTCTGCGGAGTTAAAGGCTAATTGGACTTCTGCTCCTGAAGTGGATGTGTCTTTATCTCAGCTTAGTAAATCCTCACTACTCCCTATTAAGGGAAAAGCGAGCTTACAGGAGCCTTTGGATAGAAAAGCAGAATTGGCGGCAAAAGCAAGCTATGAGGCTGCGGGTCATGGATTCCGAGCAGTGCTAGGATCCATGTGTGCTGCTAGAGCTTCTCTAAGCTGGTTGGCACGTCTGAAGACGGAGTTGCACAATGAATCTCCGTTATCTGAGATACGGGAAACTTGTGAATGGTTAGAAACGGCAGCCTGTTATATCTTTGATGCCGGTCTGGATACGGCATCTCTGCTGGCCAAAGCGCAAGCTTCAGCGGTCACAGTCAGAAGAGCTTTATGGCTCAGACAGTGGGCCGGGGACGCAGTTTCCAAACAAGGGTTGTTGGCCTTACCTTACAAGGGTGGCCATCTTTTTGGATCCGACCTCACAGAGCTGATTTCCAAGGCTAAGGCGAAGGAATCAGCATTACCACAGCGTAGGGCCATGGCCTCGGTGTCCAGTAAGCCTGGTGTCTATAGTGGTCGGCGGTCCTTTCGGGGCCGAGGACGATCTAGTCACTCCTCGTGGGGATCGGGTCGTCCTTCCTTCTCAGGAAAGAAATCCTCTCAGAAAACTCGTACTCCCTGGAAGCAGAGTTTCCGCCAGGACAAGCGGGAACTTGACAAGAAGCCCGCAAAGTCTAATTGACGCCAGGGGTCCACTCGAGGATTCTCGAGTGGGGGGTCGCCTGCTTCTTTTCAAGGCGACTTGGATGGCTCGCGTTCCAGATTCCTGGGCAACGCGGATTGTGTCGGCAGGCTATTTCATAGAGTTTGCTTCTCGACCCCCAAATGTTTTTTGTCAGTCTCGCGTTCCGTCGGAACCCGAGCTTGTTGTCGCTCTACAGCGAGAGGTCGAATCTCTGCTACAAAAGGGTGTAGTGATACCGGTTCCGTCAGAGGACCGAGGGAAAGGTTTTTATTCCAACCTTTTTATAGTTCCCAAAAAGGAGAACAAATTTCGCCCGATTCTGGATCTCAAGCGATTAAACCGGCATGTCCATGCCCGGAAATTTCGCATGGAGTCGCTTCGCTCCGTTGTGGCAGCTCTGTCACAGAACGATTTTCTGGTGTCAATCGACATTCGCGACGCCTATTTGCATATTCCCATCGGAAAGGCTCATCAGCGCTTTCTTCGATTTGCCATAGGTCAGAATCATTACCAGTTCGTGGCTCTGCCGTTCGGCTTAGCCTCAGCGCCAAGGGTCTTTACAAAAATTCTGGCGCCCCTCATGGCAATCCTTCAAAGACAGGGGATTACGATTCTCCCTTATCTGGACGATCTTTTGATCATGGCTTCCTCGGAGGAGGAGGCGTTGACGGCTCGGGATTTGTCTCTTCAGTTTCTGAAGGACTTCGGTTGGCTGGTCAATTGGGAGAAGTCGTCCCTGGAACCATCGAGGACAATCCTCTTTTTGGGAATGCATCTCGACACGTTTCGGTCGGTAGTTTCCCTACCACCAGACAAACAGTCATGTCTTCTTCGACATGTACAGATTATGAGATCCTCAACGGCAATGTCTCTACGGAAGTGTATGCGTCTTCTAGGACTGATGGTGGCGTCCATGGAGGCAATTCCTTTTGCCCAGTTCCACTCCAGGACTCTCCAAAGGTTCATCTTGAGTCGATGGAATCAGTCGCAATCGCTGGATTGCAGTGTCACCATTTCTCGCGCGGTGCGGGATTCTCTAGAATGGTGGTTACGTCCAGGGGCATTCTCCCTGGGGAAGTCTTTCCTCCCCCCCGAAGTGGTCAGTCATAACCACCGATGCCAGCCTGACGGGCTGGGGGGGTGTTTGGAACAATCTCTGGATTCAGGGGGTATGGTCATCGGAAGAGTCTGTGCTTCCGATCAACATTCTGGAATTGAGGGCGATTTTCCTTTGCCTCCAACATTGGACGGTCCCTTTGAGCGGTCTGCCAGTCCGAGTGCAGACAGACAATGCGACGGCTGTCGCGTATATCAATCACCAAGGTGGGACAAGGAGTTCCAGACTCATGGTAGAGGTGTCCCGAATTCTGATTTGGGCAGAGGCCAATGTACCAGCCATTTCGGCGATTCACATTCCAGGGGTTCAGAATGTTACAGCGGACTTTCTCAGTCGCAGAAGGATGGATTCCGGGGAATGGAGCCTCCATCCGGATGTTTGCACTACTGTGCTCTCGCTGGGGAACCCCCCAAGTGGATTTGATGGCATCCAGGTTCAATGCCAAGTTACCGACATTCATGTCCAGGTACAAGGATCCGAAGGCGGTGGCGGTGGATGCTCTAGTGGCTCAGTGGGATCAGTTCGAGCTGATCTATGTATTCCCGCCGATATCCTTACTTCCTCTAGTACTGCGTCGGATCAGACTAGAGAGAATTCCAGCTATTTTGATAGCTCCAGACTGGCCAAGAAGGGTGTGGTTCTCGACAATAATGTCGCTGTTGGCGGCACCTCCTTTTCCACTCCCTCTTCAACCGGACTTGTTGACTCAGGGGCCCGTTTGTCATCCGGACTTGATGTCCCTGCGTTTGACGGCGTGGCTCTTGAGACCGAAATCTTGACCCGTAGAGGTTTCTCAGCCGAGGTCATTGCTACCCTTCGTGCTGCAAGATGTCCGGCTACTACTAGGATTTACCACAAAATTTGGGAAACCTTCTTTTCGTGGTGTTTGGGGTCCTCTCGGAACCCGAGAAAATTTTCCATTCCCAACCTGTTGGCTTTTCTGCAGCATGGGCTAGACAAGGGTTTGGCAGTCAGCACTCTGAAAGGTCAGATTTCTGCTCTGTCCTTATTGTTCCGGAGAACCATTGCTTCAAATAGAGACGTGCTCTCCTTTTTCCGAGGTATATCTCGTAAGTTTCCGCCGCGGAAGGCACCCGTGTCTCCTTGGCGGCTCAACCTTGTTTTGGAGGCTCTTCAGCATAAACCTTTTGAGCCTATGGTTTCTGCTAGCCTTTCTTTCCTTTCTTGGAAGGTGGCTTTCCTTGTTGCAGTCACTTCCTTGAGGAGAGTTTCTGAGTTGGCAGCTCTTTCTTGTTCGCCTCCTTTTCTGGAGTTTTTTCCGGATCGTGTAGTGCTTCGCACTCGGGGTGATTTTTTGCCAAAAGTGGTATCACAATTTCATGTTCACCAGGATATTGTGTTGCCTTCACTCTGTCCGGATCCGAAGAATGCGAAAGAGCGAGATTTACACACATTGGATTTAGTGCGGGCCTTGAAGTTTTATCTTTCTATTACTCAAGGTTTTCGTAAGACGGACTCCCTGTTTGTGGTTCCAGCAGGTCGTCGGCGTGGTCAACGAGCTTCCAAGGATTCTATAGCTCGTTGGATCCGGTCAGCTATTTTGGAAGCTTACCGTCTTCGGGGTGAATCTTGCCCGATTAAGATTCGAGCCCATTCTACGAGAGCTGTGGCCTCATCGTGGGCTTTTCATCAAGGTGCCTCGGCAGTGCAGCTCTGCCGAGCGGCAACTTGGCGCTCTGTCCACACGTTTACAAAGTTTTATAAAGTGGACGTCAGTGCTTCCGCTGATGCAGCCCTCGGACGTAGGGTCCTGCAGGCAGCTGTAGTTTAAAGTTCTGGATGAACTTGTGTTTAGCGCTGGTTGCGCTTTGTTGTTAAGGTTGTTGGGTTTCTGCCTTTTGTTGGTTTTTCCCACCCTTATTTTTGAACTGCTTTGGGACGTCCCATCAGTAATGAATACTGTGGCTCTCTTCCTTCCATCTGCAGCTGAAACACGGATTTTGGTAAGAACTTACCTGTAAAATCCTTTTCAGCGAAGGAAGGAAGAGAGACACAGCACCCTCCCAAGGCAGAAGTGTGTTGATGTTTTCAGATGCAGCGCGACCCTTATCTGATAGCGATTATCTGGGCTGAGGTCAGCGCGCTAAGGCTCTGTTCCAGCATCGCCAGCTCATCGCAGTAGTCAGGTTCCGTGAGTAGTACCTGGAACTCTGTGGTTTTTGGCTTTCTTTGCATGCATAACCTGTATCCTTGTGTTTTTTTTCTCTGAAGTTCCTTCAGAAGGGGTTATGTTGCTCCGCTGGTGATCTTGGCTCTTTTCCTAAAAGCTTTGGTACGACTGGAGCTGAGTAGGAGGAGCCCGAGCTGGAGGGGCCAGCCAGTCAGCACTCTTTTGATCTGAGGTGACATCCTGATCTGGGGCTCCGCCTACCCATCAGTAATGAATACTGTGTCTCTCTTCCTTCCTTCGCTGAAAAGGATTTTACAGGTAAGTTCTTACCAAAATCCGTGTTTTGATCACATCATCCTTTTTATACAGTACAGACCAAAAGTTTGGACACACCTCAATGATTTTTCTGTATTTTCAGGACTATGAAAATTGTAGAATCACACTGAAGGCATCAAAACTATGAATTAACACGTGGAATTATACATTACACTTTTCAAAAAAGTGTGAAACAACTGAAAATATGTGTTATATTCTAGGTTCTTCAAAGTAGCCACCTTTTGCTTTGATTACTGCTTAGCACGCAGAAAAGGTGAACGGATGGATTCTACATGCCTGGTTCCCACAGTGAAGCATGGAGGAGGAGGTGTGATGATGTGGGAGTGCTTTGCTGGTGACACTGTTGGGGATTTATTCAAAATTGAAGGCATACTGAACCAGCATGGCTACCACAGCATCTTGCAGCAGCATGCTATTCCATCCGGTTTGCGTTTAGTTGGACCATCATTTATTTTTCAACAGGACAATGACCCCAAACACACCTCCAGGCTGTGTAAGGGCTATTTGACCAAGAAGGAGAGTGTTGGGGTGCTACGCGAGATGACCTGGCCTCCACAGTCACCAGACCTGAACCCAATCGACATGGTTTGGGGTGAGCTGGACCGCTCAAGGCTTCAATTTTGAATAAATCCCCAACAGTGTCACCAGCAAAGCACCCCCACACCATCACACCACCTCCTCCATGCTTCACGGTGGGAACCAGGCATGTAGAGTCCATCCGTTCACCTTTTCTGCGTGCAAAGCAGTAATCAAAGCAAAAGGTGGCTACTTTGAAGAACCTAGAATATAAGACATATTTTCAGTTGTTTCACACTTTTTTGTAAAGTGTAATGTATAATTCCACATGTGTTAATTCATAGTTTTGATGCCTTCAGTGTGATTCTACAATTTTCATAGTCATGAAAATACAGAAAAATCTTTGAATGAGAAGGTGCGTCCAAACTTTTGGTCTGTACATGTTGTCCTACTCCAAGCTGTATAGGCTTGAAAGCCAACTGCCAATTATGTAAATCAGGTGATTTGCATCTCTGTAATGAGGAGGGGTATGGTCTAATGACATCAACACCCTATATAAGGTGTTCTTAATTACTAGGCAATTTCCTTTGGCAAAATGGGTCAGAAGAGAGATTTGACGGACTCTGAAAAGTAAAAAATTGTGAGATGTCTTGCAGAGGGATGCAGCAGTCTTGAAATTGCCAAACTTTTGAAGCGTGATCACTGAACAATCAAGCGTTTCATGGCAAATAGCCAACTGGGTCGCAAGAAGCGTGTTGATAAAAAAAGACGCAATATAAACTGCCCATGAATTGAGGAAAATCAAGTGCGAAGCTGCCAAGATGCCATTTGCCACCGGTTTTGCCATATTTCAGAGCTGCAACGTTACTGGAGTATCAAAAAGCACAAGGTGTGCCATACTCAGGGACATGGCCAAGGTAAGGAAGGCTGAAAAACGACCACCTTTGAACAAGAAACATAAGATAAAACGTCAAGACTGGGCCAATAAATATCTTTGACTGATTTTTCTTTTTCAATATTTTTATTGGATTTTAACGGGAAGGAGAAAGTAGGGAAGGGTGGGGGGAAAGAGCGTGAGGGGGGAGGATAAGCAAGGTAAGTAAAGGGGAAGGGACAGAAGTAACAAACATAACATACACAAGATGAATATCTAGCAACATATTAGCCAGAATATATGAAGGGATGCAACCCTTTAGTACAGTAATATTGCAAATAAACGATTCGATTTAGTGAAAACAATAACATAACATTCCTAAAGATCGAGAAATAAGAGACACCAAAGAGAGAATTGAGCAAGAAAGCTGGTGAGACAGGTCGCCAATTAGTTTAGAAATCTGTCAACTTATCATGTCAAAGGAGGCGGAAAAGACTGGTCCCACTTACACCACTTCTTATAAAACTTATCAAATTGATTATTAGATAATGCGAATTTAGGTTCAATTGCCCCCCTCACGCAGAGCATAACTCGTACAATCAACAGGCAGCCCTGGCTGACCGGCCTGACCAAAGAACTGAGACGGGCTTCCAGGGCTGCCGAGCGGAGATGGAAGAGAACCCATTCTACCGAGCACCTCAACGCATACAAGCAGTCCCTCGCCAGCTTCAAGTCCACGCTGTCTGCCGCAAAACAAACTTACTTCGCATCTCTCATATCCTCCCTGTCTCACAACCCTAAACAGCTCTTCAACACTTTCAATTCTCTACTCCGTCCCCCAGCACCTCCTCCCTCTCCTCTCATTTCTGCTGAAGACTTTGCCTCCTTCTTTAAGCAAAAGATTGATATGATCAGAGAAAGCTTTGGCCCGCAGCCGCCAATTCCCCTCTTAGCCACTCAGCCCTGTTCTTCCAAAACCAGCTTCACTACCATGACAGAAGATCAGCTCTCCACTCTCCTGTCACGATCACACCTCACCACTTGCGCGCTTGACCCACTCCCGTCCCACCTCATCCCTAACTTTGCCACAGTCTTCATCCCTACTCTCACACACCTCTTCAACCTTTCACTTACAAATGGTGTCTTTCCTTCATCCTTCAAACATGCCTCAATCACTCCCATCCTCAAAAAGCCCTCCCTCGACCCATCCTCTGTGTCTAACTATCGCCCGATATCTCTTCTCCCCTACGCCTCAAAACTACTGGAACAGCATGTATATCTCGAACTGTCCTCCCACCTCTCCTTCTGTTCCCTCTTTGACCGTTTACAATCCGGCTTCCGACCGCATCACTCAACTGAAACTGCCCTAACTAAAGTCACTAACGACCTGCTAACCGCCAAGAGCAAGCGACACTACTCTGTCCTCCTTCTCCTGGACCTGTCTTCTGTCTTCGACACCGTGGACCATTCCCTCCTGCTACAGTTTCTCTCATCTCTTGGCATCACAGACTTGGCCCTATCCTGGATCTCATCATACCTAACAGACCGAACATTCAGTGTCTCCCTCTCACACACCACCTCCTCACCTCGCCCCCTGTCTGTCGGTGTTCCTCAAGGCTCAGTCCTAGGACCCCTACTCTTCTCCATCTATACCTTCGGCCTGGGACAGCTCATAGAATCCCACGGCCTGCAGTATCACCTCTACGCCGATGACACGCAGATCTACCTATCTGGACCTGACCTCACCTCCCTACTGACCAAAATCCCACAGTGTCTGTCTGCTATCTCAACCTTCTTTTCTGCTCGCTTTCTCAAACTGAACATGGACAAAACAGAATTCATCATCTTTCCCCAACGCATTCTTCCCCTCCACCAGACCTATCCATCAATGTCAACGGCTGCTCGCTTTCCCCAGTCCCGCATGCTCGGTGCCTTGGGGTGATCCTCGACTCTGCCCTCTCTTTCAAACCACACATCCAAGCCCTCGTCACCTCAAAATCAAAAATATTTCCCGGATCCGCTCATTCCTCAACCATGAAACCACAAAAACACTAGTGCACGCCCTCATCATCTCCCGCCTCGACTACTGCAACCTCCTACTGTCTAGCCTCCCCTCTAGCACTCTGGCACCACTCCAGTCCATCCTACACTCTGCTGCCCGACTAATCCACCTGTCTCCCCGATATTCCCCAGCCTCCCCCCTATGCCAGGCCCTTCACTGGCTTCCTATTGCCCAGAGGCTTCAGTTCAAAATCCTAACCATGACATACAAAGCCATCCACAACCTTTCTCCTCCATACATCTGTGACATGGTCTCCCGCTACCTACCCACACGCAACCTTCGATCCTCTCAAGATCTCCTTCTCGACTGCCCCCTCTTCTCTTCTTCCCACAACCGCATACAAGACTTCTACCGGGCTTCCCCCATACTCTGGAACTCCCTGCCGCAAAACATCAGACTTTCACCAACAACGGAAACCTTCAAGAAGAACCTGAAGACCCACCTGTTCCGACAAGCCTACAGCCTACAATGATCCTCAGTCTACTGAACCATCGCATGACCAGCTCTACCCTTTCCTAGTGTATCCTCACCCATCCCTGTAGACTGTGAGCCCTCGCGGGCAGGGTCCTCTCTCCTTCTGTACTTGTGTGTCCCTTGTCTAGCACACGTTTATTGTACCTGTCTATATTTTCCCTTTTCATATGTAAAGCGCCATGGAATGAATGGCGCTATATAAATGTGTAATAATAATAATTGCTCTATGTTGAGAGATTAATTTGATAATTTCGCTAGAATTAGGTAGTATTTGACTCTTCCAGTGGAAAGCAATGTAATTTTTTGCAACTAAGCAAATATGTGAAATGATTAACTTTAAAGAATTGTTCAAAAGTTCACTATCTAAGGAGAGCAAAGCTAGTTGTGGTGTAAGAGAAAATTTGGTTCCTGACAGTTTGGTAATTATGGAAGTGAGATATCTGAGACCAAAAGGCAACAACTGAGGGACAGTTCCAGAATACATGGAATATATCACCTTTTTGTCCACAGTTCCTCCAACATAGTGGAGAGTTGGAGGTACCCATGTGTGCCAATCTGGCTGGAGTATAATACCATCTGGAGCATACTTTAAAGTGTGACTCCTGTAGGGACATGGATAATGTAGAATTATAGGACAGAGAAAGAGCCTCTTCCCAATTATCTGAGGAGAAAGTATGATTGAGGGCCTTTTCCCAGATAAGCATGTAGGGGACTTAGAAAATGATGAGTCTTTGTTGAAACTATCGTAAAGGAAGCTATGGCTCCAAAAAATTCGATGATTAGGGTTATTTAGTATTTTTAGGGAAGCTTCGGAGAAGTTACAGTAGGTTTGTGACTAAGGAATTGTCTAATACTCTTTCAAAGACAAAAAATCCAATAAAAGAGATGAAGGTACGTTGAATTTGTTTTTTAAAAGACTAAAATTCAAAAGATCTGACCCATCTGAGATGTCACCCAATTTGCAAATCTTCAAATCTAGCCACTGGGGGGAAAGTAATTGACCCAAGAACGAAAGTATAAAAGCCAAAGGTAATTTGTGTAACGTTGTTAAGCTTTGTGCTCGGCCATCAACTCTCGAGATTTTATACCAAGCAAAGGCAATTGCCTGAAATATCGGATGGGCTAACTGACCGGGGAGGGAACCTAATATAGCATTGAATACTAATGTTCTGGGATGCTTATCATTATTAATTAATATTTCGAGGTCCATCCATGCGGGAGCATCTAAGTCTGAAAACCACCGTGCGCTCTGCTTGAGAAGTAGCGTATGGTAGTGAGCTGCAACATTTGGGAAACTCAGTCCTCCATGTATTCTTTTTTTAAACAGGGATCTAGTGTCAGTTCTAGATTTCTTATTACCCCAAATAATGGCATTTAACTGAGACTGAATATTGCATAAGAGAGTAGTGGAAATAGGGAGAGGGATACACCTCAGGATATAGAGGATCTTGGGTAAGGTAAATGTTTTCACCGCCAGATTTCTCCCCCACCATGTTAGATCCTTGTCCCTAAAAACAATGCTATCCTTGTGAATTAGATCTGTTAATTACTTCAGGTTGGACTTAACCGTCTTTGAACGATCTTTATTGATGTTGACACCTAGATAAAATATTTCTTCCTCGCACCAATTGAGGGCAGTGAATGACTTGATGTGACTAATTCCCTCTGGTTTGACATGGATAGGAAGAATATTTGACTTCAAATTATTTATTTTAAAATTTGAGAGCAACTTAAACCTATTTAGTTCTGTAAAGGCTTCTAAAGTCGAGGTTTCGGGATTTGTTATAGTTAAAATAATATCATCAGCAAATAGGCTGAGCTTATGCTGACGATTTTTTGTGGATAGTCCGGTTATTTTTGAATTGCATTTTATGTGTTCTACAAGTGGTTCCAATGCCAAATTAAAAAGCAAGTGAGAGAGGGGACAGCCTTGCCTTGTACCATTTCTAATAGGAAGGGTTTCAGAAATATGGTTGTTGCACACGATCCTTGCCTTGAGGCCTACGTATAAGGCCATGAAGGTAGTAATCAATGTTTCATTGAATCCGAATTTACTCAATGTATGTCTGAGAAAGCACCAATCGATACGATCGAATGCTTTCTCAGCGTCTTATGAGATAAGGACTGTTGGTGTTCTAGTTGAGTTGGCTAATTTGATTGAGTCGAGTACTCTTCTGGTGGCATCGGCCGGCTGTCTCCCCTTTGTAAACCCCATTTGATCGTTACCTATCAGACTAGGTAATATGTAACTCAACCTATTGGCGAGTATCTTGGAGAATATTTTAATATCGGTGTTAATGAGTGAAATTGGTCTATAACTACCTAGTGACTCAGGATCTCCATTTTGCTTCGGAATCAGGGAAATTGATGCTTCCAGCATCTCGGGGGGGGAAGGGAAATGAACCCTTTGTGGAAGCGTAGTTATACATCCCAACCAAGTGGGAAGATAAGGTTTTACCAAAAACTTTGTAGTAGTTATTAGTAAAACCATCTGGTCCGGGCGATTTATGCAAGTCAAGGTTTTTAATGGTATCTTCTACTTCTTGGGTGGTAAAAGGCAATGATAAGGACATCAAATCGTCGCTAGTAAAGATGGTAAGTTAATGTCTGAAAGATATTTTTTAATATCAAGTTGGTTAGGCGGGGGGATGAAAGATCTGAGTTGAGATTGTAGAGTTTACTGTAATATTTTGCAAACTCATTTGTGATGTCTTGTGGGTGGGATAACTTAGAATAAACTCTATTGAGGGTAATACTATGTATTTGATTATAGGTTCTCTTCCTTTTAATCCTGTTGGCCATGTAACGTGTGGGTTTGTTCAAAGATGTATAGAATTTATACTTGGATGAATTGATGGCTGCTTCATATGTGGAATAAAGCAGTGACCTAAGTTCCTGTCTTAGGCGGGTTAGATCAGATTGTTTTTGAGGGGAAGGAGAAGATAGGCCTAACAAACTCTTTTCCATTGTACGTATTGCCGATTGAACCTTGTTTATTTTTTCCCTACTTTCTCTTTTTACTTTAGATGCTATACTCATAATAATGCCCCTGACGACCGCCTTATGGGCGCACCAGTTGAGAGAAGGATTGGTGAGATCTGGGTTGTTTTCAAGGAAAAAATAATCCAATGCTTTCTGGATTGACGCCTTATGAATCAGATCATGTATAATGCTGGCATTGCACTTCCACAATCTGGCGTTTTTTTAGGCTGGGACCTATTAGTATTTCCCAATGACCGGGGAGTGATCTGAAATCGTCCTGTTTCCAATATACACCTTACTGATTTTTGTGAGAGAGCTGTAGAGAAATGAGTGAACTCTTTGGAGGTGGAATTCAGACATCTAAACGTATCGTACAGCTCATTTCTGTCCAACCACCTATTTAAGTAATCCGATGCCGGTCTAGAGACAGAGGAGGAGTCCAAGACATTGTCGGGAGTGAGATTAAAGTCTCCTAGTATTAGGAGATTACCTTTTTTAACCTCTATTACTTTTTTCATAAGCTTTGAAAGAAACCTAGTTTGATTTTTGTTGGGTGCGTAAACGTTTACTAAAGTGTATGTTTGACCATTAATTTCACATACCAAAATGTGGAATCTGCCCCCTTCATCCCCGTATTCCTCTAGGGCCCTGAAGGGGACAGAGTTCCTGATCACAGTAGTCACTCCAGCCTTTTTACTGGAATTGCAGGCCTCAAAGATGTTGGGGAAACTGTGATGATTAAAGTAAGGGTGATTTCCATCTAAAAACTTTGTTTCTTGTATACATGCGATATCGACCTGTGAGTGAACCAGTTCTCTCCATAAGGTGTGTCTCTTCTGTGGGCTATTCAAACCTCTAATATTATAGGACAAAATTTTGAAACTCATGTCAGTAGTATTAGTAAGTATAATAAAAGTATATGAAGAGTGTTGATCAGTAAACTGACTGGAGACCTGAAGACAAGAAAAAGTCTTAAAGGGCAAGATAGCAACAATAACAGTATAACAATTAACCTTTTGGTTAGTAGTCTAAATCTATAACAGTTTACAATATGGCTAATGTAGGGATTCGCTCTGGTAGGCCGAGGCCGGGCACGCAGTAATGAGGCAACACACAGGCATTAAGTCCAAAAATAACGGTTTACTGTCTCTTTAAGACCAGGTTACAACAACATGACAAAACATAAATGCATTCCATCTTTGCAAACTATTGGTCCCAGACTCACCCTTGCATGGGACGGCTTGACTAAGCGGCTGCAAGCCAGCAGGGACCGCCAGGTGCCTTCCCGGTTGATCTGGACTCGCTTCCAGTGCTCACTGACACATTGTAACAAAGTCACTTCCAGGCTAACTCCAGCCAAACTCCTCAATAGAACCGCCTGGTTCTCAGTGCGGGACCGTCACAGGCTCCGCACACACATGTGTCCTGTCCGGGTGCTATTCAGGACCCCAGTCCAAAACCCCGGCCACCAAGTTCCAAGTCTCACCACGTGCTTCCAGGAATACGATCCAACACCGACAGACCTTCCAGGAACCTTCCAGGCAGCACTGTGCAGGACACACTCTCCACTTGTCTCAGCCAGACTCCCTTGAGACACTTCCCAGTCTCAGACAGAATCCCTTGAGACAGACTACAGAGACACTTCCCAGTCTCCCACGATCTCTACTCCATGTGCCCAGCACTGCCTTTCATACCTGTAGCCACTCCCCAAACCAAGGCATGAAGCACATGGTCTGGTCACGTGTTCATGACCTCATCACAGGTCCTTCACCACATACAATCACCAGTATGTACCATTCATTCTCCCACGATCTGGTCACAGGTGCCAAACACACTCCATTACATAGGTGTAATCCCGCCCACAGGTGAGGTCAGGATCACATGGTTAGGTCACCTGATCATGACCTCATCACAGGTCCTTCAGATACACACAACCACATACAGGTTTTATCTTAGGTATTCAGACACATACCCCTTGGGTGGGTTTGTAGGTGACTGGACCCGCCCAGCTCTCCAAGTCACCTGGAAGCCTCCCAATGTATAGCAAAACTCTCCGCAGTAGATCTGCTGAACAAAACATGCCCAGGCTTCCATCACAGGGCCACCCACCTCTGCGATACATACCGTCCATCCATCACATGCCTCCATGCATATCCCGAGGAGCATACACAGTGCCCCCTAGCTGCATCAGGGGTCACTACACCACACTAATCAGAAATATAGACCAGAAGTCAGAGAGAATGACTATAAGATTAATGGGAAAAACAATGCTCAAGTAGAACGCACAGGCAGAACTACCTCAATAAAGTGGGGTTAATGAATGTGGGTGGGAATAGAGGGAAAACCTCAACGCAGTGTATAAAACAGAGGCCTGTTGTGAATGTTTTAGAAATGAATTCTGAGCAGAAGCTCCCTCTGGTGGTTACAAACAGTACTGAACCATTCAATGAGGATTGGCAATCAGGAATCACGGACTGGCTGGATATAAGGGAGGTTCCCCCCCATCATCGTTGCTGGTGATCAATTGTTCTTGTCTCAACGTTGTTTCCTGGTTCACTTAGAAGCTTGCTGAGTCTTGCCTCTTCTCCTGCTCTCAGATAAGATATTTTCTGTTTTTTGTTTTTGTGCTTGCCATTTGCATATTTCTCTGCATTTCTGTGAGGTTGGCCAGGTTCCCCTTCCCGGGGGGCTTGGGCTCCTCTCGGTTCCTCTGGAGCCACTGTTGTTTGTTCATTTGCCTTTTCCAGTTTTTTCAGTGGCTGTGGCTTAGTTTTGTTACACCAGAGAACTAATTTAGGTGGTAGAGGTCGTGTGATCTCAGGTGTTTTTGCAATTAGTAGCTTTGGCTTTTTTTAGGGTTTTTTTGGATTGCAGTAAGTATCCTTCCTATCCTTTTCTGTCTAGGCAGATTGGGCCCCAGCGTTTGCTCATACTATTTTCTGTCTGTGTCTGTATTTCCTCTTGTCTAACCGCCATTACATGTTTGGGGGCTTCCTATGTTCTTTGGGGATCTGCTCCGGGGCAGATAGCTTTCCTCTTTCTATCTTTAGGTGTAGTTAACCTCTCAGGCTGTGACGAGGCGTCTAGGACCAACGTAGGAACGCTCCACGGCTGCCTTTAGTTGTGGTGGTTAGTCAGGGTACTGCAATCCAGTAGATTCCAACCTCTCTGGTGTATTGCCGTTTTTGCCTGCTCTCCTCAGCTACCAAAACATAACAGAGGCCCCTGCCTCATAGAAGATGTTTCCATAATGAGAAAATCTCAACCATTGCCGGGTTGAGTAGTATCCAGTGAGCTGAGGAAGTTGAATCCTTCATCCGGAGTGAAGATTGGAATTGTTCTTCCCCTGTAAAGGATCAAAAGTTTCAGCGGAAAGCCCCACTTGTAAATAATTCCTTTGTCACGAAGGGCTGTAGTAATATTCCTAAAGTTCTTCCGTGCCTCCATTGTGTCCTTGGATAGATCAGGAAAAACTTTTAGGTCTTTGTGTGGTTCGGGGAATGTTTTTTGGTCTTTCAAATAGTTGAGAATCCTTTCTTTCATTTGAAAGAAATGCACTCTGAGTATAGTGTCCCTCGGAAGATCGGTAGAAAGTTTAGGAGGTCTCGGCAACCTGTGGGCTCTATCAATTGTTAAGTCCGCCTCTGAGAGGTCAGGTAAGGCCTGCTTGAAAATAGTTTTGATATGATTCGATAGACCCTCTTGGGTGACTCTTTCCGGGTTACCTCTGATCTTCAAATTATTCCGACGACCTCTGTCTTCAAGATCTGTAAGTTTGGCTCGGAGTTTGCGAACTTCTGATGTAAGATAATCCAGTTCATCATAGGTAATTGAGAATCTATATTCCAACCTATTTATCCGATCTTCATGTTTAGATAACTGCTTATCGATCTTATCAATTTTTTCACAGAACTTTTGAAAATTAGAGTCCAAGTCGGCTTTGATCTTTCTGCTATGTAAGTCAATCTTACTATCCATTATAGCGCTCAGCTTGCTTACTATGGAATCCAAAAAGGTCTCCTGTTTGGGTTGGCCCATTATCATAGAGTGTGGAGATATGTGTGAGGTTGCTGGGTTTACACCCAGATGGGGCCCAGAGTCATCATGCTTGATTCTGCTTTTTGCAGGGGACTGATTGGGTGAAGTATCGCTAGATTCAGCGTCATCTTCAGCTTCCGAGGTCTCCCTGGAGAAGGAGAATTTCTCATTCCAATCCCCTGGGTTTGTCCTTTTTAAATTTAATGAGGAGTCCATTTTTACTGGAGATGGTTTACTCCCTAGGGGTTTAGAGTTAACCTTGTGGTCTGGAGGATGATAGTTATCCCCACGTGGTGACCGAGACCTGCGTCTGGGCGAACTTAGGGTATTAACCTGGTCCCTAGTTTGGTTACGATGTCCGAAGGATTTATCCTGTTTTGGACCAACTTGTGGTTTGGATGGTGTTGTGGGGTTAATTTTCCCCTTAAATTTTTGGTTACTCATGCTTTTGATTCCCCGAGTGACTTGAAGTTGTCTGTGATATGGATCTGTTTTAATGGCACTATGGCTTCTGTGCCTAGGTTTTTGTGTAGCTGTATAATTTATGCTGCTTGCACTATGATGTGAGGTCGCACCAGGGGAGAAGGAGTAGGGAGGAAGTGTGGAGGATCCTCTGTGGATCTCCTCAGTCAGTATGTGCCTGTCAGATTACTGCAGCTGGAAGGTGGCCCGCCCTTCTGCCTTTTGTAGGAGACAGGGCGTCTCAAACAAAGTGCAGAAACTGCAGCACCTCGTAGCTGATGTTATTAAGCCCTGGAGCTTGCTTTACTGTGTCACCTCAAGAGGAGGCACAGGGCGCCGAATTATAGGTAAATAGTCAGTCTAAGCGGCTATTGCCGTGCGTTGTCCTGCCTTCCGACCGCTCTTCTGCTGAGAGACCAAGTGGTACTATGTAACGAAACCTCAGCTGTTTTCGGCTAGGTTACCCGAGCGTCGCCTCACGCTTTCTGTGCTGTTGCTACGTTGGCGTATGGGAGCCGGCTGTGACAGAACTCTGGGGCCGCTGATATCCAGGGCACAGGCTCTATTTGGGTAAGCTGGGGAAGTCGACCGCTTTGTGTTACCGCCAAGGATTCAGCGCCGGAGGGAGGGGGGAGAGCGGTACATCAGAGGGCGCATGTCTCTTACCCTTTGTATTCCGGGCTGCCTCCTCTGCTGAGTGTCAGATATACGGCGGCGATGTGTCACTCCAGCGTCGTTGTCTCCTTCTTGAGTGTCGCCAATGACGTAGCTGCGGCCCTGGATCGCCGTCCGCTGCCTGTCGCTCCTTCTCCTACCCTCGGTAGGTCGGGCTGTCTTCTCTGTTAAGTATAAGGGTGATGTCTTATTGTTGGTGCCGCAGTGGTGCCATGGTGGCTTGGATCCGGTGATGATGCACCTCTCCTGCGGTGGTATCCTCTGCGCAGATAAAATCATTAACACCGCTGCTAGGCTATAGGAGCAGCCTGGTGGAGTAGGCCTCTGTTTATAAGTTCACTTTTGACGGGTCTGGATGGCTGGTTTTTGCATCAAAGTGATCCTTTTGCTGTTGGGGACCTGTTCCGGGAGTTTTTAAGCTTGAATGTTTGTTTTTTGTCGAGATATAAGTAGAATCAGGAGGTTTTCCCTCAGAGCTCCCAAATCCTGTGTCCTGCATGTGCAAGGACATAGGCCACGCCCCTTTGACTGATTTTTCTAAGGTTTTATGGACTGATGAAATGAGAGTGACTCTTGATGGGCCAGATGGATGGGCACGAGGCTGGATCAGTAAAGGGCAGAGAGCTCCACTCCGACTCAGATGCCAGCAAGGTGGAGGTGGGGTACTGGTATGTGCTGGTATCATCAAAGATGAACTTGTGGGACCTTTTCGGGTTGAGAATGGAGTGAAGCTCAACTCCCAGACCTACTGCCAGTTTCTCGAAGACACCTTCTTCAAGCAGTGGTACAGGAAGAAGTCGGTATCGTTGAAGAAAAATATTTCATGCAGGACAATGCTCCTTCACATGCATCCAAATACTCCACAGCGTGGCTGGCCAGTAAAGATCTAAAAGAAGAAAAAATAATGACATTGCCCCCTTGTTCACCTGATCTGAACCCCATAGAGAACCTGTGGTCCCTCATAAAATGTGAGATCTACAGGGAGGGAAAACAGTCCACCTCTCGGAGCAGTGTCTGGAGGCTGTGGTGACTGCTGCACGCAATGTTGATCGTAAACAGATCAAGCAACTGAGAGAATCTGTGGATGGAAGGCTTTTGAGGGCCTGTGCACACGTTGCAGATTCCTAGCGGTTTTGCTGCGGTTTTTCGCGGCGGAAAAACCGCTTACACAATACAACACATTATGGCCTATAGGATTCCGCAATGCTGTGCACATGCTGCGGGTTTTTCTACGGCGGAATCGCATCGCGGAAGAATCCGCAGCATGCTCATTCTTTTTTGCGGAACCGCGGCGATTCCGCCGCCATAGGAATGCATTGAACCAATTATTTTCCGCATGTGGCTGTGCATAGCCTGAGTGTCATCGTAAAGAAGGGTGGCTATGTTGGTCACTGATTTATTTTTTGTTTTTGAATGTCAGAAATGTTTATTTCTAAATTTTGTGTTATATTGGTTTACCTGGTGAAAATAAACAAGTGAGATGGGTATATATTTGGTTTTTATTAAGTTGCCTAATAATTCTGCACAGTAATAGTTACCTGCACAAACACATATCCTCCTAAGATAGCCAAATCTAAAAAAAAAAAACACTCCAACTTCCAAAAATATTAAGCTTTGATATTTATGAGTCTTTTGGGTTGATTGAGAAGATGGTTGTTGTTCAATAATAAAAAGAATCCTCTCAAATACAACTTGCCTAATAATTATGCAGTGTATGCGTATAAAATACAATTGACTGCAAAAAAAAAAAAAAAAGCCCCACGAGAAGCAACGTTAAACTCGATGCACCTTTAACAGTGATTACACCAGTCTTTTTGAATGGATTTAGGGTATTTTGAGGGTGCTGAATTCAAAACTCCCATTACTTTTGCTGAATTGATTCTAGTTTTTGATATAATTTATTCATGAAAATAATGCATTCCCACAATGCGACTTGTGTGTGATAATAAAAGCAATAGCTTTTGGTCTTTAGACTCTTTAACTATGTCGTAGGTAATGAAATATCTCATGCAACTATTTTGTATTTCAATTTGTAGGTTATGCAAATTGCCTCTTCAGAGAGAAAGAGGACTAGAACTCTATAGTGCCACCTGTTGGAAGTAGCGATCCTACAAGTCACAATTAACCATTTAACGAGTCTTGCAATATGACTTAGGATGAAAGCCAAATCCGTATCTGTATTTGCAGAAACGGTGTTTCGGGCTATCTTTCTTTGTAGGTTACTGTTATGTTACGGTAGCTGAGGAGTGCAGGTAAAAAAGGAAATACACCAGAGCAGTTGGAATCTATGAGATTGCAGTACCCTGACTAACCACCACAACTAGAGGCAGCCGTGGAGCGTTCCTACGTTGGTCCTAGACGCCTCGTCACAGCCTGAGAAACTAACTACACCTAAAGATAGAAATAGGAAAGCTATCTGCCCCGGAGCAGAACCCCAAAGATAATAGAAAGCCCCCAAACATGTAATGGCGGTTAGACAAGAGGAAAATACTGACACAGAAAGAAAATAGTATGAGCAAACGCTGGGGCCCAAACTATCTAAATAGAAAAGGACAGGAAGGGTACTTACTGCAATCTCAGAAAACCCTGAAAAAACACCAACTCTACTAATTTCAAAATCACCTGAGATCACACGACCTCTACCACCTAAATTAGTTCTCTGGTGTAACAAAATCAAAACAGCAGCCACTGAAAAAAAAACTGGAAAAAGCAAAAGTACAAAACACAGTGGCTGGACCAAACCGAGAGGGCAAAAGCCCCCGGAGGGGACCCTGAAGGCCCCCACAGAAGTGCAGGACAAAATGCAAAAATATAGCAAAAACACAAAATAAGAAATTGTCTTATCTGATAGCAGGAGATGCAGACACGACACAGCAGGCTACAAGGGAAACTGGAAAGAAGGATTCAGACCAGAACAATTGATCACCGGCAACCCTGATGGGAAAATGACTCCCTTATATAAGACCAGTCAGTAACACCTGATTCCCAGTCCTCACAATCCTCACTAGTACCGCTTGTAACCACCAGAGGGAGCCTCTGCTCAGAACTCATCTCAAACCCATTCACAACAGTACCCCCCCCTTGAGGAGGGGTCACCGAACCCTCATTTGAGCAACCAGGTCGGTCAGGATGAGTTCTATGATACGCACGGAAAAGTCTCCTAGCATGGATGTCCGAAGCAAACACCCAAGAATTGTCTTCCTGACCATAACCTCTCCATTTAACCAAATACTGGAGTCTTCGTCTAGAAAAACGAGAATCCAATATTTTCTCAACCACATACTCCAGATTGCCCTCAACCAAAACAGGGTCAGGAGGCACAGCAGCAGGAACCACTGGCTCAACAAACCTCTTCAACAAGGACTTGTGGAACACGTTATGGATCTTAAATGTCCCTGGAAGAAGCAAACGAAAAGAAACAGGATTAATAATCTCCATGATCTTATAAGGTCCAATGAACCTAGGCTTAAATTTAGGAGATGCTACTCTCATAGGAATATTCTTTGAGGACAACCAGACCAAGTCCCCCACTTTAAACCAAGGACCATCAGTCCTATGCCGGTTAGCAAACCGCTGGGCCTTCTCCTGAGAGAGGGACAACCTCTCCACTACCTGGTCCCAAATCTGCTGCATACGCTCAACAACAGAGTCAACACCTGGACAGACAGAAGCCTCCGTCTGTCCTGAAGAAAATCGAGGGTGAAACCCAGAATTACAGAAAAACGGAGACATCAAAGTGGCAGAGCTAGCCCTATTATTAAGAGCAAACTCAGCCAAAGGCAAAAAAGAGACCCAGTCATCCTGATCAGCAGACACAAAGCATCTTAGATAAGTCTCCAATGTCTGGTTTGTTCTCTCAGTTTACCATTGGTCTGAGGATGAAATGCGAGGAGAAAGACAATTGAACACCCAGTTTAGAACAAAAAGTCCTCCAAAATCTGGAAACAAACTGGACTCCTCTGTCAGACACAATGTTCTCAGGAATGCCGTGTAAACGAACCACGTGCTGAAGGAACAACGGCACCAATTCAGAGGAGGAAGGCAACTTAGGTAATGGCACAAGATGTATCATTTTGGAAAACCTATCACAAATTACCCAGATGGTGGTCATTCTCTGAGAAACAGGAAGATCGGAAATGAAATCCATAGAGATATGGGTCCATGGTCTCTTGGGCACAGGCAATGGCATCAACAAACCACTAGAGCGAGAGCAAGGCTTGGAGCGAGAGCAAGTCCCACAGGACTGCACAAATTCCCTGACATCGCGAGACAAGGTAGGCCACCAAAAGGACCGACTAACCAAGTCTCTGGTTTCAAAAATTCCGGGATGCCCAGCCAATGCGGAACAATGAATCTCAGACATCACACTCTTTTTCCATTGGTCCGGGACAAACAATTTTCCAACAGGGCAGCGCTCGGGCCTATCCTCCTGACACCCCTCCAGAGCAAGTCTCAAATTGGGCGAGATGGCGGAAAGAACTACACCCTCCTTCAAAATAACAGAGGGATCAGATAGCTCAGGAGAGTCCGCAAGGAAACTCCTCGAGAGGGTATCCGCCTTAACATTCTTAGTGCCAGGAAGAAAGGAAACCACAAAATTAAAACGTGTGAAAAACAAGGCCCACCTGGCCTGTCTAGGATTGAGTCGCTTGGCAGATTCCAGATAGACCAGATTCTTATGGTCCGTAAGGACCACCACCTGATGTTTGGCTCCCTCCAGCCAATGTCTCCACTCTTCAAAAGCCCACTTCATGGCCAATAACTCCCGATTACCCACGTCATAATTACGTTCAGTAGGAGAAAATTTTCGAGAGAAAAAGGCACAAGGGTTACTTTTAGAGGTCTCTGGATCTTTTTGGGACAAAACGGCACCTGCCCCAATTTCAGAGGCATCAACCTCCACCTGAAATGGCAGAGAAACATCAGGCTGCCGTAGAACAGGAGCAGAAGTGAATCTCTGCTTAAGTTCCTGAAACGCAGAGACTGCCTCAGGAGGCCAATTCACCACATCAGAACCCTTTCTGGTCAAATCAGTTAATGGTTTAACAATAACCGAGAAATTACCAATAAATTTACGATAAAAATTGGCAAAACCCAAAAATCTCTGAAGAGCCTTTAATGAAGTAGGTTGGACCCAATCACAGATGGCCTGAACCTTGACCGGGTCCATTTCAATAACAGATGGGGACAAAATGAATCCCAGAAATGAGATCTTCTGTACGCCAAAAAGACACTTTGATCCCTTCACATACAGAGCATTCTCTCTCAAAATCTGGAATACAGTTCGAACATGTTTCACATGAGAGTCCCAGTCATTAGAAAAAATCAAGATATCATCCAAATAAACAATCAGAAACTTGTCCACAAAATCCCTGAAAATGTCATTCATGAAGGACTGGAAGACGGAAGGAGCATTAGTGAGCCCAAAGGGCATCACAAGGTACTCAAAATGCCCTTCAGGGGTGTTAAATGCCGTCTTCCATTCATCCCCGTGCTTAATGCGAATAAGGTTATACGCCCCCCTGAGGTCAAGCTTGGTAAACCAAGTAGCGTTTTTCACCCTGGAAAACAGGTCAGAAATCAAGGGTAACGGGTATTGATATTTCACAGTAATATTGTTCAAGAGACGATAATCAATACACGGCCTTAATGAACCATCTTTTTTGGCCACAAAGAAAAAACCGGCACCTAAGGGTGAAGAGGATGGTCTGATATGACCCTTCTCCAATGATTCCTTGATATAAGACCGCATAGCGTCATGTTCAGGTACAGACAAGTTAAAAAGGCGACCTTTAGGGAATTTACTACCTGGCACTAATTCAATAGCGCAGTCATAGCTCCTATGGGGAGGTAAGGATGCAGATTTACTTTCGCTAAACACATCAGAAAAATCAAACAAAAAGTCAGGAACATCCTCAGCCTGGGGGGAGGCAGAAAAAACAGGAGTGTTGGTATTAACACATTGGCAGCCCCAACTGGTTACAGACACAGATTTCCAATCCAAAACAGGATTATGAGACTGTAACCAAGGGAAACCCAGCACTATAATGTCATGCAGATTATATAGAACCAAAAATTTGCAGCTCTCCTGGTGATCAGGTTCAACCCTCATTATCACCTGAGTAGAAAACTGGGGTTTATTCTCAGCCAAAGGGGTAGAATCGATCCCCAGTAGAGGAATAGACTTCTGTAGGGGTATCAAGGGAAACCCACAACGTTTAGCAAAATCATAATCCATCAGGTTAATAGCTGCTCCAGAATCAACGAAAGCCTGAGCAGAAAATGAGGACAGAGAGCATATCAGAGTGACAGTTAATAAAAACTTAGTCTGAACACTACCCAAGACAACTGAGCGTGCAAAATGTCTTCCCCGCTTAGGGCAGACTGAAATAGCATGAGAGGCATCACCACAGTAGAAACATAACCCATTGCGCTTTCGAAACTCATGACGCTGTGCCCCAGACACCACTCCATCACACTGCATGGGCTCAGAAGCTGGCTCACAAGGCAACACCACTCCACGCATACTTCTCCGCTCACGCAAAAGTCTGTCAATTTGAATCGCTAATGACATAGAATCATTGAGACCAGAGGGGACAGGGAATCCCACCACAACATCCTTTACATTATCCGACAGACCCTTCCGGAAAAGGGCCGCCAAAGCGTCGTCATTCCATTTGGTCAGGACTGCCCACCTACGGAATCTCTGACAGTATAACTCAGCGTCATCAAGCCCCTGATTTAATGCCAACAAGGCTTTTTCAGCTTGATCAGTGACATTAGGCTCATCGTACAATAACCCCAAAGCCTGAAAAAATGCATCAACATCACTCAAAACAGGATCCCCAGGTATCAGGAAAAAGCCCAATCCTGAGGATCGCCGCGCAGGAGAGAGATGATAATTTGAACCTGCTGCGCTGCGTTTCCTGAGGACTTAGATTTTAAGGTAAGAAACAATTTACAATTATTTTTGAAATTCTGAAACTTAGCTCGATCCCCTAAAAACAAATCTGGCATGGGGATCCTAGGTTCCACAACAGGCAACCTAGCAAGATATGCAGCAATACTCCGAACCTCAGTGGCAAGCTGATCCACACGGCCAGACAACTGTGCAAACTCCATTGGGAGAAAAGATCCACCCCAGCACCCAGAGATACAGAGGGAAAAAAAAAAAAAAAAAAAAAAATGCAACAAACAGAAAAATATCTCTGACAACTTTTCTTCCTTCAGAATATTTTTTCCCTTCTGTGAGTACCATACAATTTTTAGGCCGGTGATACTGTTATGATTTGGTAGCTGAGGAGTGCAGGTAAAAAAGGAAATAACCAGAGCAGTTGGAATCTATGAGATTGCAGTACCCTGACTAACCACCACAACTAGAGGCAGCCGTGGAGCGTTCCTACGTTGGTCCTAGACGCCTCGTCACAGCCTGAGAAACTAACTACACCTAAAGATAGAAATAGGAAAGCTATCTGCCCCGGAGCAGAACCCCAAAGATAATAGAAAGCCCCCAAACATGTAATGGCGGTTAGACAAGAGGAAATACTGACACAGAAAGAAAATAGTATGAGCAAACGCTGGGGCCCAAACTATCTAAATAGAAAAGGACAGGAAGGGTACTTACTGCAATCTCAGAAAACCCTGAAAAAACACCAACTCTACTAATTTCAAAATCACCTGAGATCACACGACCTCTACCACCTAAATTAGTTCTCTGGTGTAACAAAATCAAAACAGCAGCCACTGAAAAAAAAACTGGAAAAAGCAAAAGTACAAAACACAGTGGCTGGACCAAACCGAGAGGGCAAAAGCCCCCGGAGGGGACCCTGAAGGCCCCCACAGAAGTGCAGGACAAAATGCAAAAATATAGCAAAAACACAAAATAAGAAATTGTCTTATCTGATAGCAGGAGATGCAGACACGACACAGCAGGCTACAAGGGAAACTGGAAAGAAGGATTCAGACCAGAACAATTGATCACCGGCAACCCTGATGGGAAAATGACTCCCTTATATAAGACCAGTCAGTAACACCTGATTCCCAGTCCTCACAATCCTCACTAGTACCGCTTGTAACCACCAGAGGGAGCCTCTGCTCAGAACTCATCTCAAACCCATTCACAACAGGTTACAATGCTATAAAAGCCACTTTTTGAAGCCAGAATTCTATTGCAATTGATTTAACTATTAAATATCTCAAAAACTTGAGCCAATCTGGCAAAACCAAAGTCATATTCTTAATCTACACCATTAACTTAATATAAAACCGTTCAGACATTGTTGGCACCAGTGTTCTTAAGGAGCCTTAATTCTCAGTGCCAGCTGTAAATGTGAGCTGACACCCTGTGGCATCGGTTCCAATCTCTTTTGGAACCAATCGAAGCAAATTACCACCTTAGATACCACAGTCAATGATGGCATTTAGAAGAGGAAGAGGGCTCCATCTTTAACCATATTGGCAGCCCTGAGTGAAGTTGTGACTTGCATTTAAATCAAGGGCAAGTGCATTCCTTGCGACATAAAAAAAAATCATTTGGAAACATTTGTGACTGTGTCGCAGATCACAATGTGACACCATAAGAAATCATTACATACAACATCACAAGATAACACATGTCACTGTGTTTCCCTAACCTAAAACTGTCATGTAATTTATTCTGTGCGGCAAACGCCTTTAAAAAAAAAAAATCAGTTTTTCATTATGTCGACACAAAAAATTGAATAAAAAGCAATCAAAAAGATGACTGTAAAATAAAAATGGTATCAGTGAAATCATCAACTTGTCCCTTGAAAAAATAAGCCTTCACTCAGCTCTGTTGGCAAAAAAATAAAGGACAAAAAAAACTGACTGGCACATCCAGACTAGTGTGAATAGGTGCATACCAGGAGGAGATACCCCCATATTAAAAAAAAAAGGTTGCACTCTATCATTCTAAAGCATGTCAATGTGGAATATGTGAAATTTGAATAGCAAATACGGCTTTGGGGTATTAGGAAAAATTTGAGACGCTTAGTCAGTCTGATGGGTCCCTGACCTGTGTGAAGAGTAGGAACCTGCTGTAATTAAAATAGAGTGCAACCTTTTTTGTATATTGTATATGGGGGTAGCTCCTCCTGGTTTGCACCTATTCACACTAGTCTGGATGTGCCAGTCAGTTTTTTGTCTTTTGTATGTTAGCTTACTGACCACTTCGCCTTCACCAGGTGGTGATTTTAATTACAGCTGGTCCCTACTTACCCATAAATGGCATTGCTGACAGAGGTGTCCACATTCACCCAGGAATTCAGACATCAGCCTTAGAGAGGTATTCACACAGGTCAGAGACCCATCAGACTGAGACCACCTTGATGCTGGTTGGTGGGCAGATATTTGGCCAAATTTTATGCTAAGCGTCTCAAATTTTTCCTAATACTCCAAAGCCGTATTGCTATTCAAATTTCACATATTCCACATTGACATGCTTTAGCATGATAGAGTGCAACCTTTTTTTGTATATGGCAAAAAGATAAAGTTACAGCTCTCAGAATTTGGCGATGCAAGAATAAATACATTTTTGCAAAATATTGTTTTTGGTGTGCAAAAGTAGCAAATTATAACAAAAGATATAAAACTGGTATCGATTGTAATCGTACTGATCCGAAGAACAAAGCCATCTGATCACTTAAAAATAATTCTTGAACTGCAGTTTTTTTTCATTTTGCCTCCTAAAAATCAGAGTAAGTATCTGTACATGTTTATCCTGTACTCTATTCTGAGCACTTACCTCAGAGTTTACATGCAAATCCACAAAAAATCTGACTCAGACCAAATCCCTGATGGAATCACTATAATATGGCAGCTGGAGTAACTGTGGACTCTTTATCTGCTCTCTGTTTTGGAGGAGTCCCATCATTTTAGGCATCTTTTTAACACACAAAAGTATGGTCAACTGCCGTTACGTGCAAGCCTAAAAAGATGTGCACCACTGGAACAGACACCAAATTGAGTCCGAGGAGACTCTGTCTTCCTCATTTTAGTGAGTGGTTCCATTGAGGTTTTGTCTGAATCTAAATTTTTGGGGATTCACACAGAACTAACCACATAAGTGCTCAGCACAGAGCAAAACATAAATATGATCCCAGCCTTATACTAAAAGCCATTGAAAAATATGTACATAAAAATGTTACCAGTAAAAACTTTAACTTATCCTGCAAAAAACAATCCCCTACTCAAGTCATAAAATGTTAGCGTTGGAAGGGACCTCCAGGGTCATCGTGTCCAACCCCCTGCTCAATGCAGGATTCATAAAATCATCCCAGACTGATGTCTGTCCAGCCTCTATTTGAAGACGTCCATTGAAGGAGAACGCACCACCTCTCGTGGCAGCCTGTTCCACTCATTGATCATCCTCACTGTCAAAAAGTTTATTCCTAATATCTAATCTGTATCTTTTCAGTTTCAGTCCTTTACTTCTCATGTTTCTACGTGCAAATGAGAATAAGGATGATCCCTCTATACTGTGAAATCTCTTCATATATTTGTAAACCGTTAAGTCTCCTCTTAGCCTTTTTTCTTTTTTTTTTTTGCAAGTTAAACATTCACAGACCCTTTAACCGTTCCTTGTAGGAGATAGTTTGCAGTCCGCTCACTATCTGTCACAGCGTTACTGCGACAGAAAGAGGCCAGAATATCACAGTGCCTGGTCACACAAAATCCTGCATTGATTAGAACTGCTTCACCCTCCTATTAAACAGTGCAGGTTTTCCTCGATCTGTCATTGCAAGGGTTAATCAGTTCAGTTCATCTCCGTGAGCTCTCCATCCTGAATTGCCTCAGCTGTTCTGTTGGCCACTCCCCTCTGGTATATATGCTCGCCACTGTCACTAGCGAAATTGCCAGTTATAGTTCTTACTTCCAGGTTAGGTGTTGGAGAAATCCAGTATTTGGAGTAGGCGATTGGAGAGTTTGTTCTTTAGGAGTAGTGTTGAGCGATACTGCTCGATATCTAAAAATATCGGATCGGAATGGTATCGCCGATATCACTAAATATCGTCGATATCCGATTCCGATACCGGAAGTCCAATGTAAGTCTATGGGAACCAAATATCGACATTAAAAAAAACCATTCTTGCCTTGTTGGTTAATTGTACATGAAGGAAAACAACAAAGACTAATGTAGAATGTATTGGGGGAGGTTGAGGAGACAATAAAGGCATACATGTTTAACCCAATGCATTGGAATAGCATTAATATATATTTTTTTGGAAATACGTTTGGATTGACTAACAAATTGACAATGTTGTTAACCTTTTTTCTATTTTGGCAAATATGTATGTTTCACAACTTCCATGCTCTTCACCTTTTTAACTTTTGCCAGTGCCACACTTTCTCCTTCATAATCTTCAGCAGCAGCATCATCTTTCTCATCAAATTATTCTTCATCTTCACCTTCTTAATCTTCTTCTTAAACTTCTTGCTATTCATGTTTTTGTTTACATTACTCATATTGTTATTATTAAACTAATTAATCTTCTTTATATTCAAATTCTTCATCTTCTTCCTCTTCATCTTCTTCATCATATTCTTATTTGTGACAGAGATTCCTGTACTTGTAATCTGTAAAAGTATGAATTGTTCATCCTTCCGTTCTTGCTGTCACAAAAGATTTAAATTACAACAGTATTTGTCCGTGTTCAGTTTAGCCTGCAGCAGCAGCAGGCATTTTCCAGGGGCACCACGAGGAGGAACGGACTCACCCCCATACACTGCTTAGTCTTCTTCTGCTTAGAATTTAGAGCATATATTTTGCTCTTCATTTTGGTCTTATACTTCATGTTCTTCTGCTTTTTGATCTTCTGCTTATTGTTCTTCTGTCTCTTGTTCTGTATCTTGTAGTTTGTCTTAACCTTCTTTGTCCTGTTGGTGATCTTCTTCTGGGTAATCTTTTATTTTTTCTTTGTGATGGTGTTCAGGCTGGTTGGCTTCATGCTCGTCGTCCTTGTTGTCGTCATCTTCTTCTGGGTGGTCTTTAAGGTCGTCTAATTTCCGAGAAACAGCTGACGTTACTGGAACCCTGACGGGTATCAGATGGAGCAAGAGACAATGGAAGTAACGAGGACCAGCTGACTGTGCTGGAACCCGGACGGTAGCAGAAGGAAAAGAGGCAATGTCACAACCGAGTACCAGCTGACGTTACTGTGACACGGTTACTAAGCAGGAGGTACCTGTGCTCCAAAGCACTACCAAGGACCAGCAGACGTTGGTGGAACTCGGATACGGAGATGGAGGCACCTAGGCCAAAGGCACTGGGGAGAACCACTTGACGGTACTGGACCCCGGACGGGTAGCAGAAGGAAAAGAGGCAATGTCACAACCGAGTACCAGCTGACGTTACTGTGACACGGTTACTAAGCAGGAGGTACCTGTGCTCCAAAGCACTACCAAGGACCAGCAGACGTTGGTGGAACTCGGATACGGAGATGGAGGCACCTAGGCCAAAGGCACTGGGGAGAACCACTCGACGGTACTGGACCCCGGACGGGTAGCAGAAGGAAAAGAGGCAATGTCACAACCGAGTACCAGCTGACGTTACTGTGACACGGTTACTAAGCAGGAGGTACCTGTGCTCCAAAGCACTACCAAGGACCAGCAGACGTTGGTGGAACTCGGATACGGAGATGGAGGCACCTAGGCCAAAGGCACTGGGGAGAACCACTTGACGGTACTGGACCCCGGACGGGTAGCAGAAGGAAAAGAGGCAATGTCACAACCGAGTACCAGCTGACGTTACTGTGACACGGTTACTAAGCAGGAGGTACCTGTGCTCCAAAGCACTACCAAGGACCAGCAGACGTTGGTGGAACTCGGATAGGAGATGGAGGCACCTAGGCCAAAGGCACTGGGGAGAACCACTTGACGGTACTGGACCCCGGACGGGTAGAAGAACGCACCCATGAAAATGTAAGTTGACAGGATGCAAGCCGTCCGCAGTTACCGAATCACACAGTCCTACAGTGGGTGCTTGTCCTATTGTCACAATGGAAACCGCCTTTATTTACATATCCCACAGCACACATAGGAATCACCTAAACTGCAGGCACCATAGAGTCGGCTAACCCGAATGCAACACGACAGCACAACTTATTGGAGGATAATTGACGTTCACACTGCCAGGAAACAGCTGTCGTGCTGTAACCAGGCTGGCCAGGAGTCAGTACCCCTGCCAATTACTTACGAGCAACAAATGGCGGTGTTGTAGCCCAGGGAGTAGAGTTCAGGTGGTAGAAAGATGAACATAACAGGAGACATGGAAAACGTTGCCAAACAGTTATTTAATCTGAAAACGGACAGGCAAATTCAGGTGAGACCATGCCTTGTTCATTTTCAGAAAAGTAAGCCGGTCTACATTCTCTGAGGATAGTCGCATGCGACGGTCTGTTACTACACCACCTGCAGCACTAAAGACGCGCTCAGATAATACACTGGCAGCAGGGCAAGCCAGCACCTCCAATGCATACTGGCTAAGCTCTGGCCATGTATCCAACTTAGAGACCCAAAATTTGAAAGAGGAAGAGGCATCTGGGAGTACACTTAGAGGGAAAGCCAAGTAGTCTGTCACCATCTTACGGAAACGTTTCTTCCTGGTGACTGGAGCCGTCTCGGATGGTGTAGACCTTGCTGGCGCTGTCACAAAACTTTGCCACATTTGTAACATACAGTTCTTGCCCTGTGCAGAGGCGCTGCTTCTGCTCCCTCTTGTTGTAGAGGTGTCTACACTGCCTCGACGCACAGAGCTGCTTTGTAAAGCAGTAGCAGCAGCAGCAGCTCTCTCGGCTGGAATGTACAACAGTATGGATTGCACCAGTGTGTCTTGGTACTCCTGCATTTTACGGTCCCGGTTCACCGGTGTGATGAGGGTTTGTAAGTTGTCCCGGTAGCGAGGGTCTAGGAGGGTGTACACCCAATAATCTGACGTGCTGAGAATGTGGGCGATGCGGCGGTCGTTTCTCAGGCACTGAAGCATGAAATCAACCATGTGCTGCAGACTCCCAACTGGCCAACAAAGGCTGTCCTCTGGAAGAGGCGTCATCTCTGTCTCCTCTGCATCACCCCACCCTCGCTCTACATACTGACTACAGCGTTGTGTACCTCCCTCTGTAGGGATTTCTTCCTCCTCCATTGACTCCTCCTCATCCTCCTCACAAAGTGAGCCCTGCCCAGCCCTTTGTGAGGAACCACGTTGCGCTGACTGTCCTGAAGGTAATTGAATTTGTGACTCCTCATCCTCCACCTCTTCCAAAACCTCTTCCTTTAGTGCTTTCAGTGATTTCTGAAGCAGGCAGATAAGGGGACAGTCATGCTGACTAGTGCATCATCTGCACTCGCCATCCGCGTTGAGACATCAAACGCACGCAAAACGTCGCAGATGTGCTTCATAGAGGCCCACTCAGTAGTTGTGAAGTGTGAACGGCGCAAATTGCGAGTTGATTGCGCCTGTTGCAGCTGATACTCCATTACTGCTGGCTGCTGCTCACACAACCGCTCCAACATATGTAACGTGGAATTCCACCTGGTGGGTACGTCACATATGATGCGATGTTCAGGAAGGCAAAATCTGACTTGCAGAGCTGCAATGCGCGATCTGGCCATGCTGGAACGTCGCAAGTGAGCGCACTCTAGGCGGACCTTGTGCAGCAGTGCATCAAGATCCGGATAGTCCCTCAAAAAACTCTGCACGACCAAGTTGAGCACATGTGCCAGACATGGTATGTGAGTGAGTTTGCCAAGGCCCAGAGCTGCCACCAGATTTCGACCATTGTCACACACTACCAAGCCTGGCTGGAGATTAGCTGACAAAAACCACACGTCGCTCTCCTGCTTGATGGCATCCCAGAGCTCCTGCGCTGTGTGGCTTCGATTCCCCATGGAAATTAATTTCAGGACGGCCTGTTGACGTTTGGCCACGGCTGTGCTCATATCGGTCGCAACAGGTAAGCGTTCACGGGTCCATGTGGAGGTATACCGTGACGGCTCATGCAGCGATGATTCTGAGGAACTGGAGTAGGAGGAGGAATCAATGTGTACAGACTGGATTCCTGCAATCCTTGGAGTTGGCAGAACACGTACAGCGCCACTGGCAAGATCTGTACCCGGCTCCACAACATTGACCCAATGGGCAGTGAGGGAAAGGTATCGTCCCTGGCCATGGGTACTGGTCCACGCATCGGTGGTCAGGTGGACCCTGCTACTGACGGCGTTTAGTAGCGCATGTTTAATGTTTCCCTCGACATGTTTTTGCAGAGCAGGGACAGCTTGCCTGCTGAAATAAAATCGGCTTGGCACATTATATTGTGGGACTGCCAATGCCATAAAGTTCCTGAAACTGTCAGTCTCCACCAGCCTGAATGACAGCATTTCAAGGGACAGGAGTTTTGCAAGGCCAGCATTCAGAGCCTGTGCTCGTGGATGGTTTGCCGAGTATGGCCGTCTTTTATCCCATGCCTGTGTTACCGATGGCTGTTTTTTGTTCTGGGAGTGTGACGATGACTGTGAACTTGCTGCTGTGGGTGGAATAACAGTTTGTCTATGGACAACAGTGACAGAGGTTCTTCCATGGAGATCCTGTGAGGAAGCCGAACCAGGTGTGTGTGAGCTGGAGGTAGAGGCTCGAACACGACCTAAAGATGTAGGTGCTGCTGTAGGTTGGCCTACATCTCCAGTGTGTCTTTGTAACTCAGCTACGTGCTTTGTCCGTACATGTTTCCAAATATTTGTGGTATTCAGGTTACTGATATTTTTACCTCTTTTAACTTTTTGCTTACACAGCTTGCATTGAACATAGCAAATATCATCTACAAGTCTGTCAAAAAAGGACCACGCAGTGCAAGTCATGGGAGTGCCAATTTTGACATTTCTAAGAGAACTGCTCCCAACAGGTGCCAAACTGGAGGCTACAGGCAAGCGAGTCTGCAGCCTACCTCTCCCTCCTCTTTGTACCGTTGGGACAATCTCTTCCTCAGAGCTGCTCCCACCACCTTCCTGTTGCTCACGCCATGTTGGGTCTCGGACTTCATCATCTCCACTACCCTCTTCCAACACCTGCTGCTGTTGGATGGTCTGGGCAGCACCATGCTCCACAAAACCTGGCACCTGAGTTTCATCATCATCATAAGATGCGTTCTGCGGTGTGCTGTCCATCGGCACTGGCTCACCCGCCTCTTCAGATTGAGAGAGACACAGCTGTTGCGCATCACTGCATACTCCCTCTTCTTCAAATTGCAGAATGCTGCTTGCCTGTGCCCGTGTTTGCGAGCCAACAGATTCTGAGAACAGAAGCAGAGACTCAGCTGGCTCCTGTACAGAACTCTCTGACTGCCTGGGCAATTTGACAGGCGGTGAACAGACAGATGGTTGCTCAACAGTGTTGTGTTCCTGAGAGGAGGTGGAAGGAATTGAAGTCGATGCATTGGCTGCCATCCAACCAACAACGGCTTCAATTTGTTCTTCCCGCAGCAGGGGGGCACGCCGAGCTCCTACCAAAGTGCGCATAAAGGAACGCTCACGGGGACAACTGGTGGATGCTGTGTCACTGAGGGCGGCAGCAGCCACAGAATCCCCACGTCCTCTCCCTGCTGAAACTCCACGGCCACGACCACGTGCCTTACTCACTGACTTATTCATCTTGGTAGATTGATAAAGAAAGTCAGAAAAGTTATAAGGCCTAAGTGTGGTTATTACGCAGAGACTGAAGTGAACACTGAAACACAACTGTTCACAATCTGTGAAAGGCTACTCCTTTGTCTACTTCTATAGTGTTTGCAACCAATGTATTGTATACGGATGGAAGCGCGTCACACTAATAGATTATATTTTAAATGGAATGGAGCAGAACCAATTGGAGATAAATGAAAAGGATGAGGCACTGAGACACGCTCAGCAGAGTACAAGCAGCAGTGCTTGAACAAGTAACTGGAGCGTGATGTGCACTCAAAAAATAAAAAACACAGACTGAAGTGAACACTGAAACACAACTGTTCACAATCTGTGAAAGGCTACTCCTTTGTCTACTTCTATAGTGTTTGCAACCAATGTATTGTATACGGATGGAAGCGCGTCACACTAATAGTTATATTTTAAATGGAATGGAGCAGAACAATTGGAGATAAAGAAAAGGAGAGCACTGAGACACGCTCAGCAGAGTACAACAGCAGTGCTTGAACAAGTAACTGGAGCGTGATGTGCACTCAAAAATAAAAACACAGACTGAAGTGAACACTGAAACACACGTTCACATCTGTGAAAGGCTACTCCTTTGTCTACTTCTATAGTGTTTGCAACCAATGTATTGTATACGGATGGAAGCGCGTCACACTAATAGTTAAATTGCATGGAGCTGCAAGAATTACACTGAAGAAAAAAAAAAGAGTCTGTGAGTGACACGTGCAGATGCCTACAGACAGCGTTGCATGCAGAGCAAACTGCAGCGTCACCTGCACTCACACACCTTGCAGAGCTGTTAAAACAACACTGCAGGCAAAAGGAAGCTTTACACAGCGGTTGGTGCTAGCCTGCCTACAGCACAGTACACTAAATCGCAATCTCTAACTGTCCCTCAGAGTCAGCACAGCAGCGTTCTGTCCCTTACTGAATTCACAGCACAGTGACGCTAAAATGGCGGCGGCGCCTTTTATAGTGCATTCTGACATCATTTCAGCATCCAATCACAGCCATGCCATTAGTTAACATGACCGCAGCAGTACAGGATGTGCCCACACTTCTTAGGATTCCTCATTGGCTGACTATAATCACATTGCCTCTCAAAGAATTATGGGAACTTCCGATTCCGGTATACGATATATGGAAAATATCGAAACGAAGTATCGAAAGGCCGATATAGCTAATATCGGCCGATACCCGATACTTGCGGTATCGTATCGCTCAACACTATTTAGGAGTTTTCTGCTTTGAGTTGGTTTGTGTGCTTATCCTCATCCTCTCCTATTTGGTTTCTCCTACCTAACACTCTCCTGTGTTCCACTCTGTTGTTTTGTAAGTATATTTGTATGATTGTAGTTTTCTTTCCTCCCGGTCTATCTACCCTTGTCTGTGTGGTTAGTGTAATGCTATACACTTCAGCTCACACCTCCCTAGGTGGGGGAGGGAACAGATACGGTTTAAGATAAGGGCAAGGCACGGGACCCTGCCCTTTCCACCTTTCAGGGTAATCCAGGGGACAGGGATAAACTAGGGTGCCCCCTAGTTCGAGGGATCAGGTATGTGCCCACCAACTCTAGTCACCAGGGTCGGACTGGCCCACCGGAGAACCGGAGGATTCTCCGGTGGGCCCTGGCATCTGGGGGGCCCTGGCACCTGCTGGCATACAGGGGCCAGTTGCCTAGGGCCCCTGCTGCTCCAGGGGCCCCCAGCCGGTGGTGTGTCGCTAATAGCGGCACACCACGCAGCTGCCATGGGGGCCCCGTGCCAGCGGAGCAGCAGCGGGTGACAGGAGGCAGGAGCCCCTGTCCCCGCTGCTAAAGAGAAATGAATATTCACTGCTTCCCACGCCCACATGGGCGTGGGAAGCAGTGAATATCATTACTTACCTGTCCCGTTCCACCGCCGTGTCCTCGGGTCCTTTTGCTGCAATGTTCAGGCAGAGGGCGCGATGACGTCATTAGTGAGCGCCGCGCCCTCTGCCTGATCATTCACTGCCGGAGGACCCGAAGACAGCGGCGCTGAGCGGTGGAGCGGGTGACAGGTAAATCTCTCAGGTGCCGGGGCCCTGAGCCAGCGGTGACACCGGCACCTGTCCCCCATAGCGCGCCGGTGTCCCCGCCTGCTCAGGACACCAGCACCTGGCCCCCAGCAACGAGAGGTGAGTATGTCTTTTTTTGCAGCAGCAGCTGCGGCAGCATAAAGGGGCCTATAAAATGCAGCATCTATGGGGGCACAGTCTGTGGAGCATCTATGGGGGCATAATCTGTGGAGCATCTATGGGGGCATAATCTATGGGGGCATAATCTATGGAGCATCTATGGGGGCATAATCTATGGGGGCATAATCTGTGGAGCATCTATGGGGGCATAATCTATGGGGGCATAATCTATGGAGCATCTATGGGGGCATAATCTATGGGGGCATAATCTATGGAGCTTCTATGGGGCATGATCTAAGGAGCATCTATGGGGCACAATCTATGGAGCTTCTATGGGGGTTGTGAGACAGTGAGAATATGTGGGTTAGATGGGGTGTATATTTCACCTGGGTGCTTTGCTGACTGGTATAAGGGAGGTGTATGGCTTTGTAGACCTGGTGGTAGAGAGAGGTCATTACACCTTCCACTCAGTGCATACTTGCAGCTCAAACCTGTAACCACTCAGCTGTTAATTAAGAAGCCAGAAATAGGTGTCTGGAAACACAATCTGAGAGCTAGTTTAGCCTGGACACAGGGAGATGTCCTGGCACAAGAAACAGTCTCCAAGAGTGTTAGAGCTGTCTTTAGCCTGGACACAGAGAGGTGTCCTGGCACAAGGAAGCAGTCTCCAAGAGTGTTAGAGCTGTCTTTAGCCTGGACACAGAGAGGTGTCCTGGCACAAGGAAGCAGTCTCCTAGAGTGTTTGAGCTATCTCAGTCTGGGTGCAGGAAGGACCCCGGACATAGGAGTAGTCTCAGTGCGAATCCGTGTGAAGAGCGGCTGAATAGGAGTGGATCTCTCTCAAGTCTGGACGTCGGGTGGACCTTCAGACATAAGGAGGAGTATCTGGGAGACTCCATACTGGTAACATATATCATATGTGTTGTTTTGGGCACAGACTGATAGAGTCTGGGTTCCTGATAGAAAGGGACATTACATAAGTGTAATTAGTGGCTAGACAAGCCTAGGTCTTTTGTTTATGCTTTGTTTTATCTGTTTGCTGTGGACTTTAATAAAACTGGTTGCGGCCAGTTTTTACCATAATTGCTGTCTGAATGAACTGTTTCCGTGCCATTCTGTCTACCCAGACAGCGATCTCAGAGCTAAAACCCCTGAAAGGCTACAATTGGTGGAGAATGCTGGGGCAGCGCAGGGCCTGGTACAGTTAGTGCTGGAGTGTGCATGCAGCACAGTGGCAAGAGACAGCATTAAAGGTGAAGTCTATTGAAATAGCAACAGAGAAAAAAAAAAAAAAAGTGTGTGTCAGCAGAAACGTCTGTGTGGAGCAGTCTTGGAGAGACAGTGGCCCTGATAGGGTCTGCAGAGAGAAAATGTATGCACAGCAAAGCTGAACTTGTTGTGAAAATGACTGTGGAATGTGCAGCAGCAAAAGAAAAGTTTGTGGAGCAGTCTTAAAGAGACAGTAGCCCTAATAGACTTTGCAAAGGAAAAAAAAAAAAAAAGTGTCTGCACAGCAGAGCTAAATTTTTCTATGGAAAAGACTGTAGAGTGTGTGTATGTCTTGAGTGAAGACTACCGTTGTGAAGACAGAGAAGTCTGACAGCATGGATGACAGCATGGAGGCGCTGTTTGAACAAATGGCGCAAGTTATTGTGCAACATAAGACTGCTGTGATTGAGACAGATGAGTCCGGCAGTATGGAGGGGCTCGTTGAGTACCTGGTACAGGCCCAGCGGAGCATGGAGCAGCAGCGCCTGCAGCACCAGCAGCGCATGCAGGAGCACCGGCAGCAATTCCTGCAGCAGCAGCAGGAGAATAACCGGTTGTTGGAGCAGATTGCAGCTCTCCGCACCGCGTCTCAGAGTAATGTTGTAAAGGCACCTGACTTGTCCGATGTAAAGAAGGCGGTAAGACGGTCCCTGGAAAAGATGACACCTCGTGATGATGTGGAGGTATATCTCACTAGGTTTGAGAGACTGGCAGAGAAGGAGAATCTGCCCCTATCTGAGTGGGCCATGATGGTCGCACCCTACCTGATTGGAGTGCCCCAGGTGGCCTATGCTGACCTGAGCGAGCAGGACAGCCAAGATTATGCCAAGCTGAAAGCTGAGATTCGTACCCGGCTGGATGTTACGGTGACAGCCCGTGCCAGGGGAGATCGTGACTGGAGATACAGTTGGGAGTCTGCAGTCAGCAAACCTGATTATGGAGTGGAAAAGGTGATAGTGGACCGCTACACCCGAGCACGTCCTCCTGAGGTACAGCCGTCTGAGAGGTCGTCACTTCAGAGTTCCCGGACGCTGAACTCTCGCGGTAAGAGCGTTCCAGCTATAGGGGACATATGGGAGGGTGATTGTGGTGGACAGTGTTGGAGATGTCGTGAAATTGCAACCGGCTGTTCACTAGAGGGGGAGCCTATGTGCCGTGATGTTGGCAGGTCCCTCTCTCCCTGCGCAGAGCCTGTGTGTGTGTCCACCTCAGCCGAAGAGACTGGACCACAGGGGTCCCCGGTGGTTGTAAATGACTGCCCAGCACAGGCCCTCTTGGACTCAGAGAGTCCAGTGACTTCCGTATGTGACAGCCTGATTGATAGGGACTTCATCCCTGATAAGCACCTGAGTATGGTGTGCATCCATGGAGACACCAAAGTCTACCCAGAGACTGTCGTGGACTTGGTCCCCAAACTCGGGGAGGTTTCATGTGAAGTGGGGGTAGTGAAGACCCTGGTGCAACCCGTTATATTGGGTGATGACTTTCCCCGGTCTAAGGATCTCTGGGGGAAAAATGTTTCTGATGGACAGTGTGGTGGGGCTCCTATTGAGGGTGCGCGGTCCCGAGGGGCGGAGCACGAGGCTAGTGGGCCGTTAGATTTATGTGATAATGATGATGACCATGATAATGATGATGATTCTAATCATAATAGTGATGATACTGATGATGACCGTGATAAAGATGAAATTTCTTTGCAGGTGATGTTGGGAGACGAGGATGGTGGTTCTCGGGAACCGAGTGTCCCTGACCTGCCTGTGTCCTGTGACAATTTTGGGAGAGAGCCGGTGCGAGACCCCACTCTTAAAACGACACAGGAAAATGTAATTGTTCTGAATGAGGTTCCCCAAGAGCCTGGCTCTGAGGAGAGGTTTCCTCATGCTGCCATGAACAATAACCTATTGTTTAGGGACACTGAAGTCCAGGGAGAGGTCGTGAGTAGTGTTGAGCATTCCGATACCGCAAGTATCGGGTATCGGCCGATATTCGCGTTATCGGAATTCCGATACTTAATTCCGATACTTTTTCAATATCGTATACCGGAATCGGAAGTTCCCATAATTCTTTGAGAGGCAATGTGATGTTAGTCAGCCAATGATGAATCTTATGAAGTGTGGGCACATCCTGTAATGCTGCGGTCATCTTAACTAATGGCATGGCTGTGATTGGCTGCTGAAATGATGTCAGAATGCACTATAAAAGGCGCCGCAGCCATTTTAGCGTCACTGTGCTGTGAACTCAGTTAGGGACAGAACGCTACTCTGCTCACTCTGAGGGACAGTTAGATATTGCGATTTTGTGTACTACTGTGCTTGAGGCAGGCTAGTTTACCAACCGCTGTGTAAAGCTTCATTTTGCCAGTGTTGTTTTAACAGCTCTGTGCAAGGTGTGTGTGTGACAGTGCAGGTGACGCTGCAGTTTGCTCTGCATCCACCGCTGTTTGTAGGCATCTGCACGTGTCACTGACTCTTTTTTTTTTTATTTTATTTTGTGGAATTGGTGCAGCTCCATTATATTAGAAAAAAATCAAATCTATTAGTGTGACGTGCTTCCATCCGTATACAATACATTGGTTGCAAACACTATAGAAGTACAGAAAGGAGCCTTTCACAGCTACTGAACAGTTGTCTGCAGGGTTTACTGTAGTCTGTGAGCTTTTAATTTTGTGAGTGCAGATTACGCTCCAGTTAGTTCTTCAACCACTGCCGGTTGTAGTCTGCTGAGCGTGTGTCACTGCCTCATCCTTCACATTTTTCTCTAATTGGTGCTGCTCCATTTTAGTGGAAAAAAAATCTAATCTATTAGTGTGACGCGCTTCCATCCGTATACAATACATTGGTTTCAAACACTATAGAAGTAGACAAAGGGGCCTTTAACAGCTACTGAACAGTTGTGTTTCAGTGTTCACTGTAGTCTGTGAGCTTTTCATTTTGTGAGTGCAGATTACGCTCCAGTTTGTTCTTCAACCACTGCCGGTTGTAGTCTGCTGAGCGTGTGTCACTGCCTCATCCTTCACATTTTTCTCTAATTGGTGCTGCTCCATTTTAGTGGAAAAAAATCTAATCTATTAGTGTGACGCGCTTCCATCCGTATACAATACATTGGTTGCAAACACTATAGAAGTAGACAAAGGGGCCTTTAACAGCTACTGAACAGTTGTGTTTCAGTGTTCACTGTAGTCTGTGAGCTTTTCATTTTTTGAGTGCAGATTACGCTCCAGTTTGTTCTTCAACCACTGCCGGTTGTAGTCTGCTGAGCGTGTGTCACTGCCTCATCCTTCACATTTTTCTCTAATTGGTGCTGCTCCATTTTAGTGGAAAAAAATCTAATCTATTAGTGTGACGCGCTTCCATCCGTATACAATACATTGGTTGCAAACACTATAGAAGTAACAAAGGGCCTTTAAGTACTGAACAGTTGTGTTTCAGTGTTCACTGTAGTCTGTGAGCTTTTCATTTTGTAGTGCAGATTCGCTCCAGTTTGTCTTCAACCACTGCGGTTGTATCTGCTGAGCGTGTGTCACTGCCTCACCTTCACATTTTTCTCTAATTGGTGCTGCTCCATTTTAGTGGAAAAAAATCTAATCTATTAGTGTGACGCGCTTCCATCCGTATACAATACATTGGTTGCAAACACTATAGAAGTAGACAAAGGGGCCTTTAACAGCTACTGAACAGTTGTGTTTCAGTGTTCACTGTAGTCTGTGAGCTTTTCATTTTGTGATGCAGATTACGCTCCAGTTTGTTCTTCAACCACTGCGGTTGTAGTCTGCTGAGCGTGTGTCACTGCCTCATCCTTCACATTTTCTCTAATTGGTGCTGCTCCATTTTAGTGGAAAAAATCTAATCTATTAGTGTGACGCGCTTCCATCCGTATACAATACATTGGTTCAAACACTATAGAAGTAGACAAAGGGGCCTTTAACAGCTACTGAACAGTTGTGTTTCAGTGTTCACTGTAGTCTGTGAGCTTTTCATTTTTTGAGTGCAGATTACGCTCCAGTTTGTTCTTCAACCACTGCCGGTTGTAGTCTGCTGAGCGTGTGTCACTGCCTCATCCTTCACATTTTTCTCTAATTGGTGCTGCTCCATTTTAGTGGAAAAAAATCTAATCTATTAGTGTGACGCGCTTCCAGATAAATTCATTTTTGAACCTTGAGGCAGGCTAGTTACCAACGTGTGTTTCATTTTCATGTGTTTAGCTTTCATTTTTGAGTGCGGGTACGCTCAGTTTGTTCTCACCCTGTTTGTAGTCTGCACGTGTCACTGCTCTCTTAATTTTTTTTAATTGGTGCGCTCCATTTATAAAAAAATCAATCTATTAGTGTGACGGCTTCCATCCTATCAATACATGGTTGCAAACACTATGAAGTACAGAAAGGGCCTTTCACAGTACGAACAGTTGTTCAGGTTACTGTAGTCTTGACTTTATTTTGTGAGTGCAGATTACGCTCCAGTTGTTCTTCAACCACTGCCGTTGTAGTCTGTGAGCGTGTGTCACTGCTCATCTTACATTTTTCTCTAATTGGTGCTGCTCCATTTTAGTGGAAAAAAAACTAATCTTTAGTGTGACGCGCTTCCATCCGTATACATACATTGGTTGCAAACACTATAGAAGTAGACAAGGGGCCTTTACAGCTATGAACAGTTGTGTTCGTGTTCACTGTAGTCTGTGAGTTTCATTTTGTGCAGATACGCTCCGTTTGTTCTTCAACACTGCGGTTGTAGTTGCTGAGCGTGTGTACTGCCTCATCCTTCACATTTTTCTTAATTGGTGCTGCTCCATTTTAGTGGAAAAAAATTAATCTATTAGTGTGACGCCTTCCATCGTATCAATACATTGGTCAACACATAGAAGTAGACAAGGGGCTTTAACAGTACGACAGTTTGTTTCAGGTTCATGTAGTTGTGAGCTTTCATTTTTGAGTGCAGATTACGCTCAGTTGTTCTTCAACCCTGCGGTTGTGTTCTGGCGTGTGTCACTGCTCATCCTCACATTTTTCTCTAATTGTGCTGCTCATTTTAGTGAAAAAAATCTAATCATTAGTGTGACGCGCTTATCCGTACAATAATGTTGCAACTATAGAAGACAAGGCTTAACAGTACTGACGTTGTTCAGTGTTCATGTAGTCTGTGAGTTCTTTTGGTAGATTACGTCAGTTTGTTCTTAACCCTGCGGTGTAGTCCTGAGGTGTCACCTATCTTCAATTTTTTTAATTGTGTGCATTGTGGAAAAAATTATTATGTGTGACGCGCTTCATCCTTACAATACATTGGTTGCAAACATATAGAAGTAGACAAAGGGGCCTTTACAGCTACTGAACAGTTGTGTTTCAGTGTTCACTGTAGTCTGTGAGCTTTATTTTGTGAGTGCAGATTACGCTCCAGTTTGTTCTTCAACACTGCTGGTTGTAGTCTGCTGAGCGTGTGTCATGCCTCATCCTTCACATTTTTCTCTAATTGGTGCTGCTCCATTTTGTGGAAAAAAACATCTATTAGTGTGACGCGCTTCCATCGTATACAATACTGGTTTAACACTATAGAAGTAGCAAAGGGGCCTTTAACAGCTACTGAACAGTTGTGTTTCAGTGCACTGTAGTCTGTGAGCTTTTCATTTTGTGAGTGCAGATTACGTCCAGTTTGTTCTTACCACTGGGTTGTGTCTGCTGAGGTGTGTCACTGCCTCATCCTTCCATTTTTTCTAATTGGTGTGCTCCATTTTAGTGGAAAAAATCTAATTATTAGTGTGACGCGTTCATCGTATACAATACATTGGTTGCAAACACTATAGAAGTAGACAAAGGGCCTTTAACGCTACTGAACAGTTGTGTTCGTGTTCACTGTGTCTGTGAGCTTTTCATTTTTTGAGTGCAGATTACGTCCGTTGTTCTTACCACTGCGGTTGTAGTTGCTGAGCGTGTGTCACTGCCTCATCCTTCAATTTTTCTCTAATTGGTGCTGCTCCATTTTAGTGAAAAAATTAATCTATTAGTGTGACGCGCTTCATCCGATACAATACATTGGTTGCAAACACTATGAAGTCACAAAGGGGCCTTTCATGTACGAACGTTGTGTTTCAGTGTTCATGTAGTCTGTGAGTTTTCATTTTGTGAGTGCAGATTACGCTCCAGTTTGTTCTTCAACACTGGGTTGTAGTGCTGAGGTGTGTCACGCCTATCTTACATTTTTCTCTAATTGGTGCTGCTCCATTTTGTGGAAAAAAATCTAACTATTAGTGTGACGCGCTTCCATCCGTATACAATACATTGGTTTCAAACACTATGAAGTAGCAAAGGGGCCTTTACAGCTACTGAACAGTTGTGTTTCAGTGTTCATGTAGTCTGTGGCTTTTCATTTTGTGAGTGCAGATTACGCTCCAGTTTGTTCTCAACATGCGGTTGTAGTCTGCTGAGGTGTGTCACTGCCTCATCTTCACATTTTTCTTAATTGGTGCTGTCTCCATTTTAGTGAAAAAATCTAATCTTTAGTGTGACGGCTTCCATCGTATACAATACATTGGTTGCAACACTATAGAAGTAGACAAAGGGGCCTTTAACAGCTACTGAACAGTTGTGTTTCAGTGTTATGTAGTCTGTGGCTTTTCATTTTTTGAGTGCAGATTAGCTCCAGTTTGTTTTCAACCATGCGGTTGTAGTCTGTGAGCGTGTGTCATGCCTCATCTTCACATTTTTCTCTAATTGGTGTGCTCCATTTTAGTGGAAAAAAATCTAATCTATTAGTGTGACGCGCTTCATCCGTATACAATACATTGGTTGCAAACACTATGAAGTACACAAAGGGGCCTTTCATAGATACTGAACAGTGTGTTTCAGTGTTCACTGTGTCTGTGAGCTTTTCATTTTGTGAGTGCAGATTACGCTCCAGTTTGTTCTTCAACCACTGCTGGTTGTAGTCTGCTGAGCGTGTGTCACTGCCTCATCCTTCACATTTTTCTCTAATTGGTGCTGCTCCATTTTAGTGGAAAAAAATCTAATCTATTAGTGTGACGCGCTTCCATCCGTATACAATACATTGGTTTCAAACACTATAGAAGTAGACAAAGGGGCCTTTAACAGCTACTGAACAGTTGTGTTTCAGTGTTCACTGTAGTCTGTGAGCTTTTCATTTTGTGAGTGCAGATTACGCTCCAGTTTGTTCTTCAACCACTGCCGGTTGTAGTCTGCTGAGCGTGTGTCACTGCCTCATCCTTCACATTTTTCTCTAATTGGTGCTGCTCCATTTTAGTGGAAAAAATCTAATCTATTAGTGTGACGCGCTTCCATCCGTATACAATACATTGGTTGCAAACACTATAGAAGTAGACAAAGGGGCCTTTAACAGCTACTGAACAGTTGTGTTTCAGTGTTCACTGTAGTCTGTGAGCTTTTCATTTTTTGAGTGCAGATTACGCTCCGTTTGTTCTTCAACCACTGCCGGTTGTAGTCTGCTGAGCGTGTGTCACTGCCTCATCCTTCACATTTTTCTCTAATTGGTGCTGCTCCATTTTAGTGGAAAAAAATCTAATCTATTAGTGTGACGCGCTTCCATCCGTATACAATACATTGGTTGCAAACACTATAGAAGTACACAAAGGGGCCTTTCATAGATACTGAACAGTTGTCTGCAGGGTTCACTGTAGTCTGTGAGGAATAACCACACTTAGGCCTTATAACTTTTCTGACTTTCTTTATCAATCTACCAAGATGAAGAAGTCAGTGAGTAAGGCACGTGGTCGTGGTCGAGGCCGTGGATTTGCAGCAGGGAGAGGACGTGGGGATTCTGTGGCTGCTGCCGCACCCAGTGACACAGCATCCACCAGTTTTCCCCGTGAGCGTTCCTTTATGCGCACTTTTGTAGGAGCTCAGCGTACCCCCCTGCTGCGTGAAGAACAAATTGAAGCCGTTGTTGGTTGGATGGCAGCCAATGCATCGACTTCAATAGCTTCCACCTCCTCTCAGGACCACAGCACTGTTGAACAACCATCAGTCTCTTCACCGCCTGCCAAATTGCCCAGGCAGTCAGAGAGCTCTGTACAGGAGCCAGCTGAGTCTCTGCTTCTGTTCTCAGAATCTGTTGGCTTGCAAACAGGGGCCCAGCCAAGCAGCATTCTGGAATGTGAAGAAGAGGCAGTATGCAGTGATGCGCAACAGCTGTGTCTCTCTGAATCTGAAGAGGCGGGTGAGCCAGTGCCGATGGTCAGCACACCGCAGAACGCATCTGATGATGATGAGACTCAGTTGCCAGTTTCTGTTGAGCATGGTGCTGGCCAGACCACCCAACAACAGCAGGTGTTGGAAGAGGGTAGTGGTGGAGATGATGAGGTCCAAGACCCAACATGGTGTGAGGAACAGGAAGGTGGTGGGAGCAGCTCTGAGGAAGAGATTGCCCCAACGGTCCAAACAGTAGGGAGGTAGGCTGCAGACTCGCTTGCCTGTAGCCTCCAGTTTGGCACCCGTTCGGAGCAGTTCTCTTCCAACAGCCAAACCGGGCGCTCCCAGGACTTGCTCTGCGTGGTCCTTTTTTGATACAGTTGCAGATGATATTTGCTATGTCAAATGAAAGCTGTGTAATCAAAAAATTAAAAGAGGTAAAAGTGTCAGTAACCTTAATACAACAAATATGTGGAAACATGTGCGGTCAAAGCACTTTGTTGAGTTACAAAGACACACTGGAGATGTAGGCCAACCTACAGCAGCACCTACATCTTCAGCTCGTGTTGGAGCCTCTTCCTCCAGTTCACACACAGCTGGTTCGGCTTCCTCACAGGATCGCCATGGAAGAACCTCTGTCACTGTTGTCCAGAGACACAGTGTTATTCCACCCACAGCTGCAAGTTCCCTGTCATCCTCACACACCCAGGCCACAAAACAGCCATCGGTAGCACAGGCATGGGATAAAAGACGGCCATACTCGGCAAACCATCCACGAGCACAGGCTCTGAATGCTGGCATTGCAAAACTCCTGTCCCTTGAAATGCTGTCATTCAGGCTGGTGGAGACTGACAGTTTCCGTGAATTAATGGCATTGGCAGTCCCACAATACAATGTGCCCAGCCGATTTTATTTCAGCAGGCAAGCCGTCCCTGGTCTGCAAAAGCATGTTGAGGCAAAAATTAAACATGCGCTACTAAACGCCGTCAGTAGCAAGGTCCACCTGACCACCGATGCGTGGACCAGTACCCATGGCCAGGGACGATACCTTTCACTCACTGCCCATTGGGTGAATGTTGTGGAGCCGGGTACAGATCTTGCGAGTGGCGCTGTACGTGTTCTGCCAACTCCAAGGATTGCCGGAATAAAGTCTGTCCACATTGACTCCTCCTCCTACTCCAGTTCCTCAGAATCATCGCTGCAGGAGCCGTCACGGTCTACCTCCACATGGACCCGTGGACGCTTACCTGATGCGACCGATATGAGCACAGCCGTGGCCAAACGGCAACAGGCCGTTCTGAAATTAATTCCCATGGGGAATCGAAGCCACACAGCGCAGGAGGTCTGGAATGCCATCAAGCAGGAGAGCGACGTGTGGTTTTTGCCAGCGAATCTCCAGCCAGGCTTGGTAGTGTGTGACAATGGCCGAAATCTGGTGGCAGCTCTGGGCCTTGGCAAACTCACTCACATACCATGTCTGGCACATGTGCTCAACTTGGTCGTGCAGAGTTTTTTGAGGGACTATCCGGATCTTGATGCACTGCTGCACAAGGTCCGCCTAGAGTGCGCTCACTTGCGACGTTCCAGCATGGCCAGATCGCGCATTGCAGCTCTGCAACGCAGATTGCGCCTTCCTGAACATCGCATTATATGTGACGTATCCACCAGGTGGAATCAACGTTACATATGTTGGAGCGGTTGTGTGAGCAGCAGCCAGCAGTTATGGAGTATCAGCTGCATCAGGCGCAATCAACACGCAATTTGCGCCGTCCACAATTCACCATTAATGAGTGGGCCACTATGAAGGACATGTGCCACGTTTTGCGTGCGTTTGATGAGTCAACGCGGATGGCGAGTGCAGATGATGCACTAGTCAGCCTGACTGTCCCCCTTATCTGCCTGCTTCAAAAAACACTGCAAGCAATAAGGGATGAGGTTTTGGAAGAGGTGGAGGATGAGGAGTCACAAATTCCATCACCTTCTGGAAAGTCAGCGCAACGTGGTTCCTCACAAAGGGCTGGGCAGGGCTCACTTTGTGAGGAGGATGAGGAGGAGGAGTCAATGGAGGAGGAAGACATCGCTCCAGAGGGAGGTACACAACGCTCTAGTCAGTATGTAGAGCGAGGGTGGGGTGATGCAGAGCAGGCAGAGATGACGCCTCTTGCAGAGGACAGCGTTTCTTTGCCAGTTGGGAGTCTGCAGCACATGGTTGATTTCATGCTGCAGTGCCTAAGAAACGACCGCCGCATCGCCCACATTCTCACGACGTCTGATTATTGGGTGTACACCCTCCTAGACCCTCGCTATCGGGACAACGTCAAAAGCCTCATCACACCGTTGAACCGGGAGCGTAAAATGCGGGAGTACCAAGACACACTGGTGCAATCCCTAATGTTCTACCTTACTGCCGAGAGCACTGCTGCTGCTACTGCTTTACAAAGCAGCTCTGTGCGTCGAGGCAGTGTAGAGAGCTCTGCAACAAGAGGGAGCACACGCAGTGCCTCTGCACAGGGAAAGACCAGTATGTTAAAAATGTGGCAAAGTTTTGTGGCAGCGCCACAAATGTCTACACCATCCGAGAGGGCTCCAGTTAGCGGGAGGCAACGTATCCGTCAGATGGTGACAGACTACTTGGCTTTGCCTCTCAGTGTACTCCCAGATGGCTCTTCCCCATTCAAGTTTTGGGTCTCTAAGCTGGATACATGGCCAGAGCTTAGCCAGTATGCATTGGAGGTGCTGGCTTGCCCTGCTGCCAGTGTATTATCGGAGCGCGTCTTTAGTGCTGCAGGTGGTGTACTAACAGACCGTCGCATGCGACTATCCTCCGATAATGTAGACCGGCTTACTTTTCTGAAAATGAACAAGGCATGGATCTCGCCAGAATTTGTCTGTCCGTTTTCAGATTAAATAACTGGTTCGCAACGTTATCCATGTCTCCTGTTATGTTCATCTTTCTACCACCTGAACTCTACTCCCTGGGCTCCAACACTGCCAGTTGCTGCTCAGAAGTGTCGTGTCCACAGAACAAAACACAAGCTCTACTGTTAGTGGGGTTCAGTAACGCCAGCTGTTCCCCTGCTGTGTGAACGGCAAGAAGTCTCCTGTTCCCGACACATGGACAGAAAAACACATGACCAACATGCTCCAAATAGGGAAGAGCCGTCACCCTGCTTGTTATGCTGAAAACATGAAATTGTGAAGTTTTGCAGGCCTAGAATGATAAATTTTTATGACAAATATGGACAAATAATAATTTGTCATCACAGCGCATATCTGCACATGTCTATTAGAAATGGTAACAAAAAATAAAACATAGTCTACTCTTCACATTTTGAAATTAATGCATAAAAGTACATTTCAGACTTATGAATTAATGCTTTTTAAGGAACTTTATCTGTAACTGTAAGATAATGCAGTCAATGGATGTACGAATCATTAAATCCTCATCATCATCACGAGTTTATATTTATGACAGACATTATAAAATACACATACTGATGCCAACTGTAACTTCAAACACCATATATGAAATGGCCAGCATGTAAACATGGTAATAATGTCCAATAATAAATTATTACATCTAGAAAGTGCATCATGCATACTGACAATAGGTAGTTATACCTGCAAGTGCTGTTGAAACAACCACAAGAGATATAAATTAATACTGGTATATAGGTATCACAGTGCATAGTTACTCATGGACAATGTTGATGTAATACTGTATCTCAATTAAGTCAGCGTCAACCATTAGGCTTGTTAGTCTTGTACATTGTTAAAGAGGGAACGTAATTTTTTTGTTTGTCATAGGTGGAGTATTACACATTAAATTATTACTGCTGTATTTTTTTTTGCGTCCCTAGTGCGCAATAACGCTGCCTAACCTCACATTTTATAGTCAGCTAATTGCCACACGCTACCCTACCCTACGCGTGACAGTAGGAAGGTAGTGTTGACGGATAAAGCTTTGCGCAACCAGACATTCTTTTACCCTCTTCAACACTCTACAAGCAAAAAATGCATGATTTCAGCCGCAGACTTTATTGACGTACAGTATAACATCGGCATTACCCATCAGAGGCTGTCCACTGTCTGATACAGACATAGAATATACCTTTGCTATCCGTAGCCTTTGTTTCACCTACACTTGCAGGCACACACTTAAATTGTGACAAACAATGCCTAATGTTTTTTTAAATGGTTATTTTTTATCGTACATTATTGTGTCATCAATCACATTGATGAGTCCATGCTGGACATGTCATACATGCTATAGAAAGTTACGATTTTATGAACTTAAATAATTGAAATGTCTGTGACTGTCACATAAAATTTGCGATGATGATGATGAGTGACTATTACAAAATCCATTGTCTTCACTATGTTATGGTTTAACATAGCGTTCCTTAAGCATTATTCATAAAAAAAAAAAGGACTTTTATTCTTAAATTTACAACACTATATTTTGTTACCAATTTTTTGGGTGTTGTGTTGTTCCATTTATTTTTGGCATGTGCATATATGCGTTTATATTTGTATTTTCTTTATTTTTCCTTCTTGAAATTAGAAAACATGTGTATCTTTGTACCGTGTTAGCCAGTAGATAGAAAAATATTTAGACTTCTGAGTCAGCAGTGGTTGATACCTTTTAATGGATAACTGAAAAGATGGAAACAAATTGCAAGCTTTCAAGGCTACTCACGTCTCTTCATCAGGCAAAGACTAAATAAAAAAATTAAGCATCACATATTTCTATACACAACAGGACACAGGAATAGTGCAATAGGTAAGACAAGTAAGTGACGTGTATCAGAACTGTCATTATCTCACAGGGATGAACATAAATATTGGAACAGTTCCTAGATAAGGATAGAAAGTTTGATTGCCCTCTCATTGGCGTCTTTTTTGGGTTTTCATGACCCTGGAAGGGCATAGACGCAGATTCCTTAATTGATATAGAATGACATAAATCCATGTGATCTATTCATTCCATCACTAACAGTGTCAAAGGTCATGATGAGCTTATATTCTGAAACCTTTGTACGTTTCTCATATTTGAAGTTATATTTTAATACCAGTAATTCCATATCCATGATGCTATGACCGGGCATACAAAAGTCTTTTGCCACAGGTAAATTCATTAATTTATCTGTGATTGTGTGGCGCTGATAATTCATCCTTGTTCTCCTTTTTGTTGCCGGTCTCCCCTCACTTGTCCCTCCCTCACTTGTCTTAGCTATTCCTGTGTCCTGTTGTGTGTAGAAATATGTGATTCTTCATTTTTGGCTTTACTCTTAGCCTGATGAAGACACCTGAGTAGTCTCGAAAGCTTTGAATTTGTTACCATATTTTCAGTTAGCCATTAAACGTTATCAACCACAGAGGACTGTCAAGTATAAATATTTTTCTATTCTTGTAATTGAAATTCATCATTTTATTGTCGTAGTAAAACTTCATTTATTCTTGTTTTAAGTACATACATTTGCAATGGCCACGTAACAAGGCAATAACTCAATATTTTGTGCCTACACCCTCCTTGACCCTGGGCTTCAACAGCGCCAGTTGCTGCTCAGAAGTGTTAGATGCACAGATGAAAACAATCGCTGATGTGTTTGTGGGGTTCAGTAACGCCTGCTGTTCCCCTGCTGTGTGTCTGGCAAAAATTACTGCTGCTAACTACAACTTCAAACGTCTCATACTAGGCCTCTGCCTACACCCTCCTTGACCCTGGGCTTCAACAGCGCCAGTTGCTGCTCAGAAGTGTTAGATGCACAGATGAAAACAATCGCTGATGTGTTTGTGGGGTTCAGTAACGCCTGCTGTTCCCCTGCTGTGTGTCTGGCAAAAATTACTGCTGCTAACTACAACTTCAACTTCAAACGTCTCATACTAGGCCTCTGCCTACACCCTCCTTGACCCTGGGCTTCAACAGCGCCAGTTGCTGCTCAGAAGTGTTAGATGCACAGATGAAAACAATCGCTGATGTGTTTGTGGGGTTCAGTAACGCCTGCTGTTCCCCTGCTGTGTGTCCGGCAAAAATTACTGCTAGCTACCTAATCATGGTGAAAAAAACATGACATCTCAAAGTGTCTAGTGCTACACATAGATATGAGGCTACACCATGATTTCTAAGCTGTAAACATTTGAAACGTCAACTTTCAAACCATAAAATGATTTGTCTTTGTCACAAATCTGTAACAAAATAATTGTGACATATTATTACAGATATGCACATGTCGAAAACAAATGCAAACACAAAAGCCTACTTATGCTATAGGATACTGATGGTCAACCTTGTCACTCCATAGCTTAGACAAATCCAACTCACATCATGATGACTCAAATACTGCAATGTTGGAAGTGCATAATGTGGGTTGAACTTTGACAACTGCTGCAGTGCGAAGGTTATACTTCAGTGTTCTTGCCTTTGAAATAAAAGCATACAAGTAAATATAATATCCAATGTTGATTAAGGGACGTGATGTACACCTGTAATATTGTGCAAACAATGCATGTAGGAATAGTCCTCTTCAACATTACTTATATTTGTGTCATTTTAAAAAATACATATTTGATTAGAAAGTTAACAGCCCATATCATAAAGGTCCTTCATGTAAACATGATAATCGCTAACAAAAATCATGCATTACCTTGGTAAAGTCAATAGTGCATAGTCACAATAGCAAAATATATACCTGTAAGTGGTGCTGAAAGAACGACAACTGATAGAATAGGTGAATGATATCTATTTATCAGACTGAATAGCGACACCTGTACAATGTCGATATAATACTGTACCTTAACAAAACAGCTGTGTCACACCTCACACGCATTTTTCTTGTAGCTTGTTATGTAATAGGGCACATGCGTGTATGTTTCATCATAGGTGCATGTTTACTGAGTAAAGCAGTCATGACAACGCCTTTGTGTTGTCGGTACGCTTGCGATGATGAACGATGCGCACCGTGAATGTTAGTCTGCGTCATAAGACGCACAGACGCTCCAATACCCAACGCGTCACAGCAGGAAGCCAGTCTGTGCGTCCAAACAAAGGCGCAAGCATACATGCACGTACCCTTTTATAAAGCTATATAAAAAAAAGGATGTAGTAGTAACGCACACTTTATTGAGGTACAGTATTACATCGCCATTCACCATCTGTGGCTATGCAGTCTCATCTATATATACCTTATCTATCCGTTGTCATGCTTGCAAGTCCACAGTCAGGCATAAATAGCTGTTTTCACTATGCACTTTTTAAAGGTTTTTTTTGTTAATATAAATGATTGGCACATATTATCAGTATTACATGATGGAAATTTTAGATATTTTTAAAAACTTTTTAGTGATATTATTCAGCAAATGAAAATGGTGTACATACTGTTACTTATCCATCATTAATGGATTCTGATATGTACTTGTATGCTTTTATTTAAAACCGTATAGCAGATTATTTAACCGATTTTTATTGTGGTTTGCATTGCTTTTCAACATGTTAATGTATGCATTTATGTTTGTCAATTATTAATTTACATATATTTTTTAAAGTAAAATCATCATCTTATGGTACTAAAGGTTATATTTCTCTTGTTTGGAGTATAGACATTTTTAATTGACACGTAACAAGGAAAATACTTGATCTAGTATTTAAACATCCTCCTTGACCCTGGGCTCCAACACCGCCAGTTGTTGCTTGGAAGTGCTGTTAGCACAGTCTACACTTGCTCCTGTGTTACTGGGGTTCAGTAATGTCAGCTGTTCCCCTGCTGTGTGAACGGCAAAAAGTCCTGCTGCCTCCACCATGTTCTCTTCTCATCCCTGGGCTACAACACCGCCAGTTGTTTCTCGGAAGTGCTGTTAGCACAGTTAACACTTGCTCCCGTGTTACTGGGGTTCAGTAATGTCAGCTGTTCCCCTGCTGTGTGAACGGCAAACAGTCCTGCTGCCTCCACCATGTTCTCTTCTCATCCCTGGGCTACAACACCGCCAGTTGTTTCTCGGAAGTGCTGTTAGCACAGTCTACACTTGCTCCTGTGTTACTGGGGTTCAGTAATGTCAGCTGTTCCCCTGCTGTGTGAACGGCAAAAAGTCCTGCTGCCTCCACCATGTTCTCTTCTCATCCCTGGGCTACAACACCGCCAGTTGTTTCTCGGAAGTGCTGTTAGCACAGTTAACACTTGCTCCCGTGTTACTGGGGTTCAGTAATGTCAGCTGTTCCCCTGCTGTGTGAACGGCAAACAGTCCTGCTGCCTCCACCATGTTCTCTTCTCATCCCTGGGCTACAACACCGCCAGTTGTTTCTCGGAAGTGCTGTTAGCACAGTTAACACTTGCTCCTGTGTTACTGGGGTTCAGTAATGTCAGCTGTTCCCCTGCTGTGTGAACGGCAAACAGTCCTGCTGCCTCCACCATGTTCTCTTCTCATCCCTGGGCTACAACACCGCCAGTTGTTTCTCGGAAGTGCTGTTAGCACAGTCTACACTTGCTCCTGTGTTACTGGGGTTCAGTAATGTCAGCTGTTCCCCTGCTGTGTGAACGGCAAAAAGTCCTGCTGCCTCCACCATGTTCTCTTCTCATCCCTGGGTTACAACACCGCCAGTTGTTTCTCGGAAGTGCTGTTAACACAGTTAACACTTGCTCCCGTGTTACTGGGGTTCAGTAATGTCAGCTGTTCCCCTGCTGTGTGAACGGCAAACAGTCCTGCTGCCTCCACCATGTTCTCTTCTCATCCCTGGGCTACAACACCGCCAGTTGTTTCTCGGAAGTGCTGTTAGCACAGTCTACACTTGCTCCCGTGTTACTGGGGTTCAGTAATGTCAGCTGTTCCCCTGCTGTGTGAACGGCAAAAAGTCCTGCTGCCTCCACCATGTTCTCTTCTCATCCCTGGGTTACAACACCGCCAGTTGTTTCTCGGAAGTGCTGTTAGCACAGTTAACACTTGCTCCCGTGTTACTGGGGTTCAGTAATGTCAGCTGTTCCCCTGCTGTGTGAACGGCAAACAGTCCTGCTGCCTCCACCATGTTCTCTTCTCATCCCTGGGCTACAACACCGCCAGTTGTTTCTCGGAAGTGCTGTTAGCACAGTTAACACTTGCTCCTGTGTTACTGGGGTTCAGTAATGTCAGCTGTTCCCCTGCTGTGTGAACGGCAAACAGTCCTGCTGCCTCCACCCTGTTCTCTTCTCATCCCTGGGCTACAACACCGCCAGTTGTTTCTCGGAAGTGCTGTTAGCACAGTTAACACTTGCTCCCGTGTTACTGGGGTTCAGTAATGTCAGCTGTTCCCCTGCTGTGTGAACGGCAAACAGTCCTGCTGCCTCCACCATGTTCTCTTCTCATCCCTGGGCTACAACACCGCCAGTTGTTTCTCGGAAGTGCTGTTAGCACAGTCTACACTTGCTCCTGTGTTACTGGGGTTCAGTAATGTCAGCTGTTCCCCTGCTGTGTGAACGGCAAAAAGTCCTGCTGCCTCCACCATGTTCTCTTCTCATCCCTGGGTTACAACACGCCAGTTGTTTCTCGGAAGTGCTGTTAGCACAGTTAACACTTGCTCCCGTGTTACTGGGGTTCAGTAATGTCAGCTGTTCCCCTGCTGTGTGAACGGCAAACAGTCCTGCTGCCTCCACCATGTTCTCTTCTCATCCCTGGGCTACAACACCGTCAGTTGTTTCTCGGAAGTGCTGTTAGCACAGTTAACACTTGCTCCTGTGTTACTGGGGTTCAGTAATGTCAGCTGTTCCCTGCTGTGTGAACGGCAAAACAGTCCTGCTGTCCTCACTTTATTTCCATGGTACCTTCTGCTACCCATCCGGGTTCCAGTACCGTCAGCTGGTTCTCCGCAGTGCCTTTGGCCTAGGTGCCTCCATGTCGGTATCCGAGTTCCAGCAACGTCTGCTGGTCCTTGGTAGTGCTTTGGAGCACAGGTACCTCCTGCTTAGTAACCAGTGTCCAGTAACGTCAGCTGGTCCTCGGTTGTGCCATTGGCTCTTTTCCTTCTGCTGACCCTCCGGGTTCCAGCACAGTCAGCTGGTCCTCGTTACTTTCATTGGCTCTTGTACCTTCTGCTACCCATCCGGGTTCCAGTACCGTCAGCTGGTTCTCCGCAGTGCCTTTGGCCTAGGTGCCTCCATGTCGGTATCCGAGTTCCAGCAACGTCTGCTGGTCCTTGGTAGTGCTTTGGAGCACAGGTACCTCCTGCTTAGTAACCGTGTCCCAGTAACGTCAGCTGGTCCTCGGTTGTGCCATTGGCTCTTTTCCTTCTGCTGACCCTCCGGGTTCCAGCACAGTCAGCTGGTCCTCGTTACTTTCATTGGCTCTTGTACCTTCTGCTACCCATCCGGGTTCCAGTACCGTCAGCTGGTTCTCCGCAGTGCCTTTGGCCTAGGTGCCTCCATGTCGGTATCCGAGTTCCAGCAACGTCTGCTGGTCCTTGGTAGTGCTTTGGAGCACAGGTACCTCCTGCTTAGTAACCGTGTCCCAGTAACGTCAGCTGGTCCTCGGTTGTGCCATTGGCTCTTTTCCTTCTGCTGACCCTCCGGGTTCCAGCACAGTCAGCTGGTCCTCGTTACTTCCATTGGCTTTTGTACCATCACCAACAGGACAAAGAAGGTTAAGACAAACTACAAGATACAGAACAAGAGACAGAAGAACAATAAGCAGAAGATCAAAAAGCAGAAGAACATTAAGTATAAGACCAAAATGAAGAGCAAAATATATGCTCTAAATTCTAAGCAGAAGAAGACTAAGCAGTGTATGGGGGTGAGTCCGTTCCTCCTCGTGGTGCCCCTGGAAAATGCCTGATGCTGCTGCAGGCTAAACTGAACGCGGACAAATACTGTTGTAATTAAAATCTTTCGTGACAGCAAGAACGGAAGGATGAAAATTCAGAGTTTTACAGATTACAAGTACAGGAATGTCTGTCACAAATAAGAATATGATGAAAAGGATGAATAGGAAGAAGATGAAGAAGTAGAATATGAAGAATAATAACTGTTTAATAAGAACAATATAAGTAATGTTAACAAAAAGATGAATAGCAAGAAGTTTTAGAAGATTAAGAAGGTGAAGATGAAGAATAATTTGATGAGAAAGATGATGCTGCTGAAGATTATGAAGGAGAAAGTGTGTGAAAAGTTAAAAAGGTGAAGAGCATGGAAGTTGTGAAACAGACATATTTGACAAAATAGAAAAAAGGTTAACAACATTGTCAATTTCTTCGTCAATCCAAACGTATTTCAAAAAAAGAAATATTAATGCTATTCCATTGCATGTGTTAAACATCTATGCCTTTAATGTCTCCTCAACCTCCCCCAATAAATTCTACATTACTCTTTGTTGTTTTCCTTCATGTACAATTAACCAACAAGGCAAGAATGTTTTTTTTTTAATTCCGATATTTTGTTCCCATAGACTTACATTGTATTTCCGGTATCGGTATCGGGTATCGCCGATATTTTTTGTGTATCGGCGATACCATTCCGATTCCGATACTTTTGGATATCGGAAAGTATCGCTCAACTCTAGTCGTGAGTCAGCTCCTGGTACCTGAGCTATATGGAGGTATAGTGCTGGGGTTGTCACATAGTCACATACCTGAGGGACCAGATGGTGAAGTTAATGTTGAGGATAACATGTTAACTAAGGTTCCAGATCAAGATGTGAATGGGAATGAGTTGTATAACCCTGACAGTGAGCAAGATGTGAATGAAAATGAATTGTATACTCCTGAAAGTGAGCAGGATGAGAATGAGAATAAATTGTATAACCCTGACAGTGAGCCGGATGTGAATGAAAATGAAGTGTCTAACCCTGAAAGTGAGCCAGATGTGGCTGAGAAAAAGGGGTCAGACAGGGATAGTGGGGGTGATAATGAATCATCTGATGACAATGAAGCAACCAGTGCAAGTGAGGAAGGCATGGTAGCAGAGGAGGTTGAGAGTCCTGAGAAGAAGGCTGATGCTGACCTTGCAGCCAGACAGAAGATGCCATCTGAGGATGTTTTACAGTTGGAACAAAGAGAGCGACTACTTCCAGCCCAAGAAAGGGAGAGACGAGAGGCTTCCCTGGGGATTGGCAGTAGACGTGCTAAAACAATGAGGGGTAGAGTGACGCTTCTGTTAGCTCACGGCTGAGTGTGAGACCCGGTGGCGGACGAAAAGACAGAGAGTCAGACTCAGAGCTACCAGTAAGCTTGACTGGACGATGGACTCGTGGCCGCAACGACGGTAGGAGTCAGTTCGGGAAAGAAAGGTCGGGTGAGGTGACACCGACACAAGGACAAGGCCAACGTTCTGACCGCTGGGGGCGGGAGAGGCCTAACAAAGAGGTGATATTGCATAGTGCCCAAAATCAACTGAGACGGGGTGACTGGCAGAGGCGACCGAGGGGGATCTCTGGTCGGGTGGCAGGTGTTCGACCCCACAAATTTGAACAGAGGGGGCACTGGGTATGGCCCTCAGAATATGCATGGAGGCATGTGATGGATGGACGGTATGTATCGCAGAGGTGGGTGGCCCTGTGATGGAAGCCTGGATATATTTTGGTTCAGCAGATCTACTGCTGAGACTTGTGCTATACATTGGGAGGCTTCCAGGTGACTTGGAGAGCTGGGCGGGTCCAGTCACCTACAAACCCACCTAAGGGGTATGTGTCTAAATACCTAAGATAAAGCTGTATGCAGAGGGGACGGATGGGTAATGCAGCGCTGGCTGGCATTCATTTAATGGATCAGTATGTATGTTTTGACTGTCCATGTTCCTTCGCCTTAGTTGACTGGTCACATGACTGTGACATCACACAGTGTGTGTGTGTGTGTGTAAGGGTATAATAGAAACCCTGCTTAATGGAAGATAAAGATGAAGATGATGTGGGTCATGACTTGAGCTGTGTTCACTGTCTCTTGAGGTTTGTTGACCAGTCCTCCGGTCTGGATGACCAGCCCTCCGGTCTGGAGAAGAGGGGGGGATATGTGAGACAGTGAGAATATGTGGGTTAGATGGGGTGTATATTTCACCTGGGTGCTTTGCTGACTGGTATAAGGGAGGTGTATGGCTTTGTAGACCTGGTGGTAGAGAGAGGTCATTACACCTTCCACTCAGTGCTACTGCAGCTCAAACCTGTAACCACTCAGCTGTTAATTAAGAAGCCAGAAATAGGTGTCTGGAAACACAATCTGAGAGCTAGTTTAGCCTGGACACAGGGAGGTGTCCTGGCACAAGAAACAGTCTCCAAGAGTGTTAGAGCTGTCTTTAGCCTGGACACAGAGAGGTGTCCTGGCACAAGGAAGCAGTCTCCAAGAGTGTTAGAGCTGTCTTTAGCCTGGACACAGAGAGGTGTCCTGGCACAAGGAAGCAGTCTCCAAGAGTGTTAGAGCTGTCTTTAGCCTGGACACAGAGAGGTGTCCTGGCACAAGGAAGCAGTCTCCTAGAGTGTTTGAGCTATCTCAGTCTGGGTGCAGGAAGGACCCCGGACATAGGAGTAGTCTCAGTGCGAATCCGTGTGAAGAGCGGCTGAATAGGAGTGGATCTCTCTCAAGTCTGGACGTCGGGTAGACCTTCAGACATAAGGAGGAGTATCTGGGAGACTCCATACTGGTAACATATATCATATGTGTTGTTTTGGGCACAGACTGATAGAGTCTGGGTTCCTGATAGAAAGGGACATTACATAAGTGTAATTAGTGGCTAGACAAGCCTAGGTCTTTTGTTTATGCTTTGTTTTATCTGTTTGCTGTGGACTTTAATAAAACTGGTTGCGGCCAGTTTTTACCATAATTGCTGTCTGAATGAACTGTTTCCGTGCCATTCTGTCTACCCAGACAGCGATCTCAGAGCTAAAACCCCCTGAAAGGCTACAGGGTATAATCTAAGGAGCATCTATGGGGGCACAATCTATGGAGCATCTATGGGGGCATAATACATGGGCAGAATATGGGGCACAATCTATGGAGCATCTTGTGGGGCATAATACATGGGGCAGCATATGGGGCATAATCTCATTTTCCACCCTAGGCTTATACTCGAGTCGATAAGTTTTGCCAGTTTCTTGTGGCAAAATTAGGGGGGGTCGGCTTATACTCGAGTATATATGGTATCTATCTATCTATCTATCTATCTATCTATCTATCTATCTATCTATCTATCTATCTATCTATCTATCTAGCATTATACCCTATGAGGGGGGGCAGCATTATCCTCTATGAGGGGGCAGCATTATCCCCTATTGGGGGCAGCATTATCCCCTATGAGGGGGCTGCTTTATAATCTATGAGGGAGGCTACCCCAACTCCTGCTACATAATTAAGACATGTACTACCTTATATTATACCCTGATATTAGTGTGTTTTACTGCACAATTGGTGGTCTTGTATTTATTTCTATGTAGCTACATAGTGGGCCCCAAGAATGATTTTCTCTGGTGGGCCCAAGGTGTTCCAGTCCGATGCTGCTAGTCACTACTTGAAAACATCCTTTTAGCTCTTCTGTGAACTTGCTCCAGTTTGCCATGTCTTTTTTGAAGTGTGCACAAAACTGGACACAGTATCATAGATGAGGTCTGACCAAGGAGGAGAACTAGACTTGGGCGTCTCTTAACACATCCTAGAAATGTGTTTTTTGTTGCTGGATCACACTGTTGACTCATGTGCAGTCTGTGATCTACTAGTATATCCAAGTCTTTTTCACATGTGCTGTTGCTTAGCTCTAATCCTCTAATTGTGTAGATGTTATTTTCGTTTTTCTTGCCCAGTTGTAGAATCTTGCATTTCTCCATTAAATACCATTATATTAGTAGCTGTCCACTTGAACGTTTATCTAGATCAGACCTGGGCAAAGTGCGGTCCTCGGGCCGGACTGGAACAGTGGTCCATGAGCCGCACCGTGCTCGCCAGCTGCTCGTTGTCTCTGCTTGCGCTGTCTCCGCATTCGCTCTCCATCCAAGCTGACTGTATTGATGGAGGAGGGGCCTCCGGATCCTTCCTCCACCAATCAGCGTGTGAAACAACTGACGCGATGATGTCATGTCATTGCGTCAGCTGTGTACTGCGGAGAGTCAGCGCATCAGAAAAAGAAGCAGAGCAAAGCACCATGGAAACGGGAGAAAGGTGAGAATGTGTTTTTTTTTTATTATTTATTTATGTATATGGGATGTTTGGCTGCACATGGGAGGCTATATGGGGCTTATGGACATGGGGAGGCTATTTGGGACTTATCATGGACATGGGGAGGCTGCGTGGGCCTCAGATCATGGCCATTGGGAGGCTGTGTGGGCCTCAGATGCTGGCCATGGGGAGGCTGCGTGGGCTTCAGATGCTGGCCATGGGGAGGCTGCGTGGGCCTCAGATGCTGGCCATGGGGAGGCTGTGTGGGTCTCAGATGATGGCCATGGGGAGGCTGCATGGGCCTCAGATGTTGGCCATTGGGAGGCTGCGTGAGCCCCAGAGGCTGGCAATTCCGAGGCTGCGTGGGCCTCAGATGCTGGCCATTCCGAGGCTGAGTGGGCCTCAGATGCTGGCCATTCCGAGGCTGAGTGGGCCTCAGATGCTGGCCATTCTGAGGCTGCATGGGCTTCAGATGCTTGCCATTCGGAGGCTACGTGGGCCTCATACGATAGAATAAAGGGTGTTCAAATGGTATATAGGAGGATTTCCGCATACTTAATTCTGCTCAATATTAAGTGATAATATATTAATATAATTATAATTAATATGTTATTATTATTGAGCCTAATTAATTTCAGCCTATTGGTTCGGCCCTCTACATCAGTCACGGTCTCTCATGTGGCCCTTCGGGAAAATGATTTGCCCACCCCTGATCTAGGTCCATCTGAATCCTTTCTCTGTCTTCTCTAGTGTTAGCTATCCCTCCTGGCTTTACATCGTCTGCAAATTTGATTAGCTTACCTACAGTTCATTTATCTAGAACATTTATAAAATTGTTGAACAATACCGGGGCCAGTACAGAGCCTTGTGGTACTCCACTTGAAACACTTCCAATTGGCAGTCCATCATTTGTTAAAGAGAAATGTGGGAGGTTTCCATGTTACTGTTAGCACAAAGGGTCTGGTTAAAATGACATGGCTCCTCCATTCCCAACCCTCCAAAGTAGAATCCATCAAAATCTGCTATCCAAAATTCATATGACTCCTCCCTTCTGAGCCCGCCAGTATGCCTAAACTGCAGTAATTGACTACATTTTTGCCATTGCTGTAGTGGGGAGAGCCCAATTAACAATTTATAAGGCGTGTGTCTCCAAAAGCTCAAGCTGGGCACAATGTATGGGCAGTTAACTGGCATATTTGCAATTCTCCAGAAAAAGCATGGTGTGGATAATGTGGAGTGAAATCGCCTTTGGGCCAAAGTAGTCTTCGCAGCCATAGTATAATTAATTGAGAGGTGTAATTTCTAAAATGAGGACACTTTGGAGATGAGGAGGTGGTCTGCTGTTCTGCCACTTTTGGGGCTGTGCAAATGTCACATGCAAACTAGTCTTTTTTTTCTTTGAAATTATCTTTAATTGTTGGTAACATAAATAATTAACATACAACATGTGATAAAAGGTACAGAAAACATGGAAGTACAAGGGTGGAAAAGGAAAACTAGCACTACGTAGCGTGCACTAAAACTATAAATGTCCTTGCCAATGTGCAGAGACTCTGGTGATTCCCAGAGAAGTATTGTACATAAGATCCCTACCTGATTAGTGATAGAGTGGTATTAGGTAGTGGTGGGATCTTATTCAGTTTAAAGTATAACTGACCCTTTGGTTATGAATGTTGATTGCGAGTTATGAAAGTATTGTTGGGCGTTAGGTGGTGGAATGCAGACAACAAAGGGGTTGGGGATTGAGATTAGGTTGGGAGATGAGGTGCAAATTAAGATGAGTATCAGGACGGAGTATAAATTAAGCAGTACCCACATATGCAGAGTGCAGTGAGAAAAGAGAGACTCCTAATTATCCTGTGAGATCAAGACGTGGGGATATGGATGCTTTGTAATGTAAATGGTCATTTCATGTGACGCTAGATATGAGTCGTCTTTGACAGCCATGGGCTCCAGACACACTGCTATATGTCATGAGTTCTCATCTCCCAGTGTAACATTTCTTCTAATCTGGAGTTTGACTCTGATCCAGTGTAGGAATTAGGGGATTTCCTGTGATTTCCAGTGTAAAGGGATAAAGGTACTGCCACACTAAACGCTCCCGCTAACGATCACGATAACGACGCATACTAATGCGATAGTTTTTGTGATCGTTTTGATGTCGCTAGTAGCTGCCAAACTTAAAGATCTCGTTAACGACGCATAAGCGGTTAGCGATCTCGTTAACAACTTTTGCGGTCATTGTGATGTAAAAAACAGCGCACATCGTTAACAAAAGGTGCCAGACACAGCGATATAGCGCTCACCAGCGGGACGCCAACGATAAAAAATACGGTCCAGAACGCTAGTGAACGATCAGCGAGATCACAGCAGGGGCAATGTCGTTGCTACATGCCACACACAACAACGTCACTAACAAGATCGCTAAATAGTGACGTTTTTTAGCGATCTCGTTAGCGTTCTTGTTTAGTGTGGCATACCCTTAAGGCAATGACCATAATCTAGTAAGGCTTTGAGTATCATGATATGGTGGCTCAGGATATTGTAAGGAAATAATGAGAGAAGGCCAATTTCAAGGAGGCAAGGGAGTGAAAAGTTGCAAATGGAGTTTTTTTGAATTTTGAAAAACCTAATACCAAAATATTTGTAGTGGGTTACATTCTCACGAAATATGTATGAAGGGGCCCTTGTCTGAATTACATCTCCAGCAGACATCACAAGAGGAGTGATACATGAGTTTACATTTGGTTCGAGATTGGTACCATCTGGAAAGGATTTTATAGGAATTTTCTTGTAGGTGAATGCAGCCGGAGGTGGTTTTGGAGGATTTTCAGGAGCTTTTTAAGTTCCAAGGGGGAATAAGGTTTTGTTGAAGTCTCTCGCAATCCTTGATAAAGAAAGTGGGGATTTGAGTGATTGTTTGCTAATTAGTGAGAGGAGCCTCTTAAGGCCCCGTCTCACAAAGCGAGATCGCTACCAAGATCGCTGCTAAACAGCGATCTCAGCAGCGATCTCGCTATGTCTGACACGTACCAGCGATCAGGCCCCTGCTGTGAATCGCTGGTCATGTCAGAAATGTCAGGACATTTTTTTGATCACTGGTCTCTCGCTGGCCAGCACGCATCGCTGCGTGTGACAGGCAGGAGACCAGCGATCTCCTGGTAACCAAGGTAAACGTCGGGTTTCCAGGCGCGGGGCTGTGCCTGGAAACCCGACGTGTACGTTGGATACCAGCGCACTGCTGCAGGGGAGCTGGTAACCAAGGTACACGTCGGGTTTCCAGGCACCGCGCAGCGCATGGAAACCCGACGTGTACATTGGTTACCATCTCCCTGCATCAGTGTGCTGGTATCCAACGTACACTGCGGGTAACTAGGCGACGTGCGTCGCTTGTTACCCGCAGTGTCGCTGTCCTGATCGCTGCCTGAGCTGCCTGTTTGGCAGCTCAGCAGCGATCATGTAGCGACACACCAGCGATCCTGATCGTTGTCGGGATCGCTGGTGTGTCGCTATGTGAGACGAGGGCATTAAGGTACTGTCACACTAAGCGAGATCGCTTAAGCATCAGCGATTTTATGACGCAGCAGCGACCTCGTTAGCGACGTCGCTGTGTGTGACATGTAGCAGCGATGTGGCCCCTGCAGTGATGTCGCTGATCGTGCACAAACGTTCTGGACCGTTTTTTGATCGTTGGCGTCCCGCTGGTGAGCCTGAATCGCTGTGTTTGACACCCTTTAAGAACGACGAGCGACCTCGTTGGCGACGCATATGTCAGCGGCACAGGTGGGACTAGGTTTTCTTTAGCGGCACAGACTGGATCGCAGTAGCTGCAAAGCAGGCTAGCAGGACGCAGGAACGATGCTATGAATCAGGTGCGCTCGAAGGGAGCGCTAATACGTCGTCTTTCATGACGCGATCGTCAAATCATTAATTATAACATATATTATTATAAAACATATACAGTGACCACCAATCTGTGCTGAGGGGACGTGGAAAAGGTTGCGCTCAATATATGCTGTGTGACAGGTCCCAACGACCGCCGAGGTCGTTCTACAGATCGCTGATGTGTCGTTTGAGATCTTCCTGTTTGGAAGCTACTAGCGACCACACCAACGATCTCGTCAGGTTGTGTCGTTGTCGTGATCGCTGGTGCGATCGCTTAGTGTGACAGTGCCTTTAGGGTAGATTTGCTGTTACCAATGTCTTTCAAACCAAAAACCTCTCTTGTGAAAGGTGTTGTATGTATATTGCAGTGTTGTGAGGGCAGGGCAATTTAGTTTTTGTTGTTCTTCTGATAGTGAGAAAAAGGTACCATTTAGGTCAGTGTTTCTCAAACCCTGTCCTCACAGCCCCCAATACATTATGTTGTTATGATTTCCTTAGAATTGTGCTGGTGTCAGAACCTGTGGCAGTTTCTGAGGTCTTAATAATAATTCCATCACCTGTGTAGTAGTTAGGAAATCTTGAAAAAATGATGTGTTGGGGGGGGCATGAGGACTGGGGTTTGGGAAACGCTGATCGAGGTCAAGGAGGACTGAGGGAGATAGCATGCTGTTCTAATCTTAGAGAGTAGAGTGGTGTGCGCTGTGTCCAACAGAAAGAAGCAGTCAAAGATTTTCAATAAAGGAGGGAAAGTGAGAGAGTAGATTCTGTGTGGAGCTTTTCTTGGGATCTGCAAAGTGGAATGTGTTAAGGTACTGCCACACTACACAATCCCGCTAGCGATCTCGTTAGCGTCGCATACTAATGAGATCGCTAGCGGGATTGTTTCTATATCGCTAGTAGCTACCTAACTTAGCAATGTCGTTAAGGACGCTATCGCGGTTAGCGATCTCCTTAACGACTTTAGCGGTACAAAAGTACCGCTAAATCGCTAAGAAAAGGTGCCACACTAGCGATATATACTTACCCAGCGGGAGCGCGGGCGATAAAATAGGGTCCGGAACGATTCCAGCGACGAGCGAGATCACAGCAGGAAGCTCGTCGCTGGCAGCTGCCGCACACAACAACATCGCTAACGGGATCGCTAAATAGTGACGTTTTTTAGCGATCCCGTTAGCGATGTTGTTTAGTGTGGCATACCCTTTAGTGGGCTATGTTTGATGAGGTTGAGGGTGTGTGAAGAGTTTCATAGGGCTAAAAGTTTAAGAGGAACCTGCGTTATTGCCTCTTCTGTGTCTTTTCATAGTTTTTGTGACAGTAGTCTCACCTAGTCTATAATTCTATTCAGATCAGCAGCTTAATACTATTTGATGAGCGAGATTAATACAATGCCACCTCTATCAGATGGGAAGTTGAACATTTTATTTAAGATTGAAGGTTTGGAGTAGGCCCAGATATAATTGTTATAGATCTTTCTGAATTGATGAAAAGATTTTTAAGTAAGGTGAAGAGGGAGAACCTAGAGTAGGTTAGTGTGGGACCATTATTGAATTGAACATGTAACGCCCACAGGTGACGCACGTGGTTTGTGGACCCTATGTGCCACAAGGCCTGGCTTACCTAGGAGGGGTTAAACTAGCAAACAAGAAAAAAAAACACTAATTTATGGGTAATTCAACTCATAAATAGATATTTTAAACAATAAACGGTTAAATGAATAAACAGAAGAGTATATACCCTTTAATATTATTTTACTAAGTTAGATGGACATGACAAGAAATGGGGACGCCAATTCATATAACATGGAACATAGTAACCAATGCTTATTGTGCTGATAAAATCTAGAAAAACATAATATACAGGGTAAAGCTTCACACACCAATTGACTAATAGATTATAGCATAATGGCGTTACTTGTAATTGAACTTAGTGGAAGCGTCCCCGTCACCTCAACGCACGTTTCGTCTCAATACTTCATTAGGAGGCGTGTGTTGGGGAGGGGACTTCAGCATTTGGAGTATATCTAATAACCTTAGTCAATTCAATGGAGCTGATACGGTTGCATAAGTGATGAGCCTGTTCCTCTGCAGTGGAGTATTTTAAAGAGTCAGTAGTTTGGATCAGTTTTGTTGCTTCTCTTCAGGGGAATCTTGTATATTCAGATTATATAGAGAGCTAAAGTAGCTGTGGAATGTGTCCGCTCTCTGATCAGTTCATTGTATATAGCCTTCCGTCTATTAGGTTATTGGCAGATATTCTGAATCTAGTCTTCCTTTGTTTTATTAAAGTTATCATAAATTTGGCAGGCGTAGCTACGTGTGTGAAAAATGCATGTTTGGTGAACGTGTAGATTTTAGGAGTGGAATCGTTTAGCAAGTCTTTCAGTTCTGTGCTGTTTGGTTAGATCAGAAAGGTGATCATTTGCTAATGTTTTTGTGTAGGGATTCTAATCTTGTGATCTGTGTTGTGAGCGCTTTGTTTATTTTTGTAATAGGAGGCAATGGCAATGAGTTCTCTAAAGGGTATGCCACACTAAACAACATCGCTAACGGGATCGCTAAAAAACGTCACTATTTAGCGATCCCGTTAGCGATGTTGTTGTGTGCGGCATGCAGCAACGACGTGGCCCCTGCTGTGATCTCGTCCGTCGTCCTGATCGTTCCGGACCCTATTCTGATCGTCGGCGTCCCGCTGGGTAAGTATATATTGCTGAGTGTGGCACCTTTTTTAGCGATTTAGCGGTACTTTTGTACCGCTAAAGTCGTTAAGGAGATCGCTAACCGCGATAGCGTCCTTAACGACATCGCTAAATGTGGCCGACACTAGCGATATTGTAAACGATCCCGCTAGCGATCTCATTAGTATGCGACGCTAACGAGATCATTAGCGGGATCGTGTAGTGTGGCAGTACCTTAAGAATAATGGTAAGGCGGGGATTTCAGGGAAGATGATAGTGGAGAAGAAAATCTTGAAGCGCTCCCATCAAAATGTTTATCTTTTTAACCCCTTCACCCCCAAGGGTGGTTTGCACGTTAATGACCGGGCCAATTTTTACAATTCTGACCACTGTCTCTTTATGAGGTTATAACTCTGGAACGCTTCAACGGATCTTCGCGATTCTGTTTTCTCATGACATATTGTACTTCATGTTAGTGGTAAAATTTCTTCAATATAACTTGCGTTTATTTTTGAAAAAAACGCAAATATGGCGAAAATTTTTAACATTTTGCAATTTTCAAACTTTGAATTTTTATTCCCTTAAAACAGAGAAATATATCACACAAAATAGTTAAGAAATAACATTTCCCACATGTCTACTTTACATCAGCACAATTTTGGAACCAAAATTTTTTTGTTAGGAAGTTATAAGGGTTAAAAGTTGACCAGCGATTTCTCATTTTTACAGCAAAATTTACAAAGCCATTTTTTTTAGGGACCACCTCACATTTGAAGTCACTTTGAGGGGTCTATATGGCAGAAAATACCCAAAAGTGACACCATTCTAAAAACTGCACCCCTCAAGGTACTCAAAACCACATTCAAGAAGTTTATTAACCCTTCAGGTGCTTCACAGTAACTAAAGCAACGTGGAAGGAAAAAATGAATATTTTACTTTTTAGCCACAAAAATTATCTTTTACAAACTTTTTTTTATTTTCACAAGGGTAAAAGGAGAAAATGGACAGATAAGGTTGTTATGCAATTTCTCCTGAGTACGCCAATACCCCATATGTGGGGGAAAACCACTGTTTGGGCACACGGCAGAGCTCGTAAGGGAAGGAGCGACGTTTGACTTTTTCAAACTAAAATTGGCTGGAATTTAGATTGGATGCCATGTCGCGTTTGGAGAGCCCCTGATGCGCCTAAACAGTGGAAACCCCCCACAAGTGACACCATTTTGGAAACTAGACCCCCTAAGGTACTTATCTAGATCTGTTGTGAGCACTTTGAACCCTCAAGTGTTTCACAAAAGTTTATAAAGCCTGGGTGTGAAAAAAAAAAAATCAATTTTCCACAAAAATGATTTTTTAGTCCCAAATTTTTGAATTTTCCCAAGGAAATTGGACCCCAAAAGTTGTTCTCCAATTTGTCCTGAGTACGCTGATACCCCATATGTGGGGTGGGGAAACTGTTTGGGCGCACGCAGGGCTTGGAAAGGAAGTAGTAACGTTTTGGAATGCAGACGTTAATGGGGGTCATGTTCCGTTTGCAGTGCCCCAGATGAGCCTAAACAGTGGAAACCCCCACAAGTGACCCCATTTTGGAAACTAGACCCCCTAAGGAACTTATCTAGATCTTTGGTGAGCACTTTGAACCCCCAAGTGCTTCACACAAGTTTATAATGCCCGGGCATGAAAATAAAAAATCCTATTTTTTTTCCCACAAAAATTATCTTTTAGTCACTAATTTTTTATTTTCCCAAGGGTAACAGGAAAAATTGGACCACATAAGTTGTTGTACAATTTGTCCTGAGTACTCTGATACCCCATATGTGGGGGGGAACCACTGTTTGGGGCACGGCAGAGCTCGGAATGGAAGGAGCACCATTTGACTTTTTCCAACCAAAATTGGCTGGAATTGAGTTTGGATGCCATGTTGCATTTGGAGAGCCCCTGATGTGCCTAAACAGTGGAAACCCCCCACAAATGACCCCATTTGGGAAACTAGACCCCCTAAGGAACTTATCTAGATTTTTGATGAGCAATTTGAACCCCCAAGTGCTTCACACAAGTTTATAACGTAGAGCCGTAAAATTTAAAAATCATATTTTTTCCACAAAAATGATCTTTTCACCCCAATTTTTATTTTTCCAAGGGTAACAAGACTCCAAAAGTTATTGTGCAATTTGTCCTGAGTGCGCTGATACCCCATATGTGGGGGTAAACCACTGTTTGGGTGCATGGCAGAGTTTGGAAGGGAAGGAGCGCCGTCTGACTTTTTCAACGCAGAATTGGCTGGACGCCATGTCGTGTTTGGAGAGCTCCTGATCTGCCTAAACAGTGGAAACCCCCCACAAATGACACCATTTTGGAAACTAGACCCCTCAAGGAACTTATCTAGATGTGTGGTGAGAACTTTGAACCCCCAGGTGTTTCACTAAAGTTTATAACGTACAGCCGTTAAAATAAAAAATCTTTTTTTTTTTTTACAAAAATGATTTTTTCGCCCCCAATATTTTATTTTCACAAGGGTAACAGAAGAAATTGGAACCCAAAAGTTGTTGTCCAATTTGTCCTGAGTACACTGATACCCAATATGTGGGCGAAAACTACTGTATGGGCACACGTCGGGGCTCGGAAGGGAAGTAGTGACGTTTTGGATTGCAGACTTTGATGGAATGGTCTGGGGGCGTCATGTCACATTTGGAGAGCCCCTGATGCACCTAAACAGTGGAAACCCCCCACAAGTGACCCCATTTTGGCAAATAGACCCCATAAGGAACTTATCTAGATGTGTGGTGAGCACTTTGAACCCCAAAGTGCTTCACAGAAGTTTATAACGCACAGCCGTAAAAATAAAAAATCCTTTTTTTTTTTACAAAAATGATTTTTTCGCCCCCAATATTTTATTTTCACAAGGGTAACAGGAGAAATTGGACCCCAAAAGTTGTTGCCCAATTTGTCCTGAGTACGCTGATACCCAATATGTGGGAGAAAACTACTGTATGGGTACACGTTGGGGCTCGGAAGGGAAGTAGTGACGTTTTGGATTGCAGACTTTGATGGAATGGTCTGGGGGTGTCATGTCGCCTTTGGAGAGCCCCTGATGCGCCTAAACAGTGGAAATCCCCAACAAGTAACCCCATTTTGGAAAATAGACCCCACAAGGAACTTATCTAGGTGTGTGGTGAGCGCTATGAAGCCCCAAGTGCTTCACAGAAGTTTATAATGTACAGCCGTTAAAAACAAAAAAATAATTTTTTTTGTACAAAAATGATATTTTCGCCCCCAGTTTTTTATTTTCCCAAGGGTAACAGAAGAAATAGGACAAATTGCACAATAACTCTTGGGGTCCAGAGTACGCTGATACCCCATATGTGGGGATAAACTACTGTTTGGACGCATGGCAGAGCTCAGAAGTGAAGGAGCACCGTTTGACTTTTTCAACGCAGAATTGGCTGGAATTGAGATCAGACGCCATGTCACATTTGGAGAGCCCCTGATGTGCCTAAACAGCGGAAACCCCCCAATTCTAACGCCAACCCTAACCCCAACACACACCCTAACCATAGTCCCAACCCTAACCACAAACCTAACCCTAACACACCCCTAATCCCAACCCTAACCCTAATCCTAACTTTAGCGCCAACCCTAACCCTAACTTTAGCCGCAACCCTAACCCTAACCCTAATGGGAAAATGGAAATAAATACAGTTTTTAAATTTTATTATTTTTTCCTAACTAAGGGGGTGATAAAAGGGGGTTTGATTTACTATTTATAGCGGGTTTTTATGATTGGCAGCTGTCACGCTAAAAGACGCTTTTTATTGCAAAAATAGTTTTTTGCATCGCCACATTTTGAGAGCTATAATTTTTACATATTTTGGCCCACAGAGTCATGTGAGGTCTTATTTTTTGCGGTACGAGTTGATGTTTTTATTTGTACCATTTTTGAGCAGGTGACATTTTTTGATCGCTTTTTATTTCGATTTTTGGGAGGTTAGAATGAACAAAAATCAGCAATTCATGAATTTCTTTTGGGGGAGGCGTTTTTATTGTTCCGCGTGTGGTAAAATTGATAAAGCAGTTTTATTCTTCGGGTCAGTACGATTATGGCGATACCTCATTATATCATTTTTTTATGTTTTGGCGCTTTTATAGAATAAAAACAATTTTATATAAAAAATAATTATTTTTGCATCGCTTTATTCTGCGAGCTATAACTTTTTTATTTTTTCGCTGATGATGCTGTATGGCGGCTCGTTTTTTGCGGGACAAGATGACGTTTTCAGCGGTACCATGTTTATTTATATCGGTCTTTTTGATCGCACGTTATTCCACTTTTTGTTCGGCGGTATGATGATAAAGCATTGATTTTTTGCTTCGTTTTTTTTTTTTTTTTTTAAGGGGTTCACTAAAGGGGTTAACTAGTGGGACAGTTTTATAGGGGGGGGTCGTTACGGACGCGGCGATACCAAATATGTGTACTTTTATTGTTTTGGTTTTTTTATTTACAGGAAGAAATGAATTTATTGGGGAATATATATATATTTTTTTTATTTATTTTGGATTTTTTTTTTATAACATGTTTATTTTTATTTTTTTAACTTTTTTACTTTGTCCCAGGGTGGGACATCACTGTATTTTATCAGATCGCTGGTGTGACAGTGTGCACAGCACTCTGTCACACCAGCGATCGCTCAGGCAGTACAGCAGGCTTCTCAGTGCCTGCTCTCAGCAGGCACTGAGGAAGCCGCCTCCCTCCAGGACCTCGGCGCCATCTTGGATCCGGGTCCTGGGAGGGAGGAAGCCCTCAGAACAGCGCGATCACATTGCGCTGGTTTGAGGGTCTCAGGGGGGCGCGCAGGGAGCCCCCACCCTGCGCGATCCTCCCCTGTGCCCCCAGTACACCGCGATCATGTTTGATCGCGGTGTGCTAGGGGTTAATGTGCCGGGAGCGGTCCGTGACCGCTCCTGACACACAGTCACGGGTGTCAGCTGTGATAATCAGCTGACACCCGGTGGTGATTAGCTGCGCTCCCCTCAGGAGCGCAGCTGATCGCCTATGACGTACTATCCCGTCCATGGGCAGAATGGCACGGATTTTATGGACGGGATAGTACGTCTAATGTCAGAGAGGGGTTAATATATTGCAATCATCATATTATACAGCACTGGGTACTTACAGTTGCTCATCTTGACTGTCTGCCCAGTTAATTATTCTTTGTAATCATGTGGTGTCATAGACCTAATGGAACAAACTTGAATTCTTCTAAGCTCTATGTAGAAATCAGTCAAAAGTCACTGCAAAATTCCCTGGCATGGGGAGAAGCAGAGCAGCTGGGTCAGGAGCTAAAGAGAGGAATAATAAAGGCAGTTTCCACATAGAACAGAGAAAAGAGAAGAATTAGCTGGGTAGAAAGGCAAAATGAGCAATTATAAGAACACAGTGCTATAAAATATGATTGCAATATATTAAGAAGATAAAAGCTTTGATGGGAGGAGGAGGAGTGCTTCTTTAAGTTTAAAATTTCTTTAACACGTGGCACATCTACTAAAAGTTTTGGTTAGGCGCCAACAGCAGCTTTTCTGTTGATGGACCGGTCAGGGTTGCCAACTAGACTTTTTATATATATTTTTTTTTTTCATATGAAAAAATCACAAACAAGATTTTTTATGAACACATTGGAGAACCATAATAAATCATTATGATTATAAGTGATCCGTGTCTACAGCCCATAATTTTGATATGAGACATCAGCTGCATTCTCTGTAAAATGATAATCATGGTCAAAATAATCTGTATAAATTTCTTCAGCTTCAAAAAAAATCACAGATGCTTTAAAATTTTATTTCAGACTGAGCAAAATAAGTGCCTTTTTATGGACTGTCCTTGAATTTCTGAAAGTTTGGCAACCCCGGGACCGGGGTGTCAACAGCTAAAAAGACAGGAGAGTTGTAAGAGTGAATCATGTTGTGTATGGTTACTTCAGTGCAATATTGGAGAAGAAGGGTTTGGAAAATATATGTAATCTAGTCTGTGATAGGAGTTATGTGGGACGGAGTATAAGGCTGGAGTCACACAGAGGGTTTAAAAAAACGGTCCGATTTTGTAATGCGATAATCGCACAACAGTTCTCCGTATGTTGATCCGTATGTAATCCGTTTTCAATGCGATGATGCGATTTCCTCGCATGTCAGGATCCGTGTGACATTCGTATGGCGTTATTTTATCGCAGTAATGCAAAATGAGCATATTATGAATTTCGGAGTTGAAAGTAATTAGGAATTAATGTTGAAGGCTATTTATTGGCTGACAAGCAATTCTCCTCTTCCTACTACTTTCCTGTTGTGTTTGTTTAGCTGACTTGTGTGTATCATGTCATACAGGCTCACCTTTAACACCACAGAGCAGGTTCTTTTACACTGGGTTTTGGCCCAGCGTTTCGGGGAGCCTTACCCTGTCATTCTTGATCCGAGGAGGCGTAGAAGAATGTGGGTTCATTCACTTGTGAGACACCGGGTGACAAAAGGACATTTTCACCGTCTTTATGCTTCACTACGCAGCCATCCCGACAAATTCTATCAATATTGTCGTATGAGCCTGGACACTTTTGACATTCTTCTCGAGACGGTCCGCCCTGGGATCACGTATAGGATACGGTGATGCGCAGTCTATTTCCGCGGAGGAGCGTCATATACCTTAATGGGGGGTGTAATACAGAAAATGTTATGTGTTTAGGCCTTAATATTTATTTTTCTTTTTGCCTCTAGGTTTCTGTCCACTGGCCTGTCATATGCGGCCCTACACCTTGAGTTTTTACTCGGCAAATCCACTATTTGTGGGATTGTCCGCTGTACCTGCCTTGAAATTTGGTCAAGACTGCATAACTCTGTCATGCCTGTGCCAAAACAAGCAGATTGGGTGCGTATAGCCCGTGGGTTTGAGGAGACGTGCCAGTTTCCTAACTGTATAGGGGCACTAGATGGGAAGCACATTCGTGTACGTAAGCCCCCAACTCTGGCTCACAATACTATAATTACAAAGAGTATTTTTCATTTGATCTGTTGGCCCTGGTCGACAGTGCTTACATGTTTACTATAGTAGATATTGGGGCCTATGGGCGAACAGGAGATTCCAGAGTGTTTAATACCTCAATTATGGGTCGGCGTATGCGGAGCAATCAGTTGGACCTCCCACCCCCACGTCAGCTCCCAGGGTCTCATCTCGAACCAGTGCCTTATGTGATGGTTGGTGATGAGGAATTTCAGCTAACCAGGAACCTGATGAGGCCCTATCCACGGCGAACCCTGGACAACCGGCGGCGCATTTTCAATTTCCGCCTATCCCGTGCACGACGCCTCGTCGAGTGTGCCTTTGGCATACTCAAAGCCAAATGGCGGGTTCTGCAGTCTGCAATACAACTAAGCGAACAAAATGTTAATCAAGTAATAAAAGCATGTGTGGTACTACACAATTTTACCCGAAAACATGACTGTCTTGCAAATGAGGGTTATGATGTTGTAGATGCAAATAATGTGCTCCCAACTCCGCATGGACATCAACCACGTCGCCCACCATCTGGACTTAAAGTGCGGAACGTGTTTACCAATTATTTTGTTTCCCCAGAGGGATATACTCCTTGGCAAGAAAATGCATTGTCTATGTTATGATTTTCTGTATGTGTGCGTGATAAGCTGAAACTAATTTAACATGTACCGTTTGTTTCAAATGCAATATAATGTGTGAAATAACACATTGATAGCATCAGCTACACATTAACCCCTTAACGACCCCCAATACGCCTTTTAACGGCGGTCGTTTAGGGTACTTAAACCACAGCGCCGTTAATTAACGGCGCTGTGGAAAAAGTGAATAGCGCCCCCCAGAGGTGCATTTTCTCCGGGGTCTCGGCTACCTACCGGGGGTAGCCGAGACCCCAGAGAACATGATCCGGGTCGGTATTCACGATTCCGGTGTTGCAATCGCCGCTATACAGCATAACGGCGACCGCAACAAAAAAAAAAAAATATTTCTCTCCCCTCTGATGTGATCGCACATCAGAGGGGAGAGAATTAGGGTCCCCAGGTCCCCCGAAACCCCTCCTGTACCTGCCGGTGTCCTCTGGCAGGTCCCCCTGTCCTCCGATCCTCCCAGTCTTCTTCCTGTAAAAAAAAGAAGGCGGGCGATCTACTTGGCGGCAGATTCAATTTTTTTTTCATTCATTCTCCAGAAAGTACATTTTGATCACTGTGATAAACTATCACAGTGAACAAAATTAAAAAAAAACAGTACATAACCCCCCCCTTTATCGCCCCCTTAGTTAGGGACATATAATAAAATATAGAAATTATATTTATTTTCATTTTTCCGTTAGGGTTATAATTAGGGTTAGGGTTATAATTAGGGTTAAAGTTATAATTAGGGTTAGGGTTAGCATTAGGGTTAGGCTGGGTTCATACTGCGTTATGGCAGTCCGTTAACGCTGCCATTCACCCCCATTTGAGGGCGCATCGCGACGCATGCCGTAAAGCCGCATGCGTTCGCGACGTGCCATCATTCAGTGACGGAGCCTCGGACGCGGGCTGCATCGTCTGGGCTCCGTCACCGCTAGCGCAGATGAATCATCTGCTGATTCCTCTGCGCTAACGGGTATAGCATAACGCGATCTCGTTATGCTATACCGTTACCAGCCCGTCAATGCTATGTGTTGAACGGGCTGGTAAAACGCAAAATGAACCTAGCCTTAGGGTTAGGGTTATAATTAGGGTTAGAATTAGGGTTAGGGTTACAATTAGGGTTAGGGTTAAAATTAGGGTTAGGGTTACAATTAGAGTTAGGGTTACAATTAGAGTTAGGGTTACAATTAGGGTTGGAATTAGGGTTGGGATTTAGGTTAGGATTGGGGTTGGGATTAGGGTTAGGGGTGTGTTGGGGTTAGGGTTGGAGCTAGAATTGAGGGGTTTCCACTATTTAGGCACATCAGGGGGTCTCCAAACACAACGTGGCGTTCAAAAAGTCAAATGGCGCTCCCTCCCTTCCGAGCCCTGCCGTGCGCCCAAACAGTGGTTTACCCCAACATATGGGGTATCAGCGTACTCAGGACAAATTGCACACCAATTTTGGGGTTCTAATTTCTCCTGTTACCCTTGGGAAAATAAAAAATAGCTGGCTAGAAAAATCATTTTTGAGGAAAAAAAATGATTTTTTATTTTCACGGCTCTGCGTTAATAAATTTCTGTGAAGCACTTGGGGTTTCAAAGTGCTCACCACACATCTAGATAAGCTCCTTGGGGGGTCTAGTTTCCAAAATGGTGTCACTTGCAGGGGGTTTCTACTGTTTAGGCCCATCAGGGGCTCTGCAAACACAACATGAGGCCCGCAGAACATTCCATCAAAGTCTGCATTACAAAATGGCGCTCCTTCCCTTCCAAGCACTCCCATGCGCCCAAACAGTGGTTTCACCCCACATATGGGGTATCAGCGTACTCATGAAAAATTGCACAACTTTTGGGGTCCAATTTCTCCTGTTACCCTTGGGAAAATAAAAAAAATAGCGGGCTAAAGAATCATTTTTGAGGAAAAAAAAGATTTTTTATTTTCTCGGCTCTATGTTTATAAATTTCTGTGAAGCACTTGGGGGTTCAAAGTGCTCACCACACATCTAGATAAGTTCCTTAAGGGGTCTAGTTTCCAAAATTGTGTCATTTGTGGGTGGGTTTCCACTGTTTAGGCGTATCAGGGGCTCTCCAAACGCGACCTGGCGTCCAATTTCAATTCCAGCCAATTTTGGTTTGAAATAGTCAAACGGCGCTCCTTCCCTTCCAAGCCCTGCCGTGCGCCCAAACAGTGGTCCCCCCACATATGGGGTATCAGCGTACTCAGGACAAATTGGACAACAACTTTTGTGGTCTAATTTCTCCTGTTACCCTTGGGAAAATAAAAAATTGGGGACTAAACGATCAGGTTTGTGGAAAAAATATGACTTTTTATTTTCATGCCCGGGCGTTATAAAATTCTGTGAAGCACTTGGGGGTTCAAAGTGCTCACCACACATCTATATAAGTTCCTTAGGGGGTCTAGTTTCCAAAATGGTGTCTCTTGTGTGGGGTTTCCACTGTTTAGAAACATCAGGGCCTCTACAAATGCGACATAGCGTCCAGCCAATTCTGCGTTGAAAAAGTCAAACGGCGCTCTTTCCCTTCCAAGCTCTGCCATGCACCCAAACAGTGGTTTATCCCCACATATGGGGTATCAGCATGCTCAGGACAAACTGCACAAAAACTTTTGGGGTCTTGTTACCCTTGGGAAAATAAAAATTGGGGTGAAAAGATTGTTTTTGTGGAAAAATATGATTTTTTATTTTCACTGTTCTATGTTATAAACTTCTGTGAAGCACTTGGAGGTTCAAAGTGCTCACCACACATCTAGATAAGTTCCTTAGGGGGTCTAGTTTCCAAAATGGGGTCACTTGTGGGGGGTTTCCACTGTTTAGACACATCAGGGCCTCTACAAAAGCGACATGGCATCCAGCCAATTCTGCGATGAAAAAGTCAAACGGTGCTCCTTCCCTTGCGACCTCTGCCGTGCGCCCAAAAAGTGGTTTACCCCCACATATGGGGTATTGGCGTATTCAGGAGAAATTGCACAACAAATTTTGTGGTTCATTTTTTCTTTTAACACTTGTGAAAATAAAAAAAAATTGGTTCTGAAGTAAAGTTTTTTGCAAAAAAAGTTAAATGTTAAATTTTTCCTTCCACATTGCTTCAGTTCCTGTGAAGCACGTAAAGGGTTAATAAACTTCTTGAATGTGGTTTTGAGCACCTTGAGGGGTGCAGTTTTTAGAATGGTGTCACTTTTGGGTATTTTCTATCATATAGACCCCTCAAAGTGACTTCAAATGTGATGTGGTCCCTAAAAAAAAATGGTGTTGTAAAAATGAGAAATCGCTGGTCAACTTTTAACCCTTATAACTTCGTAACAAAAAAAAAAATTTTTTCCCAAAATTGTGCTGATGTAAAGTAGACATGTGGGAAATGTTATTTATTAAGAAATTTGTGTGACATATCTCTCTGATTTAAGGGCATAGAAACTTAAATTTTGAAAATTGCTAAATTTTCAAAATTTTCACCATATTTCTGTTTTTTTCATAAATAAACACAAGTCATATCAAAGAAATTTTTACCACTAACATGAAGTACAAAATGTCACGAAAAAACAATCTCAGAATCAGCGGGATTCGTTAAAGCGTTCCAGAGTTATAACCTCATAAAAGTGACAGTGGTCAGAATTGTAAAAATTGGCCCGGTCATTAAGCTGCAAAATGGCTCTGTCACTAAGGGGTTAAGGCAAGTAGGCAAAGGTGTGCTGAGTTGAAGCATGAACTTACGGACGCAGATCCATAATTGGTGCCAGAAAGTTTAAGCGATCATAATAAATGTATTTTCGCTTTTGGGGTCTCTCTGACCCACTCCTGGCCCGATTCTGCCGCTCTCTGCGGAACTGATCATGGCAGCTCCGCCAGCGTCTAGTGACATCACCCACTGCAAAACAATGCAACAAATGTTTGACATTAGGATCACAGTACAAGCATTGTGACATGTATTTTTTAAGTGCATGCTATTTCACAAGTGCCAAATGCCAAACATGCAGGTACCAAGCAGATTATGACATAGGATCATGTTTGCAACAATGGTGCAGTAAGGTTATCACTTACTCATTTCCTGCTGAACCTCAGGTGAACTTTCCGCATAGTTGGGAAAAATTTGCCGGCATATTAGACGCCTTTTCGCAAACGGTCTGCGTAATGTGCATCACGTACATCCCACAGTTCTGGGGTCTCCTGAACAAGAACTATGAGGAGCTCCACATTAATTTGTCTAGCCATCTTGCTTGACTCCGGAAAAAATCTAAAAAATATATAAAACATGTGACAAGAGAATATGTGGTTAAAATAATAATCTTTATTAATGTGCAATATATAACAGAAAAAAATAAAATAGAAGTAAAAAATACTGCCAACTAGAAGTATATAGCCACAAAAGATGATATAAGTGCCAACCTATAAACCATTATTAATATATTTCAGGGCACATATATAGTACACTCAGATACAAACAGTGTAAATAAAATTAATTATATATATATACAAAAACAATGTAAAAAAATACACATGTGAAAAATAGTGATTAATCATATAATATACAAAAAAATTTAGTAGTGATTAACCATGTGAAAGTAAAAGTGCAAAGCTAAATGTAAAGGAGAGTATCTAAATAGTACCTATCTATATAGGAGAATGGCCCATAAACAAAAACTACAAGACACGCAAAGGATTTTAAATAATACCTGTTTAAATGGCACAGTGGCTTAGCGCTTCCCCAACGCACGTTTCGGAATTTTCCTTCATCAGGAATTTCACTTGCACGTACAACACGTCTGATAAAAAATCGGATGATGCGAGCTGCCCCATAGATTAACAGTGGGACGAGCGCAATGCGATTTTTTATCACCTCGCGCTCGTCCGTATTAAACGGTAGTGTGATCCCGGCCTAAAGTGTAATCTCTGTGTTGTGGGTGAAAGTGGCACCAAGCATCCATGAGAGCTAAATTGTGAGGGATTTCTTGATTGAGGCTGAGGTGCCTGATGAGGAATATAGTGCAGGATCTAAGGAGGCATTGAGCTCTCCTGCAATGATGGTTGTGCCCTCAGCAAATTTGGTAAATTTGGATAGTGTGGTAGAAATCCACTGCTGGTGACCAAAGTGGGTGTACATAAGTTTCAGGTGGTCGTTGATTTTAGCTTTAACAAAGGCAAATCTACCATTTGGGTCAACTTCATATTTGAAAAGTTGAAGGTTTAGATTTTTGTGGAAGCCAATGCTGAGCCTCATTGTCATGGCTGAAGGGGATGTGTGTACTCACTGTTGTGATGATACGGATGGACTCCATTGTAAAGCTGAGTTTTGGGAGAGGAATTCACACTCCGGGGATTTGTATTATGACCTTATGCACTTGGAATGGTTTCCTTCTTGCCACACTCCATGTCAACTTCCAGGGAGTTAAACTGCTTGACAGATCTCTATTGTGAGAAGAAGTAAATGTAGTTACAGTTGAAACCAGAAGTTTACATACACTATATAAAAAGACACAGATGCTTGTATGTCTCAATATCTGACATGAAAGCAGGATAAACGTTTCCCGTGTTAGGTAAATTTTGGATTACCGTAATTATTATTTACCAAATGCCGAGAGAGAGAATATTTTAAGGCATTTTTACATCATGCAAAGTCAAAAGTTTACATACATTGCATTAGTATTTGGTACCATTGCCCTTAAACTGAATGACTTGGGTCAAACATTTGGGATATCTTTCCACAAGCTTCTCACAATAGTTGGACGGAATTTGGGCTCATTCCTCCTGACAGAACTGGTGTAACTGATCCAGGTTTGTAGGTCGCTTAGCTTGCACCGGCCTTTTCAGCTTTGCCCATAAATTTTCAATAGGATTGAGATCAGGGCTTTGTGATGGCCACTCCACAACATTGACTTTCTTATCCTTAAGACACTTTGTTACCATTTGGGCAGTATACTTCAGGTCATTGTCCATTTGGAAGACGCATTTCCCCCAAGCATTAACTTCTTGGCTGCGGTCTTTAGATGTTGCTTCAGTATTGCCACATCATCTTCTTTTCTCATGATGCCATCTATTTTGTGAAGTGCACCAGTCCCTCCTGCAGCAAAACAACCCCACACATGATGCTGCCACCCCGATGTTTCACAGTTGGGATGGTGTTCTTAGGCTTTTATGCTTCTCCCTTTTTCCTCCAAGAGTAATGATGGTCATTATGCCCACAAAGTTCAATTTTAGTTTCATCAGACCACAGGACATGTGTCCAAAAAGTAAGGTCTTTGTTCCTGTGTGCATTTGCAAACATTAATCTGGTTTTGTATGTAATGGCTTCTTCCTGGCAGATGTTGATATAATACTCATTTCATTGTGGATATTGACACAATCTTACCAGCTTCCATGGTACAGAACCCATCTCCTTCCTGAGCGGTATGATGGCTGGACATTCCCATCTTGTTTGTACTTGTGTATAATTGTTTGTACAGATGAACGAGACACCTTCAGGTATCTTGAAATTGTACCCAAGGATGAGCCAGACTTGTGCAAGTCCACAATTCTCTTCCTGATATCTTGGCTGATTTTTTTTTTTACTTTCCCATGATGCGTCATCAAGGAGAAGTGTGTTTCAGGTGTGCATTAAAATACATCCACAGGTGTGTCTCTAATTAACTCACATGTGGCCAAAAAACCTATCAGAAGCTTCCAAACACATGACATCATCCTATGGGCAAAAGACAAAAAACCTGACTGGCACAATAGAGGTATGTTCACATTAGGTTAGGGACTCAACAGAATTGAGACCACCTTGACGATGGTTGTTGGGCTTTAAAATGTTTGGCCAAATGTTTATACTAAGCGTCTCAAATTTTTCCTTATATTCCAAAGCCATATTGCTATTCAAAATTTCATGTATTCTATGTTGTCATGCTTTAGTATGCTTGAGTGCAGCCTTTTTTTGGATATCATCCTATGGGCAGTCCAGAATTGTTTAAACCCATAGTAATCTTAATGTATGTAAACTTTTAACTTTGCAGTAGGTAATAAAAAATGCCTTAAAACATTCTCTCTGTCTCGTTATTCTGGCATTTGGCAAATATTAATAATTATGGTAATCCTAATTGACCTAAAACGGGAAAGGTTTATTCTGATTTCATGTCAGATATTGAGAAAAACATGCATAAGTGTCTTTTTATATAGTGTATGTAAACTTCTGGTTTCAACTGTTTTCATTTTATTTAGAAATATCATTAAAGGGAATCTGTCACCCCATTTTTCGTATATCATCTGCAGCCACCGCCATAAAGGGCTTATCTATAGCATTCTGTAATGCTGTAGATAAGCCCCGATTTCACCTGAAAGAAACGAGTTAGATTATACTCACCGGGGGGGAGGTCCGCTCCGATGGGTGTCGCAGGTCCGGGTCCGTCACCTCCCATTACAGAATGCTGTAGATAAGCCCCTGATGGCGGTGGCTTCAGCTTATATATGAAAAATGAGGTGACAGAATACTGTGTGCAGTTCTGGTCTCCGGTGTATAAGAAATACATAGCTGAACTGAAGCGGGTGCAGAGAAGAGCGACCAAGGTTATTAGAGAATTGGGGGGTCTGCAATACCAAGACAGGTTATTACACTTAGGGTTATTTAGTTTGGAAAAACGAAGGCTAAGGGGTGATCTTATTACAATGTATAAATATATGAGGGGACAGTACAAAGACCTTTCTAATGATCTTTTTACTCTTAGACCTGTGACGGGGACAAGGGGGCATCCTCTACGTCTGGAGGAAAGAAGGTTTAGCCATAATCACAGACGCAGATTCTTTACTGTAAGAGCAGTGAGACTATGGCACTCTCTGCCGTCTAATGTTGTAATGAGTGATTCCCTTCTAAAATTTATAATATTACAGGCTATATTCACTAGTTTCCTAGATACTGCGTTGATCCAGGGAGCTAGTCTGATTGCTGTATGTGGAGTCGGGAAGGAATTTTTTTCCCCAATGTGAAGCTTACTGTTTGCCACTTGGGTTTTTTTTTTGCCTTCCTCTGGATCAACATGTTAGGGTAGGTTAGGATAGGATATGGGTTGAACTAGATGGACTTAAAGTCTTCCTTCAACCTTAATAACTGTGTTACTATGTAGATCCCCTTTAAGGCTCCCTGGTACAGGGTGGGTTTTGTAGCCTTTGTGCTCTTCATCTTCTCGGTATTTCTTGATTTTCAGCATGACTGATGATTGCTGGCGGCTGGGTCTTGGAGGTCACGTCCGTTTTATGGAAGATCAGTTACATTTTAGGTTGTGTACAGCATACAGCTAGTCCTTGGGAAATGAGGGCCTTTTAGTAATGTGAGATCTGGTGTAATCAGGAAGGCACTGAGCGAGCTTTGCTGATACAACGCCTGGATTAGTGCAGTATTCAGGTTGTACTTCTGATTTTTCCCAGTAGGTGGTGGAAGATAATTATAAATAGCAACTAAACACTGAAAGAAAAATTGGGCCAAGGACTCCAGGGGTAGTGAACAAGTCTTTCCTGTGATGATCAATCAGAGCAGTTGTAAGGCTACTTTCACATTTGCGCTCGGGCGACCTGCGCCTATCTGCGCACGGCCGCCGCTAAGCTCCGCCCCGGCCGCGCCTCCTCCTGGCGGCTCCGCCTATGGGCGCATGACGGCGCATGCGACCTGTGTACCCTATCTTTATCATTGGGTACGCAGGCCGTGCGCAGTATGCGTTTGACTGCGCATGCGTCCTTTTGACGCTGCGCCGAGCGCACCAAAGCGCACAATGTTGCATTTTAGTGCGCTCGGCGCACCGTCAAAAAGGACGCATGCGCAGTCAAATGCATACTGCGCACGGCCTGTGTACCCAATGATAAAGATAGGGTACACAGGTCGCATGCGCCGTCATGCGCCCATAGGCGGAGCCGCCGGGAGGAGGCGTGGCCGGGGGCGGAGCTTAGCGGCAGCCGTGCGCAGATAGGCGCAGGTCGCCCGAGCGCAAATGTGAAAGTAGCCTAAGACTTATACTGAGTTATGTGAGATATAACGTCATTAAGATAGTGGAAAAGGAAAGAGATGCAGTGTTGTCTACAATGGCTGAGGTACTGGGTTAAAGGGAATCTGTCAGCAGGGTTTTGCTACCTTATCTGAGAGCAGCATGATGTAAATAAAGAGATCCTGATTCCAATGATGTATCACTTACAGTACTGGGTGCCGAGGTTCGAACACAATCAGTGTTAGATTTAACAAATAAGCCGAACTAAGAAAGCTAACCCCGCCAGCACCCGTCTGTAACCCCGCCAGCACCCGTCTGTAACCCCGCCCACACCAGTCTATAACCCCGCCAGCACCCGTCTGTAACCCCGCCAGCACCCGTCTGTAACCCTGCCCACACCAGTCTATAACCCGCCAGCACCCGTCTGTAACCCCGTCCACACCAGTCTACAACCCCACCCACACCCGTCTACAACCCCGCCAGCACCCGTCTGTAACCCCGCCTGCACCCGTCTACAACCCCGCCAGTACCTGTCTGTAACCCCGCCCGCACCTGTCTATAACCCCGCCAGCACCCGTCTGTAACCCCGCCAGCACCCGTCTGTAACCCCGCCCACACCAGTCTATAACCCGCCAGCACCCGTCTGTAACCCCGTCCACACCAGTCTACAACCCCACCCACACCCGTCTACAACCCCGCCAGCACCCGTCTGTAACCCCGCCTGCACCCGTCTACAACCCCGCCAGCACCCGTCTGTAACCCCGCCTGCACCCGTCTACAACCCCGCCAGCACCCGTCTGTAACCCCGCCTGCACCCGTCTACAACCCCGCCAGTACCTGTCTGTAACCCCGCCCGCACCTGTCTATAACCCCGCCCACCCATAACCCCACCTGCACCAGTCTACAACCCCACCCACACCCGTCTACAACCCCGCCAGCACCCGTCTGTAACCCCGCCAGCACCCGTCTGTAACCCCGCCCACACCAGTCTATAACCCGCCATCACCCGTCTGTAACCCCGCCAGCACCCGTCTGTAACCCCGCCCACACCAGTCTATAACCCGCCAGCACCCGTCTGTAACCCCGCCCACACCAGTCTACAACCCCACCCACACCCGTCTACAACCCCGCCAGCACCCGTCTGTAACCCCACCTGCACCCGTCTACAACCCCGCCAGTACCTGTCTGTAACACCGCCTGCACCTGTCTATAACCCCGCCCGCACCCATAACCCCACCTGCACCAGTCTATAACCCCGCCCGTGCCTGTCTATAGACACTATATCTTATACCTAGAAGGGGAGGAGTGACGTCACACAGGAGAAGACCCCGCCCACATTTACTGCAGTCCTAATCTGAGCTAGTTGCACATTAGGTTTCATGGCAAATTTCAGCAGCTGCTCCCCCTAGTGTTTAAAAGTAGAAAATATCAAAAGTTTTACATTATTTTTCATATATTTATACCAATAAAAAAGTTTATTTAAATATTAAAGCACAGTACATTTATTTCATTGTTGGCAATGTTATTTTTTGTGCCACATTCTGTATCCCGCTGCTGGGGTGTAGTACTGGCACGCTGCCCTCACTAGTCATGGCGGACCGCACCGACAGCCCCGCACGCTTCTGCGCGTGTGCGTGATTGCATCACAAAGGGCAGTGCCGGCTCTCGCTGCAGTCGCGGAGGCCAGGATGGCTGCTCGGTGTGTTCCGTGGCTGCTGCTGGTGAGCGGCGTCTTGGCTGCAGCACTGAGCGCGGCCTCGGCGGACGGGAACGGTCTCCCGAGCAAGAAGCTGAGGATGCAGTACACGGCGGGGCCGCTGCTGAGGTTCCAGATCTGGTGAGTAGACATGGCGGCGGGTGTGCACATCGCGGCCGCTCCCAGCACCGTCCTGCGGGGTCACCTTGTCCCCAGCACGGGAGCGGGCACCGAGAGGCGGGGAGGCCCGGCCTGTGCTGCACTGTCCTCCGTGTGCGAGGGAGGGCGCTGTGACTACAGGAGGCCGCTCAGCGGCCCGTGCTCCAGGGTCAGCCCAGCAGCGGCCACTATTGGCCTTACCCCAGAGTGATGCCCCTATGGGCTCCTCGGCATAAAGGGCCCCCGGTGCGGGAGAGGGGCTCGTGGTGAGCCGGGCCCCCCGGTGCGGGAGAGGGGCTCGTGGTGAGCCGGGCCCCCGGTGCGGGAGGGCGCGTGGTGAGCGGCCCCCCAGTGCGGGAGAGGGGCGCGTGGTGAGCCGGGCCCCCCGGTGCGGGAGAGGGGCGCGTGGTGAGCCGGGCCCCCCGGTGCGGGAGAGGGGCGCGTGGTGAGCCGGGCCCCCCGGTGCGGGAGAGGGGCGCGTGGTGAGCCGGGCCCCCCGGTGCGGGAGAGGCGCGTGGGAAGCTCCCCTCCTCTGAGGTGGTAGAGCCGCTGTCAGAGCCTGCACCATATGGCTGCGATGATGTGAGGCTATGGCTGCCATGATGTGAGGCTATGGCTGCCATGCAGGGGAAATGAATCGCCAGACGTCACCTTCCCTGGCAATGACAGGTAGTTGCGGGCCGGACCACCAGCGGTCTGCCGATCATTGGGTCGAGTTCTTGTGACTCTGTACTCGCTGTGTTGGCTCAGAAGCTGAGCCCGCGTCATCTGGTGGCTTTCTGCTGTGATGATTCGGAGGAAACTCTCGGCCATTGATGGGACATCACTGCCTCTCATAAATGTGTGCTCTGCTGGTGGTGGAGGCCTCAGTGCCAAAAAAAGGGATAAAATTCAACTTGTCTGGTAAAAAACAAGTTTAAAGGTCAAAATTGTCTGCAGTGATAGCGGGTTAACTCTTCAGGGTATAGGGAATAGTGCTGATGATCCTATAAGAGCTGTAGTGGCCCCGTTCTCCCAGAAGTGGAGATTACAAAGAAATGGCAGAATGGGTTTTCTTCTTCCTTGTCTGTTCCCGGATGTGATTGGTGGGAGGACTGTTAGTAACGTTTGGGGGGCGTCCGACTGACACAGGAACTGGTGTATAACATTAGGTTCCCCTCCTGGATGATTGCCGCTCGGTGTAAGCCTGCCAGTGATGTGCTGCCGTCAGTCAGATGGGAGGGCATGGAGGATGGCACCAGCCTCATCCTCCTTCATTGTGAGGTGACGATGGTCATTACCAAACTTCTTCCATTGTAAACCAGTGCTGGTCTCATTACCGGCAGTTTATCTCCCCCCAATAAAGGACATCTGCAGTCACTGCGGGGTGGCGGGCGCCCAGGGATCCTCCCAGGGATCCTCGTCATTAGGAGACCTGGCAGGATGCTGCTCATCCGTCAGCTGTCTGATTTTAACTCTTTGTAATCTTAGTAATTTGCCATCACTCAGAATGGATGGATGAGATGGAAATATTAGCATTGCAGACGTGTTGTACCTCTCTATGGCCCCGCCAGCCATACAGATCAGAGAATGGTGGCATGTTTCATCAGATGCCATGTGTACAAAGCTGGCAGCGCACGGCATGACAGAACGGTCCAAGTACAAGCTGAAGTGGTGGACGCATCTAAACGGGTAACATTGAAGGGGTATTCCCATCATGGGCATTTATAAGAAAGGAATCGCACACACCTGGATGCTGAGGCGTTTTCCTTTCCTTGTACAGCGCATGCCTCCTAGGGGAGAATAGCAATGTACACCGGGGCTCAGCGGTGCCACCTACTATTCTTCATGATGGCCTTGACATTGGTGAATTCATGTCATAGAAGATGGTGTGCTCTTGTGTGTTTTTGGGGAAACAAGCCCGTTCTGTAGGGTATAAACAGCAGAGCTGGGGTCATATTTCTATGTACATAACACACAACATCTGCGTACCTCGGCCAGGCAGCTAATACCAGCTTTTAGTGTATTTATAGAGGAAGTTCCACAGAATATGCCATATATGTGTGCCAGGTGCAAATCCCACCTCTGAGACCCCCGCCTGTCGCCACACTAGGGGTCCTCCAGCCACTGCATTCAGAGAATATATGGAGAAGTGGTGACACATTTCTGTAATGTTCTTCATTTGCTTCAGTGCAAATCACAGAAACCCTTGCACACTGCCTGCCTCCGATCGGGAAACTGCACACGTGGTCCCCTCGCCATTCATTCATACAGAACCCCCCTTCTGCAGATAGGTGGGATTTGCATGATCAGACATTTACATATTGCCTGTGAATACGATTTTAAAATGGTTACTGTTTCACAATTCAGTCTAAATCATCTGACTGCATGGGGAGAGGTCCTAGTACTCTATCCATAGGGTTATGGAGGCTGACCGTTACCTCTGACTGCATGGGGAGAGGTCCTAGTACTCTATCCATAGGGTTATGGAGGATGACCGTTACCTCTGAGTTCATGGGGAGGGGAGAGGTCCTAGTACTCTATCCATAGGGTTATGGAGGCTGACCATTACCTCTGACTGCACAGGGAGAGGTCCTAGTATTCTATCCATAGGGTTATGGAGGCTGACCGTTACCTCTGAGTTCATGGGGAGGGGAGAGGTCCTAGTACTCTATCCATAGGGTTATGGAGGCTGACCGTTACCTCTGACTGCATGGGGAGGGGAGAGGTCCTAGTACTCTATCCATAGGGTTATGGAGGCTGACCATTACCTCTGACTGCACAGGGAGAGGTCCTAGTATTCTATCCATAGGGTTATGGAGGCTGACCGTTACCTCTGACTGCATGGGGAGAGGTCCTAGTACTCTATCCATAGGGTTATGGAGGCTGACCGTTACCTGTGACTGCATGGGGAGGGGAGAGGTCCTAGTACTCTATCCATAGGGTTATGGAGGCTGACCGTTACCTCTGACTGCATGGGGAGAGGTCCTAGTATTCTATCCATAGGGTTATGGAGGCTGACCGTTACCTCTGACTGCATGGGGAGAGGTCCTAGTATTCTATCCATAGGGTTATGGAGGCTGACCGTTACATCTGACTGCATGGGGAGAGGTCCTAGTACTCTATCCATAGGGTTATGGAGGCTGACCGTTACCTCTGACTGCATGGGGAGAGGTCCTAGTACTCTATCCATAGGGTTATGGAGGCTGACCGTTACCTCTGACTGCATGGGGAGAGGTCCTAGTACTCTATCCATAGGGTTATGGAGGCTGACCGTTACATCTGACTGCATGGGGAGGGAGATGTCCTAGTACTCTATCCATAGGGTTATGTAGGCTGACCGTTACCTCTGACTGCATGGGGAGATGTCCTAGTACTCTATCCATAGGGTTATGGAGGCTGACCGTTACCTCTGACTGCATGGGGAGATGTCCTAGTACTCTATCCATAGGGTTATGGAGGCTGACCGTTACATCTGACTGCATGGGGGGAGATGTCCTAGTACTCTATCCATAGGGTTATGGAGGCTGACCGTTACATCTGACTGCATGGGGAGGGGAGATGTCCTAGTACTCTATCCATAGGGTTATGGAGGCTGACCGTTACATCTGACTGCATGGGGAGGGGAGATGTCCTAGTACTCTATCCATAGGGTTATGGAGGCTGACCGTTACATCTGACTGCATGGGGAGGGGAGATGTCCTAGTACTCTATCCATAGGGTTATGGAGGCTGACCGTTACATCTGACTTCATGGGGAGGGGAGATGTCCTAGTACTCTATCCATAGGGTTATGGAGGCTGACCGTTACCTCTGACTGCATGGGGAGAGGTCCTAGTACTCTATCCATAGGGTTATGGAGGCTGACCGTTACATCTGACTGCATGGGGAGGGGAGATGTCCTAGTACTCTATCCATAGGGTTATGGAGGCTGACCGTTACCTCTGACTGCATGGGGAGATGTCCTAGTACTCTATCCATAGGGTTATGGAGGCTGACCGTTACCTCTGACTGCATGGGGAGGGGAGAGGTCCTAATACTCTATCCATAGGGTTATGGAGGCTGATCGTTATATCTATGACCTGTGTCCTGGGATTACATACTCATGTGTGCACACCTCCTTTTTTGTTCCTCTGCAGCATCTCCTGAGGTTACCGGCGGGTGTTTGAGGAGTACATGCGGGTTATCAGCCAGCGGTACCCAGACATCCGCATAGAGGGAGAGAATTATCTTCCCCACCCCTTGTACAGGTAAGAATGGGATATTCACCGTCTGTATGACGACCTGTGTACTCAGGGGCAAGAAAAATTGTATCAGTTTCCTGTAGAAGGTGATGGTGTCTGTGCTGAGATTTTCCATCTAAGAAGTGAGGGCAGGCAGCTCCTCCATCCCCGTGTGATCACGTCTGCTTCCACTGAAGGACAGCATCATTATAGCTTCCCAGACTTGAACGCTTCCTATTGCTTTCTGTCTTCTTCCCCCCCCATTTTCCTTTTCTTTTACTTTGGGAGAATTGTTGCATGTAGATGTATATTATTATTACTGCATATATCTGTATATTTAGTAGCCTTATTACAGTGGTTTGATGTGAGTGCTGGCTGTCTTTGGTGTTGCCCATTCTCATGAGTGACTACTTTAGAGTCGCAATACTTGGCACTGCCTATGATCAAGAGTGGTGCTGTTTGTGGAGAAATAACAGGCCTTTTTGATTATGGATAAACCCTCTAAGGTGGTTGTCCTTACTCTGAAAGTTATCACCTAACTACAGGAAAGGCATTAACTTGCTGTTAACCGGGGGTGAGACCTGTGGGACTCGCCACCGATCCTAAGGACCAGAATGAAATGTCCTGATATACTGGAGATTTGTCTGTGCATGTACATTCATTGTCTCTGCTCAGCACTTTATCTGGCAGTCCCATAGACCATGAGAGGGGATGTGTTATTTGGATCCCCATTTCTTGGTTAGATGGGGTGCCAGTGGTCAGATCTACAGAAAAGGTGAAAACTTTCTGATCTGGGTGATAACTTGGCCGGGACAACCACTTTAAGCATCAATATGTTCCTTGGCCCTGACTTCAGAATGTCCTGTAATGTTTTTTGTTTTTCCTTCACTCTGTCTTAGACACATTGCATCGTTCCTGTCAGTCTTCAAGCTAGTATTAATAGGCCTAATAATTGTTGGAAAGGATCCTTTTGCATTTTTCGGCATGCAACCCCCAGGTCTTTGGCAGTGGGGACAAGAAAATAAGGTTGGTGACCTCGTACCAGTGATTGTTCATAGATGACTCCGATCTGTATGATATCGCTGACTGCCGTGTTTCTGGGAAGGAAATCCAGCTTTCTTCACATTGCTGTGCACACGGTGCCTGTTACACAATATGTATTGCTGCCAGTTACATCATCTCGTTCCTGGCACCCAAGGAACAAGTGTTTGCTCTGAGGCCCAGCGCTGCCGGAGGATGGGACGTGGAGACGCTCGGGAAGAGCTCGACTGTTAATACAAGGAAGTTCTGATGTCACAAGCAACTTTTTATGTTTTAACACACTTGAATACAGAAAGCTCACTCGTATAAGATCCCTCCACAGTGTCTGAGTTTATATTGTATTTTTTCCCAAAATGTTGAGTATCGTAAGATTTTCTTTTAATGTTTGCTGCTCTTCTGATATTGACACTTCCTCTGCTCATGGTTTCTTGCTAGGTCTACGCCTGCATGATGGTCTTTTTCCTGAGCAACATGATTGAGAACCAGTGTATGTCTACCGGAGCCTTCGAGATCACTTTGAATGGTAAATGTTCTACTTTGCAGTTCTGTGACTTGTGAGCGATTTGCATGCGGCCAGTTTCCATATGGCACAGTGGCCCATGAGCGCTGGCTGCGTCGCCATCTGTGGGTCCTGTAGCATACACTGTACAGCACAACGTCCTGTGACACCCCACCAGTAAATGTTTGTGTGGCTGCTACTGTAGTTGTACCTGCGCTGGTTAACCTTTGCACGCAGACTATCACTACTTCTATATAAGCTATGAATAATTAACTATTTAACCCTTTGTCATTATGTCCACAACATTATTGTAAACCTTAATAAGCTGCTGTAGACTCGAGCCATAACAAACTGGGAATTGGTAAATGTTCCACTAAAGGATGGTCTCTCATGTCCAACCCTCAGTTCATATGTGGAGCATAACGTTTGGACCAGCTGTGTCTCCTGAGCTCAGAAGCAACATTCATGCCTATGAGACTGTTGTGTTTGGGTCAGGAGATCGGTGGCTGGTCAGTACATGGATTGTGATAGTTAGAAGCGTGAAAGTGACCTAAGCCCTTTTATGTGTGTATATATATATATATATATATATATATATATATATAATAATATATTATTATTATTTTTCATTTGTCTGTCATAGATCACGTTTTAAATAAGCCTGCTCTTTATCGCTTCACTGGGGGACCGGAAACCATGGCTGTATGCTGCTGACACTGTGCAAAAAAAATTAGCTCCCCCCAGCAGGTACACCCCACTGACTGGCACTAAAGTAATCAGTTTAGCTTAGTGACAGTAAGAGGTGGACATGGGTCTTTCACTAGACCCATATCTACCTCGGTTTTTGGTGTTTTTTCAGTAACGATTTCCCCTTTCTTTTTCAGAAGGTTCCCTTTTTTTCTGTACCGTCCATTAGGCCCTCTCTTCACCTGTGTTTTTTTCTGTCATCCACCCCACTGCCCTTTCCTGCGCCGGCCTCTCATTTTACTCTAGGCCCCGGCTTCTGTGTGGCTTAGCTGCGGTGCTCTGCTCTACCCCCTCACTCCTTCTTGTCGTGCGGGCTGTCCGCCTGCTGCAGACTCGCCCCCTTGCCTCCTTCTGTGGGGTGGGAAACTGCACGCCCTCTTCTCTCAGGAGGCCCGCCTCTTCCTCCGTGCAGTCGTCATTTTCCGGCATCCGGACTCTGTATCACAGGAGCCTCTTCAGCCAGCCCTTCTGACCCCTCATCACCACAGAACCCTAGGATCAACTTGCGAGACCTCCGCTTTCACGTGGGTAAGCTCTCCTCTGCAAACTGACACTCTCCTCAGCATCAGCCTCTTTTCTGTCCCCCTAGCCTCTGGCATTTGTTAGTGAGCCTGCCTGTCTTCTATCATGTCTAATTCTAATGGAGAGCGTTCTTGTCCTCCTCCTCCGGCCTCTATTACTCTTGTCAAACACTTTGTTCTTCCTGTAAATGCAGACTCCATTCTGGTCAGTCTTCCCCCATCTGTCAGCATTGCATCATTAGCAATTTCTCCGTCTTTACTGCCCAGGAGTCATCCACCGTTTCATGTGCTCCCCTTTCTCAGTCCGTTGTGAATCTAATCAAGTTGTCCCAGACCCTGGTATCCGTGCTTGACAGATTGCCTGTTCCTCCCTCCACTCATGCCAGTGGATCCCATAACCTTACCTTCTACAGATACCAGCAATGGCCATAAGCGGAATAGGCAGTAGTGTCACTTCAGTTCCTGTTCTCACTCCTCTGGACTGGTGGCTTCCCAGTCATCTTCCCCAGATGCGCCAGCGGTACTGGCGTCTGACTGGTTCTGAAACTGTGCCAGACCTGGACTCTGACCAGGCCTCTAAAATGAGAGACATGGTGGAGAGTCTAATTGTAATAAGCAGACCCTTAATGTTAAGGAAGCCCCTTCGGAGCCATTCGATCAAGGAGTGTCCTTCAGGCGGTCAAGACGAACTCCTCAGAGTTTTTGCTCCCCTTTTTGCTGGATCAACTCATAATGTAGGCCACCCGTGGAAACAGTTTTTTTTCTTCCTCAGGCCAAATCTCGGCACCCTCCCCTCAAGTTCAAATTTTGGCCTTGTCTGTTTAGGATTCTGTCAGGAGAGGGCACAGCTGGAAAGGGGAAGGCCCTCCTGGTGCCCCCACAATGCGCAAGGCAGATCCTCCAGCAGCAAGCCTAGCCAATTCTCCGCAGTCTCTCCTCTTCCACCCAGTGAGTACCTCAGAATGGGCGATCGTCTTCTGTTCTTCAGGGACGCCTAGGTCAGAGAGGTTGTATCGTCAGGATACAAAATAGAGTTAATTTCACGGCCCTGATGTTTTTTTTCTAAACCCGCCTCCCAAAGGATCCGTCTTTGGTTCCAGGTTTCTTTGCTGTCGTTTCCTCACTCTTCCGAACAGGTGTCATTGTTCCTGTCTCGCCTCAGGAACATTTTACAGGTGTCTATTCAAACCTCTTTGTAGTTCTAAAGAAGGATGGTTCGACCCATCCTCGGTCTGAAGTTACTGCACAAAAGGGTCAGTATTTGTCATTTCAGAATGGAATCACTTTGCTCAGTCATAGCTTCCATGGAATTTCAAGAGTTCTTGTGTTCGCTGGATATTCAAGACGCCTATCTCCGTGTCCTGATTTTTCTGAGCCATCTGAGATTCTTGCACTTTTGGTACGGCAGGACCACTTTCAATTCGTTGCCCTACCATTCGGCCTGGCAAACACACCCAGGGTCTTTACAAAGATAATTGCTTCGGTGATGGCCATTCTACGGACCAGGGGTCTAGTAGTTCTGCGTTACCTCGACAATATCCTCATCATCAAGCCTTCTCTCTAGCTTAGGAAAGCCTGTCCATCGCTCTCGACACCCTGTCTAGTCTCGGCTGGATAGTCAACAGGACAAAATCTTGTCTAGTCCTTACCCAGCATCTGATTTTCCTGGGCATGCTGTTCAACACCCTTCAGGCGAGGGTATTTTTTCCCACCGAAAAGAGCAGCTCTCCAGCAGGTTGTTTACTCTCTTCAGGTCCCTCTGTTTCCGTCCATTCGCTCAGCCATGATGGATTTGGCGGCTGTGTAGGCAATTCCCTTAGCTCTGTTTTGCACCAATTCCCCTTCAACAGACCATACTGTCCCAATGGAACAGGTCTGTTCTCTCCCTGGATTGCCCAGTGCAGATCTAATCCCGAATCGGGGAGTCCTTAAAGTGGTGGCTCTCCCACCCCCTCCCCCCCTTATTCGTCGGGGTCTTCCTCCCTATCCACTGGCAGGGGATTACAACGGATGCCAGTCATTTAGGCTATGGAGCTGTCTTCCGCAGTCTCACTAGGGTTGTTGGTCACCAGAGGAATCTTAATTGTCAATCAACATTCTCAAGATTAGAGCTCTTCTTCTGGATGAACAGAAAGGTCCTGCAGTTCGTCTCCAGGTCCCGCTATCCTCTTGCTGAGTGCCTTGACGCTCTGGCGATAACCTGGTCACGATTAGCACTTCCTTGCCTGTTCCCCGCTTCTCCTTCTTCTCTGGCTTTTGAAGAAAAACAAAGCATAGAGGGTGCCAGTCATCCTGATAGTATAGCAGTAAGTAGTGGTATGAATAGGTCGTTAATCTGCTCACAGACGCCCCTTGGAGCCTCCCGGACAGACCGGATCTTCTTCTTTCTCAGGGTTCTAACTTCCACCGGATCATCTTTTTTTTCTCAGGGTTCCATTTACCACCGGAATTCTCGGTCACTCAATTTGACGGTATGCCTGTTTATACTGCAGTTCTAAAAGCGTCCAGTTTCTCGGGCCAAGTAATTCAGACGATGATCCAAGCTGTGAAGCCTGCATCATCTCGAGTCTACTATTCTACTTGGAAAGCCTTTTTCTGTTGGCGAGTCTAATCACACCGCGCGTATGTTTTTTTTCTTCTGTTCTGGTCTTTCTTCAAACAGGACTCTATGCAGGTCTAGCTCTCCGCTCGTTGGAAGGGTCAAGTCTCAGCATTATCTATTCTTTTCCAAAAATAACTTGGCTTCACGCTCTCAGGTCACTTCAGGGAGTGGCTCATGCGGCTCCTCTGTATCATTCGTCAGTGGAGCCCTTGGACCCCAACCCGGTTCTGGAAGCTGTCAGGAGTTCCACCTTTGAACCACTCAGAGAATTCTCCCTTTATTTTCTATTTTGGAAAGTAGCCTTTCTCATGGCCAGTATTTCCAGGTTTCAGAGCTGGCAATGCTTTCTTGTCACTCCCCTCTTTCTTATTCTGCATCAGTATAAAGTGGTTTTGCGGCCTGTTCCTCCCCCCCCGCCCCTCCTCCCCTCCCCCCCCCCCCCCACCCAAGGTAGTTTCTGCATTTCATCTCCATGAGTACATAGTCCTCCCCTCCTCCTGTCCTTCTCCGGTTCATCCCCTGGAGTGTTCTGTGAACAGATTGGATCTGGTCAGGGCGATTCGCATTTACCTTTCCAGGAATGCCCCCTTCCGGGGATGGATTCTTTGTTGTCCCTTTTGGGTTCTCGCAGAGGCCTTCCGGCGTCCAAGGCTACAGTTGCTTGCTGGATCTTGGTGGCTATCTTGGAAGTGTACCAAGTTAAGAACTATTAGTTTGGTTTTGGGGTATATATTTTTGTTACACATTGCATCTCCTACTGCTTTATCACTAACTGATTAAATTGGTGCCAGACGGTGGGTTGTACGCTGCTGGGGAAGAGCTAATTTTTTTGTGCAAAGTGTTAGTCCCTAATGGCAGCAGCATACACCCATGGTTTCCTGTGTCCCCCAGTGAACGCTCTGACAAACAGATTTTACGGTGAGTAATCAAAAAACTGTTTTGTTTGCGACACATTCTGGTATTTGGCGTTGACAAATCTTGATTGATAGTCGCGTGCAGTTTACATGAATTTTTAGTGCGTTTCTGCAGCAGTAATATTGTATGTATCCTACTTGTGATGCACATATTAGTATGTAAGGTTATTGGAATTCCCTAACTTAGATTATTATTCAGAATTCTTTATTTTAGTAGTTTATACTCAAATAATAGAGTAGGTAAATGAAGACCGTGCAGATTTTCAGTGTAGTTTGATATTCTTGGTCTCTGAGGCATTTTGTCCCCCCACATACACACTAAGGAAATGTTGTATTCTTGTAGGCTCTCTAAAAATTATGGGGAAGCTGCTCAAGAAAGGAGGAAGGAAATGTTGTCAGTCCCATAATGTCGCTGAACTGATCACACCCTCCCCTAGCTCTAGGCTGTAGTCCCTGTATCTCCAGCCTTGGTCTATTCTATTACATATAGCCTAGTGCGCTCCTGTGTATTGCAGCTGTCACTCAGCACTTCTTGAACTCCTTCTGGACCAGGCAACTTTTGTTTGCACTTTTGTTTGGCTTTTTTCCTGCTGTTCTTCCAAGAAGGATATTTTTATTTCCGTCCGCAGTCAATTAAGGGCTTTTACGGGGATGAGTTGTAGTTTTGAATGACACTATTCATTTTGCAATGAAAAAGCAGACAAAGTATGCCAGTCTGGATGAAATTGTGGGGGGAAAAATGCAATTCTGCTATTGTTTTTACGGTATGCATTGTGTCAACATTCTCTGGGTCAGTACAATATTTTGGTGGGGAGGGGGTGGGGGCTTAACCCCTTTCTGCCAGCTGACGGAATAGTACGTCATCTGGCAGTATCCCTGCTTTGAGGTGGGCTCCGGCGGTGAGCCCACCTCAAAGCCGCGACATGTCAGCTGTTATAAACCGTTGACAAGTGCCCGCAATAGGCGCGAGCGGAATCGTGATCCGCCCGCGCCTATTAACTAGTTAAATCCCGCTGTCAAAGCTGACAGCGGGCATTTAACCAGCGCTTCCGGCCGCCGGGTCGGAAATGAGCGCATCGCCGACCCCCGTCACGTGATCGAGGGTCGGCGACACGTTGCCTTGACAACCAGAGGTCTCATAGAGACCTCTATGGTTGTTGCTGGCACATTGCTGTGAGCGCCGCCCGGTGGTCAGCGCTCAAAGCAATGCAGTAAAATCGGCTACATATGGGCGATCTGCTCATCGCCCATATGTAGCATAGGCAATCGAGTTGTGCATGCTTCTAGCCTCCTGTGGAAGCTATTGAAGCATGACAAAAGTAAGAGTTTAAAAATTAAAAAAAAACCTAAAAGTTCAAATCACCCCCCTTTCGCCTCATTCAAAATAAAACAATAAAAAAAATCACACATGCACATATTTGGTATCGCCGCGTTCAGAATCGCCCGATCTATCAATAAAAAAAAAAGGATTAACCCGATCGCTAAATGGCGTAGCGAGAAAAAAATCAAAACGCCAGAATTAAGTTTTTTTTTGTCGCCACGACATTGCATTAAGATGCAATAACGGGCGATCAAAAGAACGAATCTGCGCATAAATAGTATCATTAAAAACGCCAGCTCAGCACTCAAAAAAATGAGCCCTCACCTGGCCCCAGATCACAAAAAATGGAGACGCTACGGGTCTCGGAAAATGGCACATTTTTTTTTTTCTATTTTTAGCAAACTTTGGATTTTTTTTTCACCACTTAGATATAAGAGAACCTAGACATGTTTGGTGTCTATGAACTCGTAATGACCTGGAGAATCATAATGGCAGGTCAGTTTTAGCATTTAGTAAGCCTTGCAAAAAAGCCAAACAAAAAACAAGTGTGAGATTGCACTTTTTTTTTGCAATTTCACCGCACTTGGAATTTTTTTCCCGTTTTCGAGTACACTACAGGGTAAAATCAATGGTGTTGTTCAAAAGTACAACTCGTCCTGCAAAAAATAAGCCCTCACATGGCTTATTGATGGAAAAATAAAAAAGTTATGGCTCTGGAAAGAAGGGGAGCGAAAAACGAAAACGCAAAACCGAAAAAAGCTCCGGGGGTTAAGGTTTGTGTCAGATTTTTGAGACTGTAAAGCTACGTGCACACCCTGAGTACTTGCTTGGTTTTTCTGAGCCAAAACCAGGAGTGGAACAATCAGGAAGAGTATAATAGAAACACATCACCACTTCTGTATTTATCACCCACTCCTGGTTTTGGCTCACAAATAATGATGTGAAATACTCAACGTTTGCACGTGACCCTAATATTTATATAAGTGAACTTGAACCTGTGATTGTCCGATCACTAGCACTATGTACACTGTAATACTGCAGTATTACTGTAAATCAAGGTCTCCTCTAAGCACAGCTGAGCTTCAGACTACTACCAAGATGACATGGACAGGGCCCTTCTATAGACCCCTGGCTGCATAGTGACCCATTGGAACCCGCGATTGTATCATGAGGGCTGATAGAAGCCGGGTGCGCGCGGTCAATGATGTCAATTAAATGCCGCTGTCACAGATTGAAATCAATAATCTGCACTCTGACCGCTGCTGTGTGAAAATTGCCGACTATGTAACGTAACTGGCATCTACATCGTGTGGTGAGAAGCCATCCCTCCACACTTGTGATCCCCGGCTCGGGGCAAGGTTACACCCATTTGCATGAATGGGGTTAAAAAGAGCCAGTGGACTATCATAAAAGTTACTCAAACGAAAAAGGCAGCACTCTGTAGCACCATAGCATGCAAATATGAAAAATGAGTGCCGCCCTCTGTTTTTTTTTTTTTAACCCCTTAGTGATTGAGCCAATTTGCAGCTTAATAACCGGGCAAATTTTTACAATTCTGACCACTGTCTCTTTATGAGGTTATAACTCTGGAGCGCTTTAATGGATCCCGCTAATTCTGAGATTGTTTTTTCGTGACATATTTTACTTCATGTTAGTGGTAAAATTACTTCGATATGACTTGCGTGTATTTATGAAAAAAAAAAAGAAAATATGGCGAGAATTTTTAAAATCTTGCAATTTTCAAAATTTTTAATTTTATGCCCTTAAATCAGAGAGATGTCACAAAAAATACTTAATAAATAACATTTCTCACATGTCTGCTTTACATCAGCACAATTTTGGAACCAAAATTTTTTTTTGTTGGGAAGTTATAAGGGTTAAAAGTTGACCAGCGATTTCTCATTTTTACAACAAAATTTACAAAACCATTTTTTAGGGACCAAATCACATTTGAAGTAACTTTGAGAGGTCAATATGACAGACAATACCCAAAAGAAACACCATTCTAAAAACTGCACCCCTCAAGGTGCTCAAAACCACATTCAAGAAGTTTATTAACCCTTTACGTGCTTCACAGGAACTGAAGCAATGTAGAAGGAAAAAATTAACTTAACTTTTTTTTCCAAACATTTTACTTCAGAAACAATTTTTTTTTTATTTTCACAAGTGTAAAAAGAGAAAATGAACCACAAAATTTGTTGTGCAATTTCTCCTGAATACGCCGATACCCCATATGTGGGGGTAAACCACTGTTTGGGCACACGTCAGAGCTTGGAAGGGAAGGAGCGCCGTTTAACTTTTTCAATGCAGAATTGGCTGGAATTGAGATTGGACCCCATGTTGCGTTTGGAGAGCCCCTGATGTGCCTAAACAGTGGAAACTCCCAACAAGTGACCCCATTTTGGAAACTAGACCCTTTAAGGACCTTATCTAGATGTGTGGTGAGCACTTTGAACCTCCAAGTGCTTCACAGAAGTTTATAACGTAGAGCCGTGAAAATTAAAAATCTTTTTTTTTTTCCCCAAAAATGATCTTTTCGCCCTCAAATTTTTATTTTTACAAGGGTAACAGGAGAAATAGGACAAATTGCACAACAACTTTTTTGGTCCAGAGTGCGCTAATACCCCATATGTGGTGGGGAACCACTGTTTGGGCACATGGGAGAGCTCGGAAGGGAAGGAGCGCCATTTTGGAATGCAGACTTTGATGGAATGTTCTGCGGGCGTCATGTTGTGTTTGCAGAGCCCCTGATGTGCCTAAACAGTAGAAACCCCCCACAAGTGACCCCGTTTTGGAAACTAGACCCCCAAGGAGCTTATCTAGATGTGTGGTGAGCACTTTAAACAGAAGTTTATAACACAGAGCCGTAAAAATAAAAAATCATTTTTGTTTCCACAATTGATTTTTATTTTTTTTTTGCCCCCAATTTTTTTTATTTTCCCAAGGGTAAAAGGAGAAATTAGACCCGCAAAGTTGATGTGCAATTTGTCCTGAGTACGCTGATGCCCCTTATGTTGGGGTAAACCACCGTTTGGGCACACGTCTGGGCTCGGAAGGGTGGGAGCACCATTTGACTTTTTGAACTCAAAATTGGCTGGAATCAATGGTGGCGCCATGTCGCGTTTGGAGAACCCCTCATGTGCCTAAATAGTGGATACCCCTCAATTCTAGCTCCAGCCCTAACCCCAACACACCCATAACCCTAATTCTAACCCTAATGGAAAAATGAAAATAAATATATTTTATTTCATTATTTCCGTGATAAAGGGGGTGGTTATCTACTTTTTTTTTCACTTTGATCACTGTGATAGGGTTTATCACAGTGATCAAAATGTACGTTCAATGAATGAATGGAATCTGCCAGCCATTTTTTCTCGGAAGAAGATGGTGGCGCCCACCGGAGCATGCAGGAGGGCCCGAGGACCAGGGGGGATCTGGGACCCTATTTTTCTCTCCTCTGATGTGCGATCAATTAGTTATTTAATTAACGGCGCTGTGGTTTAAGTACCCTTAACTACTGTCGTTAAGGGGTTAAATTTATCTTAAAAGTTACCACAGTAAGTTTGTTTAGACAGGAGACCCCCTTTAACTTTCTTTGTCCCCACCAGGCCGTGTGAATTGTCTGCTGACTTTCACGTAACGTCTCTGTAGTTGAACATAAATATACAATTCACTTTTAGATGACTTGGAAAGTAGTGTAGATCACCCTGTTATCAATTGGTTGCCACATTAGGGAATACAAACGACAATGGCACATGCTGACTACAGGCGATGTTAAGCTGGCAGTAGTGCTATGAAAGCTGTTCCTGCCTCGTGACGTGCCCCTGTCTGAAAAACTTTGGTCACAGATCAAAACTGATTGGCGATTTAATATCCAGGCATTCAATCCACACACAGCATCATGGAATGGGAGGCCTGTGTGCCGCTCTGTTGCCCGTGTGCACCTTTGGTGCAACCCTTCTCAAAGTTGTAGCAGTACAGAGAAATCCAGGGCACCAGACGAGCTACTTTTGGTAACTTTTAGTGCAGAAAAATCACAACGTTTTGGCTGCACAGGGCCTTTTATCATGCCAGAGAGATGTTAGATATCCAGAGTGGATGGGGTACTGGCTATAGGGAGTTAATTGTAAATCAGTCCCCAAAGATCCTCCCATCAGTCCAACCTTCGTTGGCATGGAATCTCTACATAATAAAAACAAAACCTCAATATCATTAAATACGTGGGTTAAAATACAAATCTACATCCATCCAGTGTCTCTGACAGTTTTAATTACTATAGATCAGTGATGGCGAACCTTGGCACTCCAGCTGTTGAACTACAACTCCCAGCATGCCTCAACTGCTGCAGGTTGCAAGGGCATGCTGGGAGTTGTAGTTTTACAACAGCTGGAGTGCCAAGGTTGCTATAGATGGTTAGTAAGTTTCATGTTTATTCATACAGACATCAATAGTGGCCACACCACTAGGGTTAGCGCTGACCATTTTACTTATTTTCTTTTCAGAGTGCAGTCTGGCTGCCCCTCTTTTGACCAGTAGATTGTGCTTTTCTGTGGTATATTTGTTGCCGCTCTTCTATTTTGTTGTATTTTATTCCAGATGTTCCTGTGTGGTCAAAGCTAGAATCTGGCCAGATCCCATCAATGCAGCAACTTGTCCAAATTATTGATAATGAGATGAAGCTAAACGTTCACATGGATGCAATTCCCAACCACCACCGCTCATAACCACATTTTCCAGCACCGGATTGATTTTGTAAGTATATGGATATCTGTAACCTTGATCTTCTGCTGAAGTAGTATTAGGCTAAGTTCACACGTTGCGGAATTGCCACGGAAATTTCCATGGCAATCCCGCACTTCTCTGCCGCGGGAAATTTGTATTTTTTTGGTATGCGTATTCCCGCCAGAAACTAGCGTTTTGCAAGCGTAATTAGCTTGCAGAATGCTAGCGTTTTCCTAGCGATCTGTAGCATCGCTGGGAAAACTGATTGACAGGTTGGTCACACGAGTCAAATATAGTGTTTGACTCGTGTGACCAACTTTTTACTATTGATGCCGCCTATGCCGCATCAATAGTAAAAAGATCTAATGTAAAAATAATTAAAAAAAATAATAAATAATGATATCCTCACCTTCCGGCGGCCCCTGCAGCTTTCCCGCCTCTCAGCGACGCTCCCGGCAACTCCCGTTCCCAGGAGTCCTTTGCGACAGACCCCAGATGACGTAGCATCACGCGAGACCGCTACGTCATCTGGGTGATCTCACAATGCATTACTGGGAACGGGAGCGTCCCTGAGAGGCAGGAAGGCTGCGGGGGCCGCCGGAAGGTGAGAATATCACTATTTTTTATTTTAATTATTGTTTTACCAGGGATATGGTACCCAGGGCCTGGAGGAGAGTCTCCTCTCCTCCAGGCCCTGGGTACCATCCACACATGAACCGCTTATATTCCGCATAGCCACATGAGGAAAGTAAGCGGTTCAGTGCATTCCTATGGCGGCGATTCCGCTGAGATTACGAAAAATTAATGAACATGTTGCTATTTTTCCCGCGAAGCGTTTTTTTTGCGGAAAAAAAAACGCTGCATGTACACAAAAATTGCGGAATCCATTTAAATTAATAGGATGCTTAATGCTTGCGTTTTTTTTCGTGTTTTTGCCGCGGGAAAAACGCGAAAATTCCTGCCTTGTGCACTTAGCCTTAGTGTCGTAAGTGAAGAATCTAGAATGAGGGTGTAAAATATTCCCTGCCAGTAATTAGCAAAAACTTATCCTGCTATTAATGAAGTCACCCAACCTGTTTCCTGCACAGTATTGGGATGCAGTGTCAACTACGTGGCTGTGGTGCTTCATTAACCAGTAAAGTATTAATGAGGGGGAGGCAGGGAATCGCCCCACAACAGGGTTCCCAAACTGCATTTTATTTCTTTCTGGACTGCTTGAAATCACAGGTGCCTAACCTATTTTATGATGAAAAACTATAGTACCTCATATACTCATGTATAAGCCGACCCCCCTAATTTTGGCACAAAAAACTGGGAAAACTTATTGACTCGCGTATAAGCCTAGGGTGAAAAATGATTATGCCCCCGTATGATGCTCCACAGATTATGCCCCCATATGCTGCACAGATTATGCCCCCATATGCTGCACAGATTATGCCCAATATGCTCCACAGATTATGCCCCTATATGCTCCAGATTATGCCCCTATATGCTCCAGATTATGCCCCATATGCTCCACAGATTATGCCCCTATATGCTCCAGATTATGCCCCCATATGCTCCAGATTATGCCCCCATATATTCCACAGATTATGCCCCCATATGCTCCAGATTATGCCCATATGTTCCACAGCTTATGCCCCCATATGCTCCATATTATGCCCCCATATGCTCCAGATTATGCCCCCATATGTTCCAAAGTTTATGCCCCCATATTATGCCCCCATATGCTCCACAGATTATGTCCCCATATGCTCCACAGCTTATGCCCCCATATGCTCCATATTATGCCCCCATATGTTCCAGATTATGCCCCATATGCTGCTGCTGCAAAAAAAAAAGACACTCACCTCTCGTCGCTGGGGGCCAGGTGCCGGGGTCCTGAGCAGGCGGGGACACCGGCGCGCTATGGGGGACAGGTGCCGATGTCACAGCTCGCTCAGGCCCCCGGCACCTGAGATATTTACCTGTCCTCTCTGCACCGCAGCGCTGCGTCCTCTTCCTGGTCCTCGGCAGTGAATGATCAGGCAGGGGGCGCGGCGCTCACTAATGACGTCATCGCGCCCTCTGCTGATCATTCACAGCCAGAGGAGTCAGACGAGGACGCAGCCTGCAGCGTGGAACGGGACAGGTAAATATCACTATACTCACCCTCCACCGCGCGTCCCTGCAGCCTCTCCTCTTCTCCCGGCTCTCTCCGCAGCGCTTCCTTCCTTCAGCGGTCACATGGTACCGCTCATTAAAGTCATGAATATGTGCATATTCATGACTTTAATGAGCGGTGCCATGTGACCGCTGCAGGAAGGAGCCGGAGATCGTGGGAGAAGCAGGGGGGCTGCAGAAACCGTGGCGGCGGAGAGGTGAGTATAATCCGACACCCCCGCTCCCCCTCCCCGCTGACCCCCGTATATGACACGCGTATAAGCCGAGAGGGGAACTTTCAGCCCTAAAAAATGGGCTGAAAATCTCGGCTTATACACGAGTATATACGGTAAATCATTAAGATTGTCAATGATGTGCCTGTATCTCACTATATTGATATGAATGTATTTGCTGTGAACTGTAAAATGAGCCCCAGAAAAATCAGTCACAATTATATATAATGTTTATTTTTATTTTTTTTTTTTACGGGCACAAGAAAACGCCTACTTTTCCAGATTGTCCAGGAATTTTTGGACTGTTGGCAATGCTGTACAAGAAATATGGCTTTGGTATTAGTAAGCTTTTCTGCAGTCATTGTGTGTGACCACAGACTGACGATTCGTGACAGCATGCGTTTCTTCACTGTCACGGTTCTCCGTTTTTCTCAATATGAGCCTTTGGGAATGTCACCATATGTTCGTAGTTTGCATCTAAATGAGACCCCCACTTTTCTCAGTTCTGTTTTATTGGGAGAAGGCTGCAGAGTCTAGTTGGCGCGTGATCACAAGTACACCAATGGCGTTTGATCAGATGATCTTATGGGAATTCATTCGTGACTGTGCGTATCACACACTGTCATGATTCATCAGTCTGCAATAATATAGGTTTTATATTGTTGCTAGACTCCGTTACAGGGGAATTTTATGATCTAAAAATGTGGTAGTTTAATGATGGGGCCCAAATTACTTTTCCTCCCCCTTCAATTACTCTCTGCCATTTTTGAACCTTAAGCATAGAAGCTTGGAACACATTTTTCAGATGTGGCTCCCTGTCCACTACCCTTTTTGTAGAGGCATGTGGTGCCCACACTGGTGCAGCCTGGCAGAGGTTGCCCACACTGGTGCAGCCTGGCAGAGGTTGCCCACACTGGTGCAGCCTGGCAGAGGTTGCCCACACTGGTGCAGCCTGGCAGAGGTTGCCCCCACTGTATTGCATGTGTAGTAACGCCAGTGCTATAGTAATGGCCTTACAGTTTACATTGAGTTTCCCATAAAATTGTGCTGCAATGTGTAGATTTAATAATGCAGCGCCCTGCATCTAACCAACCTCTATTTCTAACCCCTCCAGGCATGACTTGGGCTTTCCTGAAGGTGTCAGCGGGGCTGGTGTTTATGAAGGCCTGCTCTGAAGACAGCTCCTGTTGGTGCAGACTGGATGTCTCTGCCATCTCGTTGTACCTTGTTGAAGTCCCACATGCAAGTTTTTCTGAGTGCTGCCCTCTTGTGGAGTTTTACAGCCACAGTGCAATGAAATCTTGTGTAGTCCCAGCCACGTTTTTTTTTTGTTCTCAAGCCATTGTTTCATATTGTCCCATACGTCACATAATGCTGGCATTAAACCTTGTTTTCTATTCATCATTTCCAGTGTTGGAATAGGTTATCTCATTTTCATTTTCCTGAGATTTTTGTCTTTGATAATCTAATTTTTATAAGAATCTGTTCTTTTTATAGTTTAAAGTGACGCTCTAGCAAAAAATGTAAGACTCCAATAATCGGCTACTGTTAGCGTGTAGTTCTCTGGAGGTTCTGTATAATAAGATTATATTGCAGATCGCTAAGTTATTCTAAATTATAAACACATTTATCGGCATTGGAGAATTATTGGTGACTGGAGGATGGAGCTGTCCTGTTGTATTCGAGTTACTGTAGAGTTTTTAAACTGAGCCTTTCTACTAGTCCTCTTTACAGAAGATGCAAATTAAGTTAAATAAACCTACCATAAAGTAAAACATCAAAATGTGTGTGGACTCCCTTTGTGTTATACATGCATATTCCCACTAAACTTGTAACGTATCGACGAGCCCGAACATCAGCTTCTCCTCTGGCTGAAATCTAGGAAAACGGTTTGTATGTGGAGGCAAAACAAGATGGTGATGGCAGGGAGTCAATTGGATGAGTAACTTTGCGTCTTAGACTAAATGCTTATTTTGTTTGTGCTCTTAGCAGAAGGTCTATGTAAGGAAACCCTCCCAGGTTCTACCAGTCCACAGATGGAGGTCCAAAGTGTGTTGTGTTGGCCTCATCTGGCTGGCATGAGGCTTAATGCCCTATATTTACCTCCGGATGGGTACATTTGGTGGACTGATGTCATAACCTCCATCCAGACTATAACCACTGTATGACATAACTTAACTCCTGAGCCCATGGTTCCTACAATAGGCAAGGATGCAGTGTACTGTGTCTGTACTGCATCAAAAGGGAGGAGAACAAGGTAATAACCCACAGTAACGATGACAAGTTGTGATTATAAAAATTAGATAGTCTTTAGTAAGTTACATAAAAAATGGTGACGTATAGTAGGATAGGGCAAGGCAATATAAACAGATTACATTAGTAATGGAATGTATACAGGGCCTGTAACGAGGTCAGGGGCCACTAGTGAATTGGTAGGATGTAAATCCAAGGTCAGACATCTGCCATCATTAAAGAACATGGGAAAGTGTTTTTTTTACCCATCATGCATATGTCCTATCTTTCTGGAATGTCGTTTCGGCCTAAGCCTTTGTCTATGATGTCTGCATTATGAGGCAAAACAGATCACCTAATTTGAACTTTATAAATTAAAAAATATTCAACAGAATAAATGCTCCACAAATATGTAAGAAAGTAATATATAGTCAAATGATGTGAAAATAAGGGTAGTGAAATAAAGACTAGGTTGAGGGGGGAAAGCCACAAACACAAGAAAAAAGGATGAAAATGGTAGAAAGCCCACAACAATAATAGGTATAATTTGTAGACTGAGCTCCCGCGTGCAGGGTCCTCTCTTCTTCTTCTGTAACAGTCGGTGACTTGTATTGTTCATGATTATTGTACTTGTTTTTCATTATGTATACTCCTCACATGTAAAGTGCCATGGAATAAATATAATCTAACAACCTTTATTGTATAAAAAGATATAAAATCACAGTTAAGGCATGGGTCCGACAGTAAAGATAAATGTCATAAACAGCCAATGAGAACAAGCAGAAGTAGTTAGTATCCTGTATATTGTAATGTGTGTGTATATATAAAGCATAATGTGGTCTCCACTTCTCCAGTCTCAGAACAGGAATCAGGACATTATACTTGTCTCTTCCTTTTCAGAAAAAAAAAATGGCCACCATTGACCTTCAATATGCAAACTATCAAATCCCTATTCATCTGATGTACAGGGATTTCCTGAGGATTGCAATTTCTCACAAGCAAGGAAGACTTAATTTCCAATTAAACATCCTGCAACTTACAATTTTAACAGCACTAAGGATATTTGTAAAAGTTATAGCAGAAATAGTGGTATAAGTAGAAATCAAAGGATCAGCATTATACCGTACTAGGACAAGCCACTGCTAGCAGCTCCATTATCTCCTACAATATTATATTTTACTTGTATAGTGCCATTAATTCCACAGCGCTTTTCAGACTTTCAGTACTGTCCCCATTGGGGCTCACAATCTATATTACCTATTAGTATGTCTTAGAGAAGACATATCATATCCTAAAGCCTATGGATGGTTAATTAACATACAGAAGCCAAACCTAAAGCGGTCTACAAGGAAGATCTTTTAGGAATTGTAGACTAATGTCTTTCCCAAAGAGAACACTAGAAATATCAATAACTTAAACATCTTCATTACAGAAAAAAAGGTATATTTTAAATGTTGAGGTAGTCCAAAACTCTGCAATTAAGTTTTAGTATGTCACTGCAGAGTTAAGGGTATGCCACACTAAGCGAGATCACTACTGCGTCACCATTTATGACGCAGTAGCGATCTCGTTAGCGACTCAGCTGTGAGATTCCAAACAACTCATCAGCTATCTGTGATTCCAAACACAACTCATCAGCTATCTGTGATTCCAAACACAACTCATCAGCTATCTGTGATTCCAAAACGCATCTCATGA
>JARQOD010000005.1:127607000-127685088 GCA_033576555.1 Oophaga sylvatica | reverse complement strand
CAGACACAGCACAATCCCCTTAGAAGACAGAGATGGTGTTTTCCCATCTGCCTTTCTGATCATTGCATATATACAGCACTGAACAAGCCTTGTGTATACAGAATAGCGGTTATGTGATTGTTAGATGATGATGGCGTAAAGCAGGAGCTGTTGGGTCTTATCAGAAACAGATGACGCTGCAGATTAAGCTGAACGCTAAGGCTAAGTGCACACGTTCAGGAATATTTGCGTTTTTTTTTCGCGATTTTCCGCGTAAAAACGCGAAAAAAACGCAAGCATTAAGCAGATCCTATACATGTTAATTGATTCCGCATGTTTTGGCCACATGTTGCGTTTTTTTTCCGCGAAAAAAACGCTTCGCGGAAAAAATAGCAACATGTTCATTAATTTTGCGGAATGTAAGCGGTCATGTGCGGTGGTACCCAGGGTCTGGAGGAGAGGAGACTCTCTCCAGGCCCTGGGTACCATATCCCTGGTAAAACAATAATTAAAATAATAATGATATTCTCACCTTCCGGCGGCCCCCGCAGCCTTCCCGCCTTCAGCGACGCTCCCGGCAACTCCCGGTCCCAAGAGTCCTTTGCGAGAATCACCCAGATGGCGTAGCGGTCTCGCGAGATGCTATGTCATCGGTGTGATTTGTTGCAATGCATCCTTGGGACCGGGAGTTGCCGGGAGCGTCGCTGAAGGCGGGAAGGTTGCGGGGGCCGCCGGAAGGTGAGAATATCATTATTTATTTATTTTTTTTTTTTATTATTTTTACATTAGATCTTTTTACTATTGATGCGACATAGGCGGCATCAATAGTAAAAAGTTGGTCACATGTGTCAAACACTATGTTTGACTCGTGTGACCAACCTGTCAATCAGTTTTCCAAGCGATGCTACAGATCGCTAGGAAAACGCTAGCATTCTGCAAGCTAATTACGCTTGCAAAACGCTATTATTCTGGCGGGAATACGCATACAAAAAACGTGCGTATTTCCCGCGGAGAAAGTGCGGGATTGCCGTGGAAATTTCCGCGGCAATTCCGCAACGTGTAAACTTAGCCTAAATGTCACTCTAACCAAGACTAATATCATAGAATGTTAGTGTTGGAAGGGACCTCCAGTGTCATCGTATCCAACCCCCTGTTCAGTGAAGTTTAGTGAATCCTGCACTATCGAACAGATGTCTGTTCAGCCTCTGTTTGAAGACTTCCTTTGAAGGAAAACTTGCCACCTCTCTTGGCAGCCTGTTCCCCTCATTGATCACTCTCACTGTTAAAGTTTTTCTAATCTATATCTTCTCCCTTTCAGTTTTATTCCATTGCTTTTTGTGTTTCCATGTGCAAATGAAAATAAGGACAATTCCTCTACACTGTGACATTCCTTCAGATATTTGTGTTAAATGATTGTCTCCTCTTAGCCTTATTTTTTGCAAGCTAAACATTCCCAGATCTTTTAACCGTTCCTAGTAGGACATACTTTGCTGTCCGCTCACCATCCTGGTAGCTCGTCTCTGAACTTCCTCCAGTTTTTCAATTTATTTTTTTAAATGTACTCAGAATTGGACACGGTGTTCCAGATGAGGCCTGATCAAGGAGTAGTAGAGGGGGATAATTATTTCACGTGATCTGAACTCTGTGCTTCTCTTAATAAATCCTAGAACTGTTTTCCTTTTTTGCTGCTGCGTCACACTGTTGACTCGTGCAGTCTGTGATCTATCTATTATTATTATTAGTAGTAGTAGTAATATACACAAGTCTTTTTCACACGTGCTGTTGCTTAGTTCTATTCCTCGCATTCTGTAATTATAATTTTCGTTTTTCTTGCCGAAATGTAGAATCTTGCATTTCTCTGTTAAATACCATTCTATTAGTCTCTGCCCATTGTTCTAGCTTATCTAGATCCTTCTGAATCCTTTCTGTCTTCTCTAGTGTTAGCTGTCCCTCTTCGCTTTGCATCATATGCAAATTTAATTTGTTTACCTTCAGTTCCCTTATCTAGATTATTTATAAAAATATTGAACACCACTGGGGCCAGGACAGAGACTTGTGGTACACCACGTGAAACACTCTTCCAATTGGATGTGCAACCATCTATTACTACTCTTTGAGTACAATCACTGAGCCAGTTATGAATCCACCTAAATGTAGCCTTGTCAATCCCATCTAATATATAATTACCAATAAACTCTGTCACAGCTTCTGGCGCTTGTCGCTTCCACAATGCACCGCGGCCGGAACTACGCCGACCGCCATATTGGAACACCCAAGTTTTGGGTATTCCGATACGGCGGCCGGGATTCATATCCCCTGCGAAAGCCATGCGGTACCGCTCATTGGCTGAGCCGCCCGCCGGCTGAGCTAAGTAGTGCCGCGCGGGATTCAAATCCCGCACCAAAGCCGCACGGTACCGCACATTGGCTGAGCCGCAGGAATCAAATCCCTTTAGCAGGGGATTTGAATCCCGTGCCGCTCATTGGCTGAGCAGGCGGCAGCTCAGCCGCTGAGCGGTGCCACGCGGCTTTGAGCGGCATGTGATTCAAATCCCCCGCCAAAGCCGCGTGGCACCGCTCACTGGCTGAGCTGCCCGGGATTCAAATCCCCCGCCATTGGCTGAGCGGTGCCGCGTGGCTTTGGTGGGGGATTTGAATCCCGCACCGCTCATTGGCTGAGCCGGCAGCAGCTCAGCCAATGTGCGGTGGCTGTGAGCGGAGCGGGATTCAAATCCCCCGCCAAAGCCGCACGGCACCGATCATTGGCTGAGCCCCCTACTCGCTCAGCCGATGAGCAGCGCAGGATTCAAATCCTCCACCATTGGCTGAACGGTGCTGCGCTGATTCATGGCCGAGTCAATTAAAGCCCCCCGCCGGCTGAGCGCCCCTGACTGCAGGTTGGGAGGAGGGAAGTTTATGGGCAGTGACTGTGTGTGTGTGTATATATGCGTATGCAGGCATTGTCTGATGGGACTACAAGTTTCATCGGGCTATGCCTGCAACACTGACAGTGAGTGACACATTAGCCAATGTTGGGACAGTAGTAGTCCCATCATCCGGCTAATGTCTTGAATGTAAAAAAAAAACCCATACATTACATACATATAACATACAACACATAACAGAGTACATACTCCCCAATCACCTAATCCCCGAAGCCATCGATCTGTAATAAAAATAAAACAACCTATACATTACCTTTCCGCCGTAGTCCAGCGATTAACGAGTGTCCCACGACGATCTCCGTTGTAGAATACTGACATCGGGTGATGTCAGTGCTCTACACGGCCGCCACGATACACTGACAGCGGAGGTAATCCTCCGCTGTGTGTATCCCTCCGCCGCCGGGAGAGAATGATGTCAGTTCATTCTCTCACCGGCAATGCTGGGTGAGAAAATTCCCACGCAGCATTGCCATAAAGTGAGAGAATGAACTCAGGTAACCTCAGTGATGCACTGCAGGAACCATTGTCTCCTGTTAGTGCATCACTGGGAGACCCTATAGAGCAGTGACATCACCTGTCACTGCTCTACAGTCATGGCCAAAAGTTTTGAGAATGACACAAATATTAATTTTTACAAAGTCTACTGCTTCACTTTTTCTAATGGCAATTTGCATATACTCCAGAATGTTATAAAGAGTGATCAGCTTAACAGCAATTACTTGCAAAGTCAATATTTGGCTAGAAAATGAACTTTATCCCCCAAAACACATTTCAACATCATTGCAGCCCTGCCTTAAAAGGACCAGCTAACCTCTTTTCAGTGATTGCTCCATTAACACAGGTGTGGGTGTTGATGAGGACATGGCTGGAGATCAATCTGTCATGATTAAGTAAGAATGACACCACTGGACACTTTAAAAGGAGGCTGGTGCTTGGCATCATTGTTTCTCTTCTGTTAACCATGGTTATCTCTAAAGAAACACGTGCAGTCATCATTGCAATGCACAAAAATGGCCTAACAGGGAAGAGTATCACAGCTAGAAAGATTGCACCTCAGTCAACAATCTATCGCATCATCAAGAACTTCAAGGAGAGAGGTTCCATTGTTGCCAAAAAGGCTCCAGGGCGCCCAAGAAAGACCAGCAAGCGCCAGGACCGTCTCTTAAAAGTGTTTCAGCTGCGGGATCGGGCTACCAGCAGTGCAGAGCTTGCTAAGGAATGGCAGCAGGCAGGTTTGAGTGCATCTGCACGCACTGTGAGGCGGAGACTCTTGGAGCAAGGCCTGGTCTCAAGGAGGGCAGCAAAGAAGCCACTTCTCTCCAGAAAAAACATCATGGACAGACTGATATTCTGCAAAAGGTACAGGCAGTGGACTGCTGAGGACTGGGGTAAAGTTATTTTCTCTGATGAATCCCCTTTTCGATTGTTTGGGACATCAGGAAAACGCCTCATTCGGAGAAGACAAGGTGAGCGCTACCACCAGTCTTGTCTCATGCCAACTGTTAAGCATCCTGAAACCATTCATGTGTGGGGTTGCTTCTCCGCCAAGGGAATCGGCTCTCTCACAGTCTTGCCTAAAAACACAGCCATGAATAAAGAATGGTACCAGAATGTCCTCCAAGAGCAACTTCTCCCAACCCTCCAAGAGCAGTTTGGCGATCAACAATGCCTTTTCCAGCATGATGGAGCACCTTGCCATAAAGCAAAGGTGATAACTAAATGGCTCAGGGAACAAAACATAGAGATTTTGGGTCCATGGCCTGGAAACTCCCCAGATCTTAATCCCATTGAGAACTTGTGGTCAATCATCAAGAGACGGGTGGACAAACAAAAACCTAAAAATTCTGACAAAATGAAAGCATTGATTGTGCAAGAATGGACTGCTATCAGTCAGGATTTGGTCCAGAAGTTGATTGAGAGCATGCCAGGGAGAATTGCAGAGGTCCTGAAGAAGAAGGGTCAACACTGCAAATATTGACTTGCTGCAATAACTCATTCTAACTGTCAATATAAGCTTTACTCAAATGTGTGCAATTATTATATTTCTGTCTGTGATAAAAACATCTGTCAAACACACATAAAAACCAGAGGGCAGCAGATCATGTGAAAATATAATATTTGTGTCATTCTCAAAACTTTTGGCCATGACTGTATAGGGGAGATCGTCCTAGGACATTCGTTATTAATTGGACTACGTCGGACAGGGAGTATACGGTTGTTTTATTTTTTTACTTTTTATTACAGGAGACCGAGGGCGTCGCTTGGATCTGGGCGTGTAATAAAAATATGAAAACTGTTTTGTGTTTAAATACTTTTCTTATGTGTGTGGGTTTTTTTTTTTACCCTTTATTAATATAAGATTAAGAATGGAGAGGTGTCTTATTGACGCCTCTCCATTGTTTACCATGCTTAATGTCACCTTACAATAGCAAGGTGACATTAAACCCTTATTACCCCATATCCCACTGCTACACGGGAGTTGGAAGAGAGGGGCTAAGTACCGGAATTGGCGCATTGTACAGATGCGCCAATTCTGGGGCGGCGGGGTCCTGGTATTTTTAGCCAGGGGGGTGCGCCAATATCCATGGTCCCTTCCTAGGCTATGAATATCAGCCCGCAGCTGCATAGCCTTTCTGGCTGTAAATTATTGGGGGACCCCACATCATTTTTTGGGGGGTCCCCCTATTTTAATAGCCAGTAAAAGCTAGCTGCGGGCTGATATTCATAGCCTGGGAAGCTCCATGGGTATTAACCCTTTCCCAGGCTAGAAATATTGGCCCGAGCCATCGGCTTTCCCCCTCTGGTGCAGAAAATTGCGCAGGAGCCCATGCCATTTTTTTTCCCATTTTTTTTTTTTAAATTAACGCTGTTGCGTGAAGATTTTGTGTGTGTGTCATTACCTATTTATGTACCATTCTATCATCTATCCCATATCTATATTATCTATTTATCTTTCTCCTTTGCCTCATGGGGGACACAGGACCATGGGTGTTATGCTGCTGCCACTAGGAGGACACTAAGCAGTTACACAAAAAAGTTAACGCCTCCTCCTGCAGTATACACCCTCTGCTGGCTCTATCCTGAACCAGTTCTTGCTTAGTGTCTTTAGGAGACACTAGGGTCTAATTTCAGACCCAGACTTTATTTTATTTTTTACTTTTTCTCTTTTTTTTCATGGATTGGACAGGCAACGGGGCCTTTCAAGGTCCCAATCTCCCAAAAACATCAACAGGCAGGAACGCGGAGTGTTGCCTCCCTGTGTCCCCTCCAACCTCTACGTCTGCCTGGGCTCTCATCGGGTGACGGATTCCTTTAATGGGTCTGCTCTCCCCCCACCGTCAGCGGACGGGAACATGAGGTGTCTGTGCCCCTGGATGAATAGGTCCCTTTGCTGCGGCCTTCTCCGCCGCCAAATCTGCGGTCGTCCCCGCTGGCCGCTGCAGTCATCTCCGCACAGTTGCGGTCGTCACCTCAGCCGACACAGCTAGCCGTGACCATCGCAATGGCCTCTAATTTAGGCCCGGCTTTTGGCCGTGCCTGGCCCGTTCCTGCCCACCCGGCCAGCTCCGCCCCCGCCCACCCGACCGGCTTCGCCCCGTCTCATAGCGCTCGCCGGCCGGCTTTGCCAGGATGCTGCATTATGCAGCCAGGGACCAAACCCTCTTCTTCCTGGCCTTTGCTCCGCCTACAGATGACACTAAACTCTGCAGGGTAATCAATACAGAGGAGGACAATTTTATATTACAGGAGGATTTATGTAAACTAGAAGCTTGGGCTGATAAATGGCAAATGAGCTTTAATGGGGATAAATGTAAGGTCATGCACTTTGGTAGAGCAAACAAGATGTATAATTATGTGCTTAATTGTAAAACACTGGGCAAAACTGTCACTGAAAAAGACCTGGGTGTATGGGTGGACGACAAACTCACATTTAGTGGCCAGTGTCAGGCAGCTGTTGCGAAGGCAAATAAAATAATGGGATGCATTAAAAGAGGCATAGATGCTCATGAGAAGAACATAATTTTACCTCTATACAAGTCACTAGTGCAACCACACTTATAATACTGTGTACAGTTCTGGTCTCTGGTGTATAAGAAAGACATAGCTGAACTGGAGCGGGTGCAGAGAAGAGCGACCAAAGTTATTAGAGAACTGGGTGGTCTGCAATACCAAGACAGGTTATTACACTTGGGGTTATTTAGTTTGGAAAAACGAAGGCTTAGGGGTGATCTTATTACAATGTATAAATATATGAGGGGACAGTACAAAGACCTTTCTAATGATCTTTTTACTCTTAGACCTGTGACGGGGACAAGGTGGCATCCTCTACGTCTGGAGGAAAGAAGGTTTAGTCATAATCACAGACGCAGATTCTTTACTGTAAGAGCAGTGAGACTATGGAACTCTCTGCTGTATGATGTTGTAATGAGTCATTCCCTACTAAAATTTAAGAAGGGCCTGGATGCCTTTCTTGAAAAATATAATATTATAGGTTATATATACTAGTTTCCTAGATATTGCGTTGATCCAGGGAGCTAGTCTGATTTCCGTTTGTGGAGTCGGGAAGGAATTTTTTCCCCAATGTGAAGCTTACTGTTTGCCACATGGGTTTTTTTTTTTGCCTTCCTCTGGATCAACATGTTAGGGCAGGTTAGGATAGGATATGGGTTGAACTAGATGGACTTAAAGTCTTCCTTCAACCTTAATAACTGTTACTATGTTACTTTCTCTGGCGCTTCTTGTTACTCACAAGAAGGAAGCTGCAAACTTATTCTTGGGGTCCTGTTCCTGGAAGGAAGAGGGGTGACGCCATTTCCAAAAGCCTGGACACCACAGCAGGACGACTTCTCTGGGGGCACGGACACAGGACCTGGGTAAGCTAGCGCACGCTGCTTAACCCCTTCCACTGCAGATGCATAGGTTAACCCCTCCACTGCAGGCTCACTCTGCTTAACCCATAAGCTGCAGGCACATCCTTGCAGCCTCTCAGCAGCAGCCATCTGCAGCTTCCCTCGGTAGTGTGCAAAATGTCTCAATCAAAGTCTAATAAAAAGGTGGATAAGACGCACACGGTGATCTACAGTATGCCTCATGTACCTCATGCAACGTTTCCCTACCTCGGAAACATCCTAAGCCTCTCTGTACAGACTGTGAAGCCTCAGGCTCTCAGGAGCCCCCCACTACTGTATGTAGAACACAGTGGTGTCAGCCCCCTGAATGGGCCTCTTCCTTGGCACAGTCTATGGCTTCCCTCGCAAAGGCCCTAGAATCCTTTCATGATTCCTCCTCAAGCCAGAGCATCTCCTTACCCCCCGTAGAGGGTCCCTCAGCCACACAGGGGCCTTTCTCAGACAGGGCCCAGATGGCGACAGAGGGTACACATTCTTCTAAGAAGTGTACCCGTGACATGTCCCCACGGATCTCCGATGCCTCGGCATCCACTAGCTCTACGTCTCGCTCCCCTTCACCAAGGGTTTACATGAGCATGACTCTGAATACGAGTCAGATGTGGCCCCAGACCCGGACTCCCCTGAGTTCCAAGAGTCTATAGATTCTCTCATCGAGTCGATTAATCAAGCCCTGAAAATAGACGAAGAACTCCGTACTAATCTGGATCATCCAGTGTCTTTTAAAAGAACAAAACGGCCTCACAGGGTTTTTGCTAACCACCCTGAGTTTACGGATATTGTTAAAAGGCATAGAAGTTGCCCAGACAAGCGTTTCACGGGCCTAAAGCTGCTAGAAGTTCGGTACCCCTTTGCACCTACTCTACGACAAGAGTGAACTGAGGCTCCTGTGGTAGATCCACCCATATCGAGACTCGCTTCAAAAACTCTACTGTCTCTGGCTGATGGATCTTCCATTAAAAATCCCACTGATCGTCAGATTGACAACCTGGCCAGGTCGGTTTTTGAGGCTGCAGGAGCAACTCTATTTCCTTCATTCGCGACCACTTGGGTAGCCAGAGCTATGGTAGCCTGGGCAGAGGCCATACTGAAAACCAGTAGGGACAATAGCCTGCCATCCGAGGTGACTAGTTTCGCCTGCCAGATTGCCCGGGCAGGGGATTACGTAGTTCACGCCTCCATAGATGCGGCTAATTGTGCCGCACTTGCAGCCGCCAACACTGTTACCATCAGGAGAGCATTGCGGCTCAGTGAATGGCAAGCGGACTCCGCCTCAAAGAAATCTCTGACTTCCCTGCCGTACCAGTACGGGCGTTTGTTCGGCAATAAACTCGATCAGATTATCTCAGATGCAACTGGTGGGAAAAGCAAATTCCTTCCTCAGCGTAGACTTAGGCTGCTTTCACACTTCAGGCTTTTTGACTCAGGCGCAATCTAGCGTGTTTTTAAAAAACGGATCCGGTACCGGATGCGTTTTTTTAGCATTGACTAACATTAGCGCCGGATCGCGCCTGATGTCACTGCGTTGCATCCGTTTTTGGGCGGATCCGTCGGAAATGTACATTCCGGCGGCCGGACAAGACGCTTGCTGCAACGTTTTTTTTTTTTTTTCCTGAGCCGCCTGACAATGCCCGAATCGGCACTTCAAGCGGCCGGAAACAATGCAAACCTATGGAGCCGGACCAGTATTTTGACAAATCCGTCAGAAAACTGATCCGGAGTCCAAGGTCTCTCTCTCTCTCTCTCTCTCAAAGTAGCCTTAGGCTACTTTCACACATCAGGTTTTTTGAATCAGGCATAATCCGTCCTATGCCTGATAGGACGGATCTGGCGCTGATTTTAAAAAACTGATGCAACTGATCAGGTTTTTTTTGCCTGATCCGTCTTGACCTTTTCAACCCGGAAATATAAAATTTCCATGTTGAAAATGCAGTTATGAGAGAGAGAGAGAGAGAGAGACCTTGGATTCCGGATCAGTTTTCTGACGGATTTGTCAAAATACTGGTCCGGCGCCATAGCTTTGCATTGTTTCCGGCCGCCTGAAGTGCCGATTCAGGCACTATCAGGCGGCTCCGGAAAAGAAAAAAAAAACTTGCAGCAAGCGTCTTGTCCGGCCGCCGGAATGTACATTTCCGACGGATCCGGCCAAAAACGGATGCAACGCAGTGACATCAGGCGCGATCCGGCGCTAATGTAAGTCAATGCTAAAAAAACGCATCCGGTACCGGATCCGGTTTTTTAAAAACACGCCGGATCGCGCCTGATTCAAAAAACCTGAAGTGTGAAAGTAGCCTTAGTCTCCCATTTCGGAACCAATCCCAGGCTCGCTTCCCACCCTTTCACAGTACCACAGGATGGTCATCCACAACCGCTTCCGCTAACTCTTCTCGTCCTCCACGCAGGGACAGAGGTTCGCACCCTTCCTTCATACCTAACTCCTGGAAAAACAGATCTCCCCGTTCCAGACCCAAAAGTGCCCCTTCCAATCAATATCCTTGAGATCCGAGCAATAAGGCGTGCTCTTCATCATTTCCATCAACTTTTAGCTGGACGTCCCATCCAGATCCAATCAGACAATGCCACGGCCGTATCATACATCAATTGCCAGGGAGGCACACGAAGCAGAAGAGCGATGCTCGAAGTGACACACATTCTGCAATGGGCCGAGACAAACCACTCGCTCATCTCTGCAGTTCATATTCCGGGAGTGGAGAAATGGGCGGCGGACTTTCTCAGCCACTAGGGCATAGCATCGGGAGAGTGGTCTCTTCACCCGGAAGTCTTCCTTCAGATTTGCCAGAGTTGGGGCACTCCGAATGTGGACCTCATGGCCTCCAGGATGAATGCCAAGGTTCCAGCATTCGTGGCTTGGTGTCGCGATCCGTTAGCCATCGGCTCGGATGCGCTAGTACTGCCATGGAGCCAATTTCGTCTCCCCTACATCTTTATTCCACTTCTGCTGATCCTAAGGGTCATCTGAAAAATCAAAGCGGAATGCATTCCAGTGATTCTCGTCGCTGCAGACTGGCCACGCCGAGCTTGGTATGCGGAGCTAGTACATCTAGTCGCCGACGTCCCCTGGCGGTTACCGAACCGTCCGGATCTCCTCTCCCAGGGACCCATTTACCACCAGAACTCGAGAGTGCTGAGGTTAACGGCCTGGCCATTGAATCCTGGATCCTAGCCCAGGCCGGGTTCTCGTGGCGAGTGGCTTCTACCATGATCAACCCTAGGAAACCAGTTTCCATGCGCATTTATCATCACGTTTGAAAACATTTTTCTCATGGTGTAAAGATAAAGGTCGTTCTCCGTTGGTGTTTTCCATCATCTCCATTTTGAATTTCCTTCAAGCAGGATTGGATTCAGGCCTAGCGCTGGCCTCTCTCAAGGGCCAAGTTTCAGCTCTATCCGTCCTTTTCCAGCGATGGATAGCTTCCAAGCCGCAGGTTAAGACCTTCATGCAAGGAGTGTCGCATCTTGTCCCTCCATACAAGATGCCTTTGGAACCTTGGGACCTTAACTTGGTCCCCCTTCGAGCCTATACAAGAAGCTTCTCTCTCTTCTTTCGTGGAAGGTTGCCTTTCTTGTGGCAATAATGTCCATCAGACGGGTCTTGGAACTGGCGACTTTGTCTTGCAAACCTCCATTTTTGATTTTCCACCAGGACAAGGTGGTGCTCAGGACATCCCCGTCCTTCTTGCCTAAAGTTGTCTCGGCTTTTCATCTGAATGAAGACATAGTACTTCCATCATTCTGTCCATCGTACTGAGAAAGCTCTACACACTTTGGACTTGGTTAGGGCTCTCAGAAAGTACATTTCCAGAACAGCGTCTTTCCGCAAATCGGATGCCCTGTCTGTGCTTCCAGAGGGACACAGAAAAGGTCTGCTTGCTTCTAAGGCCACGATTGCCAGATAGATTCGTTCAGCGATCCAAGAAACTTACCGTGTCAAAGGTCAGCCTATCCCCACCGGGGTTAAGGCACACTCCACTCGGTCAGTGGGGGCTTCCTGGGCCATTCGACATCAGGCTTCCGCTCAGCAATTGTGCAGGACTGTGACTTGGTCCAGTCTTCACACATTTGCTAAGCATTACAACATTCATTCTTAAGCCTCTTCTGATGCAGCCCCTTGGCAGACAGATCCTGCAATCTGCAGTTTCACATCTGTAGGTATTCATTTAATCTTTTAAGCATAGGGTGCTTGAGGTTTCACCTGTTGTGATGGTTCCCCACCCAGGGATTGCTTTAGGACGTCCCATTCTCCTGTGTCCCCCAATGAGATGAAGGAGAGACAGGGATTTTTGTGTGTACTCACCATAAAATCCTTTTCTCTGAGCCAATCATTGGGGGACACAGCACCCGCCCTCTTAGCCCGTTGGCTTGTAGTCATTGTTGGTTTTGGCATATTGCACTTATGTTTGTGAGCACCTACTGCTTTGGCACTGAACTGGTTCAGGATAGAGCCAGCAGAGGGTGTATACTGCAGGAGGAGGAGTTAACTTTTTGTGTATCTGCTTAGTGTCCTCCTAGTGGCAGCAGCATAACACCCATGGTCCTGTGTCCCCCAATGATTGGCTCGGAGAAAAGGATTTTACGGTGAGTACACACAAAAATCCCAGTATTTATCTATTATCTATCTATCTATTATCTAGCTATCTATCTATTATCTATCTATTTTCTATCTATTATCTATCTATTTATCCACTATTTTCTATCTATCTATTAATCTATTTTCTATCTATCTATCATCTATCTATCTATTATCTATCTATCTGTCTGTCTATCTATCTATAATCTATTATCTATCTATCTATTCTATCTTTCTATCTGTGTGTGTAATGGAGTATGGGTTGGGCAAATGTAAAAGAGGAGGTTGGACAAGAAATTACATCACAAATCTTTTTTTTTTGTTAAATAACATATCTTTAGTTAGCTTACAAAAACACATACAAATCCGCATGAAAAAACGCATCAAAAAAGCACCTGCATTTTCTGCCAAGAGATCCTGTTTTTGTGCAGAAAATTCAGCAGTCAAATCTGCAACGTGTGCCCATACCCTCAAATCCTTCGCCAAAGCCACGCGGCACCGCTCATTGACTGAGCCGCCTCTGGCTGCGCAGCTAGGGTGGGGGATTCAAATCCCACCCGGCACCGCTCATTGGCTCAGCCGGCGGGGCGGGGGATTTGAATCCGCGCGCGCGGCTTTGGTGGGGATTTGAATCCCACGCCACTCATTGGCACAGCCGCCGGCAGCTCAGTCAATGAGCGGTGCTGCATGGGATTTGAATTCCCCTCTAAGGCTGGCGACCAATCATCTGCTAGCCGTATTGGCGCCAGATTTGAATACCGCTAGTAGCTGAGGTGATTGGTCGCCCGCCACCGGGTTGCCGATCTATCAGCTGTTAGCGGTATTGCTGATCTCCCGGCAGTGTTAGCTTCACTAAGGATACACAGATGTTCATTTCACCGCACTCCCGATGCAATAGCATTGGGCCTATTTATAGTACTTTTATATTTTTCAATAAGGATAGTATGAGACTCTTTATCAAATGCTTTGCTGAAGTCGAGATATACTATACCGTATTTCCCTGATCCACCTATTCAGTGATTCCATCATAGAAGGAAATTAGATTAGTCTGGCATGACTTGTTTGCTACAAACACATGCTGGCTCTGGTTAATTACTGCATTCTTATCCAAATACTTATATACATGCAGTTTAATAATTTGTTCAAAGATCTTTCTTGTAAGGCTCTCTAGCCTGTAATTTACTTCTTTCCTTTTTTGAAGATAGGGACAGCATTTGCCCTTCTCCAAGCTTCTGGCACTTATACTGTTTTCCAGGATTTTTCAAGGATTCTGGCTAGTGGTTCTTCAATTTCCTCTGCTAACTTTCAGTAACCTAGGGTGTAATTCATCAGGACCAGGAGATTTAAATTCACTTAAATTAGCGGTGTTCCCTCACCATTTCTCTGTTTATAGATAGTGTAGATTCTTTTATTCCTTCTATGGCACAGTGAAGATCAGTTGATGTTACAATTGCTTTCTTAGAGAACAAAGATGCAAAATAGGAATTTAAAAGTTCGGCCTTCTCTACATTTTTTTGACCACATCACCCTTTTCATCCCATAAAAATCCTATAGCATCTTTGACTATAATTTATAATTTAACATAACCCCAAAATTCATTTTTACTGCTTTTGGTCTCCCTTGCAAGCCTCACTTCATTACTGGCTTTAGCTCTTCTAATGCTTGCCCTTCATTCCTTGCAAACAGCATTATAGTCTTTAGATACCCCCCCTTTTTCCCTTAATATACATTCATTTTTCCTTTTTATCAAGTGATTAAGTTTTGTGTTCATCCATCCTGCTCTCATTAAATACTTCCAATTCTTCCTTTTCAGGAATGTTGCAAATTGTGCAGTGAGAAGATCATTAGCAAAACCTCCCATCCATCTTGGACATTTCTGTCCTTTAGAACATCCAGCCTCTTTCTGACTCCATTAAAATCTGCCTTTCTGAAGTCCAACCTTAAAGGCTGAGTCCTTGCTGGTTTTCCTCCTCTTGTAATCCAAAATCCAAGGATAGCATGATCGCTGCCACCTAAATTCCCAGCCACCTTTACTTCCTCGTTTCCTCCCTGTTAGTAAGAATTAGGTTCAAGATTGCAGTTCCTCTTGTTCTCGAAACCTTTTGAAAGATAAAGTTGTCAGCAAGAGAAGATAACATTTTTCTGGACCTATTACTTTACCTGAAAGAGATTCTCAACAAATATCTGGATAGTTAAAATCTCCCATGATCACTTTGTCATAATTTTTTGAGAACAGAGACATCTGATCTAAAAAGAGTTCATCCATATCTTCAGTCTGTCCAGGCGGCCTATAGTAAACACCTACAATGGTGTTCTTTCTGTTCTCTCCTTGTATTCTTACCCAAACAGTTTCTATAGAGCTACTAGTCTCTGAGGCTTGGTTCTCTGTGGAGATATACGTTTTCCTAACATACAATGCAGCACCTTTTCCCCTTGTTAATCCCGTTTCTAATAAATAAGTTGTAGCCTTCAAGGTTTGCATTCCAATCACATGTATCATCCCACCAAGTTTCAATGATGTCTATGACATCATATCTCTCTTCCTATGTTAGCAGCTCCAATTCTCCTTGATTCCCATGCTCTGCATTTGTACAGTATAGACACATTTTAGTTTGTAGTCAGTTTCTCTTGCTCCTATATTTTCATTCAGAGGTTTTTGTTCTTTATTTCCACTTCTAATTCAGGGTTCTCAAAAGAATTCATTAGCTGCATATTTTTCCTGGTCGTATATTTCCCATCCCATATTGCTCTAGTTTAAAGCTCTCCTGATTAGTGTAGCAAGGCGTCTACCAAATACATCTCTGGCAAAAATTAAGAGACCACTGCAAAGTTATATAAAAATCAGCTTCTCTACATGTCTGACAGCCATTCCATTCCAGGATCAGTTGAATTCCAACAAGAGTACACCTCATTCTACTTAATGTGCTGCTGATTAGGTGATCATCTGATCCAAATCTTATTTAAAGAAGGAAAGTATAAAAAACACTGCTGTGGTGTTCACAATCCTCTTGCAATAGGACAAGCTGGATGTAAAAAGAAGTGATAGTAATATCCCAAAAGTAATAGGAATGAAAAAATAACTTTTAACCATGCCAAGGGGGTTGAAAAGAAAAGTCTTGAGTGAGGAAAAGAAGGGCTCAATTCTGGCTTTACTAATAGAGGGATACAGTGAGCGTCATGTTGCCTCCATCCCTAAAATTGCTAAGACGGCAATCCATTACAACAAGGTCAAGCAGCAGACCAACAGAGGGCGAAAACGACTCTCCACTGACTGGGATGACCGTCATCTTATTCGAATGTCACTCAGCAACCACAGGATGACATCAAGTGACCTACAAAAGGAATGGCAACTTGCAGCTGGGGTGAAGTGCACGGCAAGAACAGTTCGTAACAGGCTCCTAGAGTCAGGGCTCAGGTCATGTAAAGGTAGAAAAAAGCCTTTCATCAATGAGAAGCAAAAGAGAGCCAGGCTGAAGTTTGCCAAAGACCATAAGGATTGGACCATAGAGGACTGGAGTAAGGTAATCTTCTCTGATGAGTCTAATTTTCTGCTTTGCCCAACACCTGGTCATCTAATGGTTAGACGGAGACCTAGAGAGGCGTACAAGCCACAGTGTCTTGAACCCATTGTGAAATTTGGTGGAGGATCGGTGATGATCTGGGGATGCTTCAGCAAGGCTGGAATTGGGCAGGTTAATCTTAGGGGAAGGAAGTATGAATCAAGACGCATACAAGGTAATCCTGGAAAAACAGTTGATTCCTTCTGCTCAGGCAATGTTCCCCAACTCTGAGGACTGTTTTTTTCAGCAGGACAATGCGCCATGCCACACAGCTAGGTCAATCAATGTGTGGATGAAGGACAACCACATCAAATCCCTGTCATGGCCAGTCCTATCTCCAGACCTGAACCCCATTGAAAACCTCTGAAATGTAATCATGAGGAAGATTGATAGTTACAAGCCATCAAAGAACTGCTTACATTTTTGTACCAGAAGTGGCATAATGTCACCCAAAAGCAGTGTGAAAGACTGGTGGAAAGCAAGCCAAGACGCATGAAAGCTGTGATTAAAAATCATGGTTATTCCACAAAATATTGATTTCTGAACTCTTCCTGAGTTAAAACATTAGTATTGTTGTTTCTAAATGATTGTGAACTTGTTTTCTTAGCAATATTTGAGGTCTGCAAGCACTGCATTTTTTTATTTTGACCATTTCTCATTTTCTGAAAATAAATACAAAATTTATTGCTTGGAAATTCAGAGACATTTTGTCAGTAGTTTATAGAATAAAAGAGCAAAAATAAGATCGACCAAACAAGGCAAATCTTTATTGTTCAACCACCACAACCCATTTCTATACCAGACCAATGCCCAAACCCTATAACCTCCCTCTCCAACATCACTGAAGGGGAGCTTAATTGTCTCCTCTCCAAATCACACCTCACCACTTGTGCACTAGACCCCATCCCACCTCCTCACCACACACTTATCCCATCCCTAACCCACCTCTTCAACCTATCACTAACTTCTGCTACCTTCCCTTCTGCTTTCAAATATGCCACATCCTTAAAAAGCCAACCCTCGAACCAACTGCTATGTCCAGCTATCGCCCCATATCACTGCTCCCATTAGCTCCAAACTGCTGGAGCAGCACATCCACAACTGAACTTTTCTCCCACCTCTCATCTAACTTGCTCTTTGACAATCTACAATCTGGTTTTCATCCCCATCATTCCACTGAGACTGCCCTGACCAAAATTACTAACGACCTACTTACAGCCAAAGCGAACAGACAGCACTCTATACTCCTTCTAGACATGTCCTCTGCTTTCGACACAGTTGACCACTGCCTCCTACTACAGACCCTCTCCTCCTGTGGCATCAAAGACCTCGCCCTATTCTGGATCTCCTCATACATTTTCAACCTCACATTCAGCGTCTCCCACTCCCACACTACCTCCTCATTGGTGTCAGACTAACTGTCTAGAACTAAATGTGAAGAAAACCAAGGAGATGGTGGTGAGTTATAGAAGGAAAAAGGATGATTACTTACCGATCACTATTGCTGGCCAGGAGGTGGAGATGATTGAGAGCTACAAATATTTGGGGGTTCACCTTGACAGCAAACTTGATTGGAGGTGTCATACAGAGAAGGTTCACAAGAAGAGAATGAGCAGACTGTACTTTCTGCGGAAGCTCAGGTCGTTCAATGTGTGCAGCAAAATGCTGGAAATGTTCTACCAGTCCGTTGTAGCAAGCGCCATCTTTTTTGCTACCATTTGCTGGGGCAGTAGTGTGAGAGTAGCTGATGCTAATAAGCTCAACAAACTTATCAAGAAGGCAAGTGCAGCTGTTGGCCTCCATCTTGACTCTTTTGAGGAAGTAGTGGAGAATAGGATTCAAAAGAAGTGCAGGGCTATAATGAACAATAATACACACCCATTATACGAACTGTTCTTGAAGCAGAAGATCACATTCAGCAGCCGTCTAATCCTTCCAAGGTGTAAGAAGGAGAAATTCAGGAAATCGTTTGTGCCTACCGCTATGGGGATGTATAACAATTCACTAAGGGTGAAAGATGGCTACGACCTAGGACTGGCACACAAATGGAAATGATTAGAGATTTTTGTACCTTTGTTTGTTACGTATTGTGGTCAGTCATGTGCAAGATCTGTGTCTAGTAATTACTCTATGTAATGCTGTTTGTAATGTTTTGTTTGTAATGCTGTTGTAACGCTGCTGTGATACCATAATTTCCCTCAGGATCAATAAAGTGTATCGTATCGTATCCCACCCTCTCTCTGTTGGAGTTGCCCAAAGCTCTGTTCTAGGACCCCTATCTTCTCAATCTATACACTTAGCTTGGGACAACTCATAAAGTCCCATGGATTCCAGTACCACCTTTATGCTGTTGAAACTCAGATCTACCTCTCTGGCCCAGACGTCACCTCCTTGCTGTCAGAATCCCGGAGTGTCTATCAGCCATATACTCCTTCTTCCCCTCACAATTCTTCAAACTCAATGTGGACAAATCTGAACTCATCATCTTTCCTCCATCTCACAGATCTTCCTTACCTGATCTATCTATCACAATTAATGACATCACGCTTTCTCCCGTACCGGAAGTCCGCTGCCTCGGAGTAACCCTTGACTCTGCCCTGTCCTTCAAACCGCACATCCAAGCTCTTTCCACCTCCTGTCGCCTCCAGCTCAAAATATTTCCAGAATCCATCATTTCCTCAACCCTCAATCTACTAAAATGCTTGTGTATGCCCTCATCATTTCCCGCCTTGACTACTGCAACATCCTTTTCTGGGCCTCCCTGCTAACACTCTCGCATCTCTCCAATTCATCCTTTTCTCTGCTGCCCGACTAATTCATCTCTCTCCTCGCTACTCCTCCACTTCTCCCCTCTGCAAATATCTTCACTGGCTCCTATTCCCTCAGCATATCCAGTTCAAATTACTAATACTGACCTACAAAGCTATCAATAACCTGTCTCCTCCATATATCTCTGAACTAATGTCCAGATATCTTCCCTCACGTAATCTCCGGTCCTCCCAAGACCTCCTTCTCTCCTCCATACTTATTCCCTCGTCACCTAATCGCCTCCAAGACTTCTCCAAAATATCCCCCATCCTCTGGAATTCTGTGCCCCAACATGTCTGACTATCAACCACATTCGGATCCTTCTGGCAGAACCTGAAAACCCACCTCTTCAGGAAAGCTTACAGAGTGCAATGATCCCGCTGCCTCCTCACAACTACCGGAGCTACCGCCTCACCAACACGGGAGCTGCTGCAACCCCAACCTACTGCCTCCTTCCCCACCATCCTGTAGAATGTAAGCGCAAGGGCAGGGTCATCTACCCTCTGTATCAGTCTGTTATTGTTAGTTTGTTTACTGTAAGTGATATCTGTAATTTGTGTTTAACCCCTTCTCATGTACAGCACCATGTAATCAATGGTGCTATATAAATAAATAATAATAATAACATATACCGCTACACCATGACCAGACCACACATTACCACTATATAGTGACCAAATAATATCACATGCAAGGAACAAATACCATCACACCATGATCAGACCACATATTACCACCACACAGTGACCGGATAATACCACAGACAAAGAACATATACCGCTACACCATGGCCAGACCACATATTACTACTACATAGTAGCCGAATAATACCACATACAAGGAACAAATACTGCCACACTATGACTGGACCACATATTACCACCACATAGTGACCGAATACTACAATACTGATCATTAATATAAAACCACAACACTAATATTACCATAAGTTCCATTATACACAGGAGGGCTGTACATTGTATACAGTATATATTGTCAGTGTACAGGTAATACAAGGATCACCAGTGCCATTTTACAGAGGAGCCCTGTATATAGCGTACAGGTAATCCAGTATAATTTACAATTTGCCGAATGGCAAATGCATCCTAACTAATGATTCTAAGATTAAAATGTACCGTATATACTCGAGTATAAGCCGACCCGAGTATAAGCCGACCCCCTAATTTTGCCACAAAAAACTGGGAAAACTTATCGACTCGAGTATAAGCCTAGGGTAGAAAATGAGATTATGCCCCATATGCTGCCCCATGTATTATGCCCCACAAGATGCTCCATGTATTGTGCCCATATGCTGCCCCATGTATTATGCCCCACAAGATGCTCCATAGATTGTGCCCCATATGCTGCCCATGTATTGTGCCCCATAGATACTCCATAGATTGTGCCCACATAGATGCTCCATAGACTGTGCCCCATAGATGCTCCTTAGATTATGCCCCCATAGATGCCCCATGTATTATGCCCCCATAGATGCTCCATAGATTGTGCCCCCATAGATTATGCCCCCATATATGCTCCATAGATTATGCCCCTATAGATGCCCCATAGATGCTCCATAGATTATGTCCCCATTGATGCTCCTTAGATTATGCCCCCATAGATGCTCCATGTATTATGCCCCCATAGATGCTCCATAGATTATGCCATTAGATGCTCCATAGATTGTGCCCCCATAGATGCTCCATAGATTATGCCCCCATAGATGCCCCATGTATTATGCCCCATAGATGCTCCATAGATTATGCCCCCATAGATGCCCCATGTATTATGAACTGTAGGGATCCGCTCTGGTAGGCAAGGGCCGGACCGCAGTTATGAGGCAACACACAAGGGAATAGGACATGCTGCAGTCTAAAAAGACGCGCCGCATGTCCATTAACGCAGGTCTGCCGCCTGCGTGTTTTTAAGCATAGTGGAGACGGGATTTCTTGAAATCCCCTCCACTATGCTGTAACATCTGGACGCTGCGTGTTTGACGCTGCGCCAGCGCACAGCGTCAAACACGCAGCAATTACTGAAGAATTCCGGATCGTGGAAACACACCCTTAGGCTATGTGCACACGTTGCGGTTTTTTAGCGGTTTTGCCGCGGTTTTTCACGGCGAAAACGCCGCGAAACCGCGGCAAAACCGCTTACACAATACAACTCATTAAGGCCTATGAGATTCCGCAATGCTGTGCACATGCTGCGGGTTTTTCCGCGGCGGAATCGCATCGCGGGAGAATCCGCAGTATGCTCATTCTTTTTTGCGGAACCGCGGCGATTCCGCCGCCATAGGAATGCATTGAACCGCTTACTTTCTGCATGTGGCTGTGCCCACTATGCGGAAAGTAAGCGGTTCATGTGCGGATGGTACCCAGGGTCTGGAGGAGAGGAGATTCTCCTCCAAGCCCTGGGTACCATATCCATGTAAAAACAATAATTAAAATAAAAAATAATGCTATTCTCACCTTCCGGCGTCCCTGCAGCTTTCCCGCCTCTCAGCGACGCTCCCGCCAATCGCGTTCCCAGAAGTGCTTTGCGAGATCACCCAGATGACGTAGAGGTCTCGCGAGATGCTACGTCATCGGGATGATTGCCGCAAAGGACTCCTGGGAACGGAACTTGCCGGGAGCGTCGCTGAGAGGCGGGAAGGCTGCGGAGACGCCGGAAGGTGAGAATATCATTATTTATTATTTTTTTTATTATTTTTACATTAGATCTTTTTACTATTGATGCGACATAGGCGGCATCAATAGTAAAAAGTTGGTCACACGAGTCAAACACTTGTTTGACTCGTGTGACCACCCTGTCAGATAGCTTGTAAAACGCTAGCGTTCTGCAAGCTAATTCCGCTTGCAAAACGCTAATGTTTAGCGGGAATACGCATACCTATAATATGCGGATTTCCCGCGGCAGGGAGGTGCGGAATTGCCGCGGAAATTTCCATGGCAATTCCGCAACGTGTGCACATAGCCTTACACAGGTCGATGAGTACTCAACTGATCCCATCATTCTGTCCCCTTAAAGGATCATGCCGACATATCTATATTGAAGGAGAAATAAAAATGCTATGCCTCCTTGAGTGAAATGAAAAAAATAAACAATTCAAATGTATTTCAACCTAAATCCTAAAAGGCCTAAACAGGACAATTCTAAAGTGGATAAATAGTCAACTATGTGGACAAGTTCTGCGATAATATATACAGAAGTGTTCAGAACTCTGGAGCTCACTGGTTTGTTGTGTGGAAAGTTAACTTCAGACAAAAAACACAGGAAGACTAATAGAAGACGGTGTGTATACAGTTTATAACAGTTCCTTACTTTGTACTTATTTGTACAGTTACATTATGGTTTGTACATTGTAGCAGTTTGTGGCTTTTATCTTCATTGCACATATTTCCCAAAGCAGAAAAAAAGTATCAGAATCAGAATCCCTCTCTTGTAAGAAAAGACAAATCTTAGGACCTACCTCAAATAAAAAGGTGAAACTTATAGAATATCGAAACATTATCATTATCCATTTCTCACAGGGCGGCCATTAATATAACATTATTTGTCTAATGGAGTTTCTCTTTAAGCACACAAGTAATGGACATGTTATACTTCCTGAGGGCAGATACGTTCTTGGATACCATTCATGTAATTAATAAAGGAGAACATTGAGAAGCGATGTTATTCATCACAGAAAGCACACAAGCTGTTCAGTCAAAGTGCAATGTTCAGGAGAGATGATTGTCAGGGAAGTCAAGGATCAGGCATGTCTATTTTCGGACGGCCCATCCTTTTGTTCTCTCAGAAATAATCTGCCGCCTGACATATCTCCAGTGACTATCTTATAGAGAACACAGAAAGAATAGGCTGAGCAAGCGCTCCAGTGTCTGGGAATGATGGCCGAGATAGCTGCCGGCCAAACGATCATCCAAAAGATGCTTCGGGTGACAACCATCTAAGATTTATGGGTGGCTTGAGATTCTTATTTGCCTGCTGATGTAGGCAGTGAGTGGTTAGACTGATGTGCTGCCATACACACAGACACAATAGAGTAATATTAACAATTTCCATTTGACTACTCCTGATGCCTAGAGTTTGCATTCATCATGACATAATTGACTTTCTGCTTCTGGAGAAGTCAAATAAATATTGCACTAAACATCATTCATTACCTTTATCTTACCACGTCAAAATACTCTAGGATGCTATCACCAGAGCAATAGATGGGGCCTCTGTAATCACTGACTTTATCACTACTCCCTGTTTCCATTCAGAGTTGCTAGGTTATTAATCTCTATTCATTACATTCACATGAAAAATTAAGTTGATGATATTTACGTTTTTTTGTCACCTTCAATTGATAACCGAACAGATTATTAAAATCAAAAACTAGAAAACATGACATAAGCAGTGGCTGTGTGCACTACCCTGATTACATTGGATTCATACTATTAGAAAGCAATGTATGAGCAAAGAGACATTGTCTGTGCTCGCGTCAGTAGGGTTTATTAGAATTAGCGTTTCTTAAAACTTGTGGAGTCACCTTTAATGGATTACAGAATAGGTGTAGAAATAAATACAGCTGAAGGAAATAGCCAGAATAGAGGCTACTATTAAAATCCAGCAACTACAGAACTTCTGCTCTTATTTATTTATTATGCATTGCTTATTTAGCGCTATCTTATTCCGCAGCGCTTTACAGACATTATCGGCACTGTCACCATTGGGGCTCACAGTCTAAGTCCCCAATCAGTCTAGAAGAGACATTGTGACAATGGGAGACTGTGGGGAATGTAATAAGGAGCTAGACATGCACAGAGCCTACGGTCAACCAGGGAAATGTAATTTACAGAACTAACCCAAGAATCCAAGACAAGATTATAACTTTGGTAAGTATTCATTGTCAATCTTTTTCTACAGAAAGTACACAATGTGACTGTATTCTACTTAGTGCAGGACTCTGCTTCAAGCAGTTAATGATTACAGTTAGTGATGAGCGAGTATGCTCATTGCTCAGGTTTTCCCGAGCATGCTCACGTGATCTCTGAGTATTTGGGCGTGCTCGGAGTTTTAGTGTTTGTCGACGCAGCTGCATGATTTGCGGCTGCTTGACAGTCTGAATACAGGTGAGGAATACCTGTTTGTTAGGGATTCCATACATGTATTCAGACTGTCTAGCAGCCGCTAATCATGCCGCTGCGGTGACAAAAACTAAATCCGAGCACACCAAAATACTCGGAAATCACCCGAGCATGCTCGGGAAAACCCGAGCAACAAGTATACTCGATCATCACTAATTACAACATTAGCGCCTCTGACAAGGTAAGGGGGTGAATTCTCAGTATTTGCCTGAATTTCTCTGTCATTTAGCATTGCTAAATCTAAAAACTCTGTATCAGAATGGCTGTACCTTGTAAACTAAGCGATATATCATTGGAATGAGGGTCTCTTTGTCTACATCATGCTGCTCTCAGATGAGGCAGCAGTAACCTGCTGACAGATTCCCTTTAAATGGTACCTGTCACATACTGTCCACAGCATACAATAGTGACTGTCACACCAAGTTCAACATTTTGTCTGTTATGTTTGAATATACTAGGGTTTGGACAAATTTACATGAGCAAGCAATTAGCGGAGTAGACATGGAGGATGAAGAAATGGGTCAGGAGCAGCAGAGAAATAACTGGGTTAAGGTAGTAAAGTAGAGTGGAAAGGGGTCTAAGAAAAGGAAGAGGTCTCCAGTGGCAAGATGGAAGCATGTGATCCAAAAAAGCAGGATAATGAGGAGACAGTCTGCAATAATACAGCTGAAGAACCATCAGAAGCCTCTTGAAGGGAGAAAAAGAAGTACTGTGGTGAAGAAGAAAAGATGAGTGGTAGTCATAGGGGATTCCCTACTGAGAGGAACAGAAGCTGCTATCTGCCGACCAGACATTGCCTCAAGAGAATTGTGCTGTCTTCCAGATGCCCAAATCAAAGATGTGTCTGATAGGATATCAAGAGTCTTCAGTGCTACAGACGACTACCCATGTCTACTAAGGCCTCTTTCACACATCAGGCTTTTTGAATCAGGCGCGATCCGGCGTGTTTCTAAAAAAACGGATCCGGTACCGGATGCGTTTTTTTAGCATTGACTTACATTAGCGCCGGATCGCGCCTGATGTCACTGCGTTGCATCCGTTTTTGGCCGGATCCGTCGGAATTGTACATTCCGGCGGCCGGACAAGACGGTTTTTGTAACGTTTTTTTTTTTTTTTCCGGAGGCACCTGACAGTGTCTGAATCGGCACTTCAGGCGGCCGGAAACAATGCAAACCTATGGAGCCGGACAAGATTTTTGACAAAACCGTCAGAAAACTGATCCGGAGTCCAAGGTCTCTCTCTCTCTCTCTCTCTCTCTCTCTCTCTCTCTCTCTCTCTCTCCCTCTCCCTCTCCCTCTCTCTCTCCTCTCTCTCTCTCCTCTCTCTCTCCTCTCTCTCTCTCCTCTCTCTCTCTCTCTCTCTCTCTCTCTCTCTCTCTCTCTCTCTCCTCTCTCTACATTGATATCTGTATTTTCAACATGGAAAAGCTTCTTTTTCCGGGTTCAACAAAAACCTGATCAGTTCCATCAGTTTTTTAAAATCAGCGCCGGATCCGTCCTATCAGGATAAGACGGATCATGCCTGATTCAAAAAGCCTGATGTGTGAAAGTAGCCTAATACACATAGGAACTAATGACACAGCAAAAAAGGACCTAGAAACTATATGCAGAGACTTTGAAAAACTAGGCCGGAAAGTGAAGGAACTGGGAGCGCAGGTCGTCTTTTCATTCATCCTCCCAGTGGATAGACATGGACCAAGGAGATTGAACAGGATTCTACAAGTGAACAACTGGCTATGTCGATGGTGTAGTGAGCAACCGTTTGGGTTGATCATGGGAAAGTTTACCTATCCTCATATTTGTTGGGAATCTCTCTCAGGCAAAAGTAATGTGTCCAGAAAATTCTTATCTTCTCTTGCTGACAACTTTATGTTTCAAAAGGTACAAGAGACAATAAGAGGATCTGCAATCTTAGACCTAATTCTTAACAAAAGGGAGGCAAATGGTTGAGGAAGTAAAGGAATTTAGGAAGCAAAAATCATGCTATCCTAGAATTTTGGATTACAAGAGGAGGAAAACCAGCGAGGACTCAGACTTTAAAGTTGGACTTCAGGAAGAGGGTAGGAAAGGTCCAATGACTGGATGTTCTAAAGGACAGAAATGTTCAAGAAGGATGGGAGATTTTGCTAAATGACATTTCCAGAAGATTGGAGAAGGGCAAATGTTGTCCCTATCTTCAAAAAAAGAAAGACAGAGCCAGGAAATTACAGGCCAGAGAGTCTTACTTCTATAATAGGAAAGATATTTCAACAAAACAGCATGCATGTAAGTACTTGAATAAGAAAACAGTAATTAACCAGAACCAGCATGGGTGTAAGGTTCTATGTATATATTCCTGAAACTCAGTTTGTTCATCAGCCATTTTACTTTCTGTCTTGCTGCAGCTATCTTGCCCTCAGTCAAAATGGAGTTTCCAGCTTGCATGTTCCCGCCCTGATTCTCTCCTTTGCTTCTTAAGCAGCCACAGCTGAGCAATCAGTGCTTCAGAATCTAGCCTGCAGTGAACCTGTGACTTGACTCCTGTAAGCCTTGGACCTTGTACTCCAGTTATTCCTACTGAGGAACTCTGAAGCACTTGTGGACTCTGAACCCTGCTCTTTGAAAGACCCACGTTTGCATGGACTTACGGTAACAGAGAAGAAGATCCTGAATCTGTATTGGAGAGTGATTGCTGAGCTTGGATTACTCTGGCCTGCTGTGTCTCCTGTTTCTGTGTCTGCAAACTGTGTGACTATTTCTGCCAACTTGTATGAAGTAATACAGGACTTTTCTATATCAAACCTGTGACTCCTGTGTTTTCATCGCACCCAAGCACAAGACGCTATATGAACTCTACTACATACATTACAAGATTCTGAAGCCAAAACGTTAGTGTCTGCTGGGTCTGGAAGGCTGTGTCTGCTGTACTGTGGATATCAGACGTCCGGTTGTACTTTCTGTGATGACAGTGGTTGTGACTTCTCACAACCATTCCAGGTGAGCAATTCCCTTAAGTTTTTTCTTTTTGCAGTGTTACCACAGGTAAACACTATTGTTTTTTTTTTTTTTTCCTTTCTTTTCTCTTTTTTGTCTGCTGTAACTCTGGATATCAGATGTCTGGTTGAAACTTTCTGTGATGATAGTGGTTGTGACTTCTCACAACCATTCCAGGTGAGCAGTTCCCTTAATTTTTTTTTCTCTCTGCAGTGTTGCCACAGGTGAACACTATTGTTTTTTTTCTCTCCTCTTCTTCCAGTAATCCTGTCTTAAAAGATCTGGAAAATGGAGGCCCGCATAAAGGAACTTTGCGGAGTGACTGATAATATCCTTGCAGATTTGCAGAATATAAAGACCCGTTTTACAAATCTACAGGACCTCAATAATCACAATTTGCAAGTGGTTGGACAGACTACCCAGGATTTGCGAGCCAGGATTGAGGTTCTAGAGGGGCGAGTCCAGGCTCCTGCCGTAGCCCGAGTGCTGGGATTCCCAAGTTGCCCCCTTTTCGTTTTGGCGGTGAACGTGAGAAATTCAGCGGATTTATTAATCAATGCAATCTTTTTTTTTCTGCACATGCTTCACAATTTCCCACTGAACGATCTAAGGTGCTTACTATAATTATGTTGCTTACCAACAAGGCTTTAATGTGGGCAAACCCTCTGATTGAGACTGAGGATGATTGTTTGAATCACCTTGATGCTTTTATTTCAGCCATGGGGCAGGTGTTTGATGACCCCAATCGAGGTGCAACAGCTGAAGCAGCCATGTTAACTTTGCGCCAAGGTAAGCACTCGGTAGCTGAATATGCCTTGGATTTCAGGAGATGGGCCCTTGATACCACCTGGGACAGTTCCGCCAAAAAATCTATTTTTCGAAAGGGGTTATCTCCACTGATTAAGGATGAACTTGCTCGTGCCGACCCTCCCACTGCGTTAGGTGACTTTATTAACTACTGCATCCGTATTGATACTCGTCTGACTGAACGCAGGCAAGAGAGATGGTTCGAAAGCAATCGTACTAACCTTTTCCTACCTTCCTCTCCAGCTAAGGAACCTTTGAGTAGGATTACACGGGAACCTGAACCTGAACCCATGCAGGTAGACTCTTTACAACGACGGGTTAGTGATGCACGCAAGGAACATCGTTTTAAGGAGAATCTATGTTTCTATTGTGGTAAGTCAGGGCACTTCATTATAAACTGCCCCAGCCGTTCTCGTAAGACTACTGCAGCACTCATTCATTGTGAGTGTTGCGAGAGGGGATCTGTCAGGTCCGAGCCTCAGGCTCCAGAGAGATCTGCAGCAACAGATCTTGATTTCTCGGACTTAAACTCCGTTACCTCTGAGGACGTTGACTGTGTAAACGCTGCCATTTTTCAAGTTTCCTCAGCGGTGTCCCAGCTGAGTTGTAAGAAAAACAATTCTCATTGCTTTCTTTCCATCAAACTCTGGGTTGACTCAGCTTGGGTGTCTAGCTCTGCTATGATCGACTCAGGGGCAAGTGGAAATTTTATGGATGTCTCCTTTGCTCTGAAACAGGGAATACGTTCAGTGAAGAAGGCTACTCCAGTACAGATGGAAACTGTGGATGGCTCCCTGCTGACCTCTGGACCAGTGGATCAGGAAACAGAGCCTTTGAGGGTTCTTATGGGTAAAGATCATCAAGAGAAACTGTCCTTTATGCTTATCTCTTCTCCCCACTTTCCCATTATTCTAGGGCTACCATGGCTGCAGGCTCAGAATCCTACCATTAACTGGGAGACCAAGGAATTACACTTTCCAGAGAAACAGATGAGTCCAAAAGTTTCAGCTTGCTCTGTTCCTAAAGGAATCATGTCAGTCCCTGAACTACCAGCTGTATACCAGGACTATGTGGATTTATGTGACAAGAAGAACGCAGACCAGCTTCCTCCTCACCGTCCATATGATTGTCCAATTGAATTATTGCCTGGAGCAGAGATACCTTTTGGTAAGATCTACCCCCTGGCGGGGCCCGAGCTAAAGGCTTTAAAGGATTACATAGATGAAAATCTAGCCAAGGGCTTCATACGCCCCTCTTCATCTCCTGCAGGTGCACCCATCTTCTTTGTAAAGAAGAAAGATGGATCTCTGAGACCATGCGTAGACTATAGGGAACTCAATAAGGTTACTATTAGAAACCGTTATCCATTGCCTTTAATCCCTGAGTTATTGGAGAGAGTGCGACATGCCAAAATTTTTTCTAAACTAGATCTTCGTGGGGCCTATAACTTAGTCCGTATTAGACCTGGGGATGAATGGAAGACTGCATTCAGGTCACGCTATGGACACTTTGAATATCTAGTTATGCCTTTTGGTCTGAGTACCACCCCAGCCACTTTCCAACACTTGGTGAATGACATCTTCAGGGATCTCCTAGATACATTCGTGGTAATTTATTTGGATGATATTCTAATTTTTTCTAACTCCACAGAGGAACATCATGGACATGTGAGAATGGTCTTGGAACGTCTAAGACAAAATCATCTTTACATCAAACTTGAAAAGTGTGAATTCCATAGGACCGAAATTCAATTTCTGGGGTATGTACTGTCTACACAAGGAATTAGTATGGATGGAAGCAAAACCCAAGCCATCAAGGATTGGCCAAGTCCTAGAAATGTGAAGGAGGTACAGCGCTTCATCGGGTTTGCCAACTTCTATAGACGTTTCATTAGAAATTTCTCTGAGGTAGTGTCACCTATCACTCAACTTACCCGGAAAGAGTCTAGGTTTTCCTGGACTCCCCAAGCCCAGGAAGCATTTTCCCGTCTAAAAGATACATTTACCACTGCACCTATCCTAGTACATCCCAACCCCGAGCTTGCCTTCATAATAGAGGTGGATGCTTCAGACTGTGCCGTTGGAGCTATACTCTCTCAGAGAACAGGTGAGAAGAATGTCTTGCATCCCTGTGCCTTCTTTTCCCAGCAGTTGTCTTCGGCTGAGAGGAACTACGATGTGGGCAATAGAGAGTTGTTGGCCATTATTGCCGCCTTCAAAGAATGGAGACACCTTCTTCAGGGGCTGCACAGCAAATAGTCGTCCTGACAGACCATCGTAACCTTGAGTTTATCAGGTCGGCTAAGTGCCTGACTCCTCGCCAGGCTCGCTGGAATCTTTTCTTAAACCAATTTAATTTTATCATCTCTTATAGACCAGGATCGCGCAATGGAAAGGCTGATGCACTCTCTAGGATTTACTCAGCAGAGACACGTCCAATTACTCCTCCTAAGACTATTCTTCCTGACTCTAGATTCCTAGGAGTAATTCATAATCAAGACCTACTTAAGGACATCAAGGAAGCATACCATGCGGATTCCTTTTTGGCACAACCCCCAAGGGACGTAAGTCTTGTCTTTAAGAATGGTGTGTGGATTCAGGGACAACGTCTGTATATTCCTGAAACAGTCAGATTAAGAGTATTGCAACTCATTCACGATTCCAAGATAGCTGGGCATAGAGGAATTCTAAAGACACAGGAATTTCTTTCTCGTTTCTTTTGGTGGCCCACTTGCAGGAAGGATGTTTTGAATTATGTCACTTCATGTGAGGTCTGTGCAAGATGCAAAACACCTCGCTCCTCACCAACTGGTCTGTTACAGCCTCTTCCCACCCCGTCCCGCCCGTGGGGATCCATTTCTATGGACTTCATTGTGGAGTTACCAACCTCTCAGGGGAAGAACACCATTCTAGTGGTGGTTGACCGTCTAACAAAGGCAGCTCATTTTATCCCTTGTGTCGGCTTACCCACTGCAAAACAGACATCAGATTTGATGATTAAAGATGTGTTTCGCTTACATGGAGTACCGGATGAGGTTATTTCGGATCGAGGGGTGCAATTCACTTCTAGGTTTTGGCAAAATTTCTGTGCAGCATTAGACATTAAAGTAAACCTTTCTTCTGCTTTTCATCCCCAGACTAATGGACAGACCGAACGAACCAATCAAACCCTGGAGCAGTATCTCCGCTGCTTTATCTGCCACCTACAGGATGATTGGGTGGATCTACTTCCATTAGCTGAGTTCTCGTATAACAACTCTCAGAGTGCCTCCACTAAACAGTCTCCTTTTTACTCTAATCTAGGTTATCATCCTAACATTCTACCACGATTTCCCATAGAAACGCCTTTACCAGCAGTGGCTGAAAGAATCACGTCTTTACAGAAGAATATGGATCTTCTAAAGGAAAATCTGGAATCGGCTCAAGAAAGGTACAAGAAAGCAGCAGATAAATTTCGTAAACCTGCACCAGCTTTCAAGGTAGGAGACTTGGTCTGGCTGTCAACCAGAAATCTTAAGTTAAGGATTCCATCGTCTAAGTTGGGACATAAGTACATTGGACCCTATAAAATCAGTAAAATTATAAGTGCCGTTGCTTGTCGTCTTCAACTGCCCAGAACTATGAGAATTCACCCTGTCTTTCATGTATCCCTACTAAAGGCTGCGACACCCAATACGTTTCCTGGACGTTCCTCTCCTTGCCCTGACCCAGTGCTAGTCGATGGTCAGGAAGAATTTGTGGTGGAAAGGATTTTAGATTCCAGGTTGTATAGAAATCAGTTACAATATCTGATTAAATGGCAGGGCTACCCAGTGGAGGACAACTCATGGGAACCGGTCAATAACGTTAATGCTCCTCGCTTGCTCTGTCAGTTTCATCAGAGGTACCCACACAAGCCTGGTCTGAGGTCATCCGGAGGTTGTCCTTAAGGGGGGAGTAATGTAAGGTTCTATGTATATATTCCTGAAACTCAGTTTGTTCGTCAGCCATTTTACTTTCTGTCTTGCTGCAGCTATCTTGCCCTCAGTCAAAATGGAGTTTCCAGCTTGCATGTTCCCGCCCTGATTCTCTCCTTTGCTTCTTAAGCAGCCACAGCTGAGCAATCAGTGCTTCAGAATCTAGCCTGCAGTGAACCTGTGACTTGACTCCTGTAAGCCTTGGACCTTGTACTCCAGCTATTCCTACTGAGGAACTCTGAAGCACTTGTGGACTCTGAACCCTGCTCTTTGAAAGACCCACGTTTGCATGGACTTACGGTAACAGAGAAGAAGATCCTGAATCTGTATTGGAGAGTGATTGCTGAGCTTGGATTACTCTGGCCTGCTGTGTCTCCTGTTTCTGTGTCTGCAAACTGTGTGACTATTTCGGGCCAACTTGTATGAAGTAATACAGGACTTTTCTATATCAAACCTGTGACTCCTGTGTTTTCATCGCACCCAAGCACAAGACGCTATATGAACTGTACTACATACATTACAATGGGTTTGTAGCAAACAAGTCATGCCAGACTAATCTAATTTCTTTCTATGATGGAATCACTGACTGGGTGGATCAGAGAAATGCGGTAAACATAGTAAATCTCGACTTCAGAAAAGCACATGATAAAGTATTTCATACTATCCTTACTGCAGAAATGACCTAGTATGGGATTGACAAGGCTACGGTTAGATGGATTCATAACTGGCTGAGTACTGAAAGATTGGTAATAACTGGTTGCACATCCAATTGGAAAAGTATTTCAAGTGGGATACCTCAAGGCTCTGTCCTGGCCCCAGTGTTGTTTAACAATTTTATAAATGATCTACAAAAGAGAACTGAAGGTAAACTGATCAAATTTGCAGACGATACAAAGCCGGGAGAGACAGGCAACACTAGGTAATACAGAGAAAGGATTCAAAAGGATATAGATAAGCTTGAACAATGGGCAGCGACTAACAGAATGTGAAATGCAAGATTCTACATCTGGGCAAGAGAAACAAAAACTACATCTACAGAGTGGGAGGAATAGAACTAAGCAACAGGATGTGTGAAAAAGACTTGGGTATACTAATAGATCACAGACTGCACATGAGTCAAAAGTGTGATGCAGCAGCAAAAAAGGCAAGCACTAGGATGTATTAAGAGAAGCATAGTCTAGATCACGTGAAGTAAATATCCATCTCTACTCCTTCTTGGTCAGGCCACATCTGGAATACTGTGTCGAGTTCTGGGCACCACATTTTAAAAAAGACATTCAAAAACTGGAGCTAGTTCAGAGACGAGCTACCAGGATGGTGAGTGGACTGCAAAGTATGTCCTACAAGGAATGGTTAAAAGATCAGAGAATGTTTAGCTTGAAAAAAAGAAGGCTAAGAGGAGACTTAATAGCTATCTACAAATATCTGAAGGGATGTCACAGTGTGGAGGGATCATTCTTATTCTCATTTGCACATGGAAACATGAGAAGCAATGGGATGAAACTGAAAGAGAGAAGATACAGATTAGATATTATAAAAAACCTTTTTGACAGTGAGGGTGATCACTGAGTGGAACAGGCCACGAGAGCTGGTGACTTGAGTTCTCTTTAAATGGAAATCTTCAAACAGAGGCTGGATTGACATCTTTCTGAGATGGCTTATTGACTCCTGCATTGAGCAGGGAGTTGGACACGACAACCCTTTAGATCCCTTCCAACTCTATCTTTCTATGAATTTTCTAACTATGTGGAAAGCTCATAGAGGCTTATCCAAAGCGACTTGCAGCTGTAATTGTTGAAAAAGTAGGCTCTAGGGTGTGAATAATTAGGCACACTGCAATTTTCAGTGATTTTATCCTATTGTTATTTGCGTCAAAATAAATAGAAAACCAAATGTTCACAGTTGTGGCATGTTCTTTACATGAATTGATGCAAACCCTCCAAAAAAGCAGTGAAATTCCAGGTTGTGAGGTAGCAAAACACGTAAAATGCCAAGGAGGGTGAATACTTTCACAAACCACTGTACTTGCATTAAAAAATTCCCTATACCTCCGTAATTACACTATCTAACTGCTTTTCTATTTTTTCCCTACTTCCTTTCTGATGATGCTTCATTTCAGTGCATGCTGGGATACTCACACGAAGCGTCGGCGGTGGGCAGAGTCTACAGTCACTGCCGTAGCCCATGCCCTCTTTTTGAAATGAAGCGTCCTCAGTGACGCTCATTTCAGGGCTGTGCTAGTCCCTGTGCGATGGCCACTGTGCCATGGTTGTCCGGCCTTAGCCTGCAAGTGACAGCAGACTTGTAGACTAAGGTCAGATAACCTCTTGAATGTATTGCCATGATGGGAATATGAGAAATGAAAATGACCAGAATTAAAATGTTTCAGTAAGGAAAACAAAATGCAAGGTAAAGATGCCCATAGAATGACTGCTCCATGTGTATAGCGCTTACCCCAATCCACGTTTCAGGGAAAGCTTTGTCATGGGGTTTATGAGTTTATGCATTGATATATTTTTTCATTCCCATTAAAATGTTCTATGCCTGTTCCCTTAGGTTATCCTGCCTCATGATTAATTTTCTATCCATGTTTCTATCGCTTTACATCAATAAAGATATAACATTTTTTGGTGTTAGATTTGCCAAACGTTTGTTATTTGCTGTCAGGATATACATCATTAGAAAAGAATTGCAAATGGTTTGTTAATTGGTAATGGCCATTTGGGATGTGCAGAACCTGCAGGGCCATTAACAATAGGCAGGCAATTAATTATTAATTTCTAACGATATGGCTAGAAATAATGACATAAAACACATCTTAAACATGGATTCATAATTGTCCTGTATACATCATCTCAACATCAGCCATGTTCTATGTAAATGGTAACAGATCACTAGTTTCTTATAACTGCGTACTCTCAATGTGAACATTAAAGTACAGTCATGGCCAAAAGTTTGAGAATGACACAAATATTATATTTTCACATGATCTGCTGCCCTCTGGTTTTTATGTGTGTTTGACAGATGTTTTTATCACAGACAGAAATATAATAATTGCAAACATATGAGTAACCAAAGCTTATATTAACAGTTAGAATGAGTTAATGCAGTAAGACAATATTTGCAGTGTTGACTCTTCTTCTTCAGGACCTCTGCAATTCTCCCTGACATGCTCTCAATCAACTTCTGGACCAAATCCTGACTGATAGCAGTCCATTCTTGCACAATCAATGCTTTCATTTTGTCAGAATTTTTAGGTTTTTGTTTGTCCACCCGTCTCTTGATGATTGACCACAAGTTCTCAATGGGATTAAGATCTGGGGAGTTTCCAGGCCATGGACCCAAAATCTCTATGTTTTATTCCCTGAGCCATTTAGTTATCACCTTTGCTTTATGGCAAGGTGCTCCATCATGCTGGAAAATGCATTGTTGATCACCAAACTGCTCTTGGAGGGTTGGGAGAAGTTGCTCTTGGAGGACATTCTGGTACCATTCTTTATTCATGGCTGTGTTTTTAGGCAAGACTGTGAGAGAGCCAATTCCCTTGGCTGAGAAGCAACCCCACACATGAATGGTTTCAGGATGCTTAACAGTTGGCATGAGACAAGACTGGTGGTAGCGCTCACCTTGTCTTCTCCGAATGAGGCGTTTTCCTGATGTCCCAAACAATCGAAAAGGGGATTCATCAGAGAAAATAACTTTACCCCAGTCCTCAGCAGTCCACTGCCTGTAGCTTTTGCAGAATATCAGTCTGTCCATGATGTTTTTTCTGGAGAGAAGTGGCTTCTTTGCTGCCCTCCTTGAGACCAGGCCTTGCTCCAAGAGTCTCCGCCTCACAGTGCGTGCAGATGCACTCACACCTGCCTGCTGCCATTCCTGAGCAAGCTCTGCACTGCTGGTAGCCCGATCCCGCAGCTGAAACACTTTTAAGAGACGGTCCTGGCACTTGCTGGTTGTAAGGTTCTGTGTACATGTTCCTGAAACTCAGTTTGTTCGTCAGCCATTTTACTTTCTGTCTTGCTGCAGCTATCTTGCCCTCAGTCAAAATGGAGTTTCCAGCTTGCATGTTCCCGCCCTGATTCTCTCCTTTTGCTTCTTAAGCAGCCACAGCTGAGCAATCAGTGCTTCAGAATCTAGCCTGCAGTGAACCTGTGACCTGACTCCTAAAGCCTTGGACCTTGTACTCCAGCTATTCCTACTGAGGAACTCTGAAGCACTTGTGGACTCTGAACCCTGCTCTTTGAAAGACCCACGTTTGCATGGACTTACGGTAACAGAGAAGAAGATCCTGAACCTGTTGTGGAGAGTGATTGCTGAGCTTAGATTACTCTGGCCTGCTGTGTCTCCTGCTTCTGTGTCTGCAAACTGTGTGACTATTTTTGCCAACTTGTATGAAGTAATACAAGACTTTCTATATCAAACCTGTGTCTCATGAATTTTCATCGCACCCAAGCACAAGACGCTATATGAACTGTACCACATACATTACAAGATTCTGAAGCCAAAACGTTAGTGTCTGCTGGGTCTGGAAAGGCTGTGTCTGCTGTAACTGTGGATATCGGATGTCCGGTTGTACTTTCTGTGATGACAGTGGTTGTGACTTCTCACAACCATTCCAGGTGAGCAATTCCCTTAAGTGTTTTTTTTTTCTGCAGTGTTACCACAGGTAAACACTATTGTTTTTTTTTTTTTCTTTTCTCTTTTTTGTCTGCTGTAACTGTGGATATCAGATGTCCGGGTGAACTTTCTGCGATGATAGTGGTTGTGACTTCTCACAACCATTCCAGGTGAGCAGTTCCCTTAATTTTTTTTTTCTCTCTGCAGTGTTACCACAGGTAAACACTATTGTTTTTTTTTTTTCTCCTCTCCTCTTCTTCCAGTACTCCTGTCTTAAAAGATCTGGAAAATGGAGGCCCGCATAAAGGAACTTTGCGGAGTGACTGATAATATCCTTGCAGATTTGCAGAATATAAAGACCCGTTTTTCAAGCCTACAGGACCTCACTAATCACAATTTGCAAGTGTTTGGACAGACTGCCCAGGATTTGCGAGCCAGGATTGAGGTTCTAGAAGAGCGAGTCCAGGCTCCTGCCGTAGCCCCGAGTTCTGGGATTCCCAAGTTGCCCCTTTTCGTTTTGGCGGTGAACGTGAGAAATTCAGGGGATTTATTAATCAATGCAATCTTTTTTTTTCTGCACATGCTTCACAATTTCCCACTGAACGATCTAAGGTGCTTACTATAATTATGTTGCTTACCAACAAGGCTTTGATGTGGCAAACCCTCTGATTGAGACTGAGGATGATTGTTTGAATCACCTTGATGCTTTTATTTCAGCCATGGGGCAGGTGTTTGATGACCCCAATCGAGGTGCAACAGCTGAAGCAGCCATGTTAGCTTTGCGCCAAGGTAAGCACTCGGTAGCTGAATATGCCTTGGAGTTCAGGAGATGGGCCCTTGATACCACCTGGGACAGTTCCGCCAAAAAATCTATTTTTCGAAAGGGGTTATCTCCACTGATTAAGGATGAACTTGCTCGTGCCGACCCTCCCACTGCGTTAGGTGACTTTATTAACTACTGCATCCGTATTGATACTCGTCTGACTGAACGCAGGCAAGAGAGATGGTTCGAAAGCAATCGCACTAACCTTTTCCTACCTTCCTCTCCAGCTAAGGAACCTTTGAGTAGGATTACACGGGAACCTGAACCTGAACCCATGCAGGTAGACTCTTTACAACGACGGGTTAGTGATGCACGCAAGGAACATCGTTTTAAGGAGAATCTATGTTTCTATTGTGGTAAGTCAGGGCACTTCATTATAAACTGCCCCAGCCGTTCTCGTAAGACTACTGCAGCACTCATTCATTGTGAGTGTTGCGAGAGGGGATCTGTCAGGTCCGAGCCTCAGGCTCCAGAGAGATCTGCAGCAACAGATCTTGATTTCTCGGACTTAAACTCCGTTACCTCTGAGGACGTTGACTGTGTAAACGCTGCCATTTTTCAAGTTTCCTCAGCGGTGTCCCAGCTGAGTTGTAAGAAAAACAATTCTCATTGCTTTCTTTCCATCAAACTCTGGGTTGACTCAGCTTGGGTGTCTAGCTCTGCTATGATCGACTCAGGGGCAAGTGGAAATTTTATGGATGTCTCCTTTGCTCTGAAACAGGGGATACGTTCAGTGAAGAAGGCTACTCCAGTACAGATGGAAACTGTGGATGGCTCCCTGCTGACCTCTGGACCAGTGGATCAGGAAACAGAGCCTTTGAGGGTTCTTATGGGTAAAGATCATCAAGAGAAACTGTCCTTTATGCTTATCTCTTCTCCCCACTTTCCCATTATTCTAGGGCTACCATGGCTGCAGGCTCAGAATCCTACCATTAACTGGGAGACCAAGGAATTACACTTTCCAGAGAAACAGATGAGTCCAAAAGTTTCAGCTTGCTCTGTTCCTAAAGGAACCATGTCAGTCCCTGAACTACCAGCTGTATACCAGGACTATGTGGATTTATGTGACAAGAAGAACGCTGACCAGCTTCCTCCTCACCGTCCATATGATTGTCCAATTGAATTATTGCCTGGAGCGGAGATACCTTTTGGTAAGATCTACCCCCTGGCGGGGCCCGAGCTAAAGGCTTTAAAGGATTACATAGACGAAAATCTAGCCAAGGGCTTCATACGCCCCTCTTCATCTCCTGCAGGTGCACCCATCTTCTTTGTAAAGAAGAAAGATGGATCTCTGAGACCATGCGTAGACTATAGGGAACTCAATAAGGTTACTATTAGAAACCGTTATCCATTGCCTTTAATCCCTGAGTTATTGGAGAGAGTGCGACATGCCAAAATTTTCTCTAAACTAGATCTTCGTGGGGCCTATAACTTAGTCCGTATTAGACCTGGGGATGAATGGAAGACTGCATTCAGGTTACGCTATGGACACTTTGAATATCTAGTTATGCCTTTTGGTCTGAGTACCGCCCCAGCCACTTTCCAACACTTGGTGAATGACATCTTCAGGGATCTCCTAGATACATTCGTGGTAATTTATTTGGATGATATTCTAATTTTTTCTAACTCCACAGAGGAACATCATGGACATGTGAGAATGGTCTTGGAACGTCTAAGACAAAATCATCTTTACATCAAACTTGAAAAGTGTGAATTCCATAGGACCGAAATTCAATTTCTGGGGTATGTACTGTCTACACAAGGAATTAGTATGGATGGAAGCAAAACCCAAGCCATCAAGGATTGGCCAAGTCCTAGAAATGTGAAGGAGGTACAGCGCTTCATCGGGTTTGCCAACTTCTATAGACGTTTCATTAGAAATTTCTCTGAGGTAGTGTCACCTATCACCCAACTTACCCGGAAAGAGTCTAGGTTCTCCTGGACTCCCCAAGCCCAGGAAGCATTTTCCCGTCTAAAAGATAAATTTACCACTGCACCTATCCTAGTACATCCCAACCCCGAGCTTGCCTTCATAATAGAGGTGGATGCTTCAGACTGTGCCGTTGGAGCTATACTCTCTCAGAGAACAGGTGAGAAGAATGTCTTGCATCCCTGTGCCTCCTTTTCCCAGCAGTTGTCTTCGGCTGAGAGGAACTACGATGTGGGCAATAGAGAGTTGTTGGCCATTATTGCCGCCTTCAAAGAATGGAGACACCTTCTTCAGGGGGCTGCACAGCAAATAGTCGTCCTGACAGACCATCGTAACCTTGAGTTTATCAGGTCGGCTAAGTGCCTGACTCCTCGCCAGGCTCGCTGGAATCTTTTCTTAAACCAATTTAATTTTATCATTTCTTATAGACCAGGATCGCGCAATGGAAAGGCTGATGCACTCTCTAGGATTTACTCAGCAGAGACACGTCCAATTACTCCTCCTAAGACTATTCTTCCTGACTCTAGATTCCTAGGAGTAATTCATAATCAAGACCTACTTAAGGACATCAAGGAAGCATACCATGCGGATTCCTTTTTGGCACAACCCCCAAGGGACGTAAGTCTTGTCTTTAAGAATGGTGTGTGGATTCAGGGACAACGCCTGTATATTCCTGAAACAGTCAGATTGAGAGTATTGCAACTCATTCACGATTCCAAGATAGCTGGGCATAGAGGAATTCTAAAGACACAGGAATTTCTCTCTCGTTTCTTTTGGTGGCCCACTTGCAGGAAGGATGTTTTAAACTATGTCACTTCATGTGAAGTCTGTGCAAGATGCAAAACACCTCGCTCCTCACCAACTGGTCTGTTACAGCCTCTTCCCACCCCGTCCCGCCCGTGGGGATCCATTTCTATGGACTTCATTGTGGAGTTACCAACCTCTCAAGGGAAGAACACCATTCTAGTGGTGGTTGACCGTCTAACAAAGGCAGCTCATTTTATCCCTTGTGTCGGCTTACCCACTGCAAAACAGACATCAGATTTGATGATTAAAGATGTGTTTCGCTTACATGGAGTACCGGATGAGGTTATTTCGGATCGAGGGGTGCAATTCACTTCTAGGTTTTGGCAAAATTTCTGTGCAGCATTGGACATTAAAGTAAACCTTTCTTCTGCTTTTCATCCTCAGACTAATGGACAGACCGAACGAACCAATCAAACCCTGGAGCAGTATCTCCGCTGCTTTATCTGCCACCTACAGGATGATTGGGTGGATCTACTTCCATTAGCTGAGTTCTCGTATAACAACTCTCAGAGTGCCTCCACTAAGCAGTCTCCTTTTACTCTAATCTAGGTTATCATCCTAACATTCTACCACGATTTCCCATAGAAACGCCTTTACCAGCAGTGGCTGAAAGAATCACGTCTTTACAGAAGAATATGGATCTTCTAAAGGAGAATCTGGAATCGGCTCAGGAAAGGTACAAGAAAGCAGCAGATAAATTTCGTAAACCTGCACCAGCTTTCAAGGTAGGAGACTTGGTCTGGCTGTCAACCAGAAATCTTAAGTTAAGGATTCCATCGTCTAAGTTGGGACATAAGTACATTGGACCCTATAAAATCAGTAAAATTATAAGTGCCGTTGCTTGTCGTCTTCAACTGCCCAGAACTATGAGAATTCACCCTGTCTTTCATGTATCCCTACTAAAGGCTGCGACACCCAATACGTTTCCTGGACGTTCTTCTCCTTGCCCTGACCCAGTGCTAGTCGATGGTCAGGAAGAATTTGTGGTGGAAAGGATTTTAGATTCCAGGTTGTATAGAAATCAGTTACAATATCTGATTAAATGGCAGGGCTACCCAGTGGAGGACAACTCATGGGAACCAGTCAATAACGTTAATGCTCCTCGCTTGCTCCGTCAGTTTCATCAGAGGTACCCACACAAGCCTGGCCTGAGGTCATCCGGAGGTTGTCCCTAAGGGGGGAGTAATGTAAGGTTCTGTGTACATGTTCCTGAAACTCAGTTTGTTCGTCAGCCATTTTACTTTCTGTCTTGCTGCAGCTATCTTGCCCTCAGTCAAAATGGAGTTTCCAGCTTGCATGTTCCCGCCCTGATTCTCTCCTTTTGCTTCTTAAGCAGCCACAGCTGAGCAATCAGTGCTTCAGAATCTAGCCTGCAGTGAACCTGTGACCTGACTCCTAAAGCCTTGGACCTTGTACTCCAGCTATTCCTACTGAGGAACTCTGAAGCACTTGTGGACTCTGAACCCTGCTCTTTGAAAGACCCACGTTTGCATGGACTTACGGTAACAGAGAAGAAGATCCTGAACCTGTTGTGGAGAGTGATTGCTGAGCTTGGATTACTCTGGCCTGCTGTGTCTCCTGCTTCTGTGTCTGCAAACTGTGTGACTATTTTTGCCAACTTGTATGAAGTAATACAAGACTTTCTATATCAAACCTGTGTCTCATGTATTTTCATCGCACCCAAGCACAAGACGCTATATGAACTGTACCACATACATTACACTGGTCTTTCTTGGGTGCCCTGAAGCCTTTTTGGCAACAATGGAACCTCTCTCCTTGAAGTTCTTGATGATGCGATAGCTTGTTGACTGAGGTGCAATCTTTCTAGCTGCGATACTCTTCCCTGTTAGGCCATTTTTGTGCATTGCAATGATGACTGCACGTGTTTCTTTAGAGACAACCATGGTTAACAGAAGAGAAACAATGATGCCAAGCACCAGCCTCCTTTTAAAGTGTCCAGTGGTGTCATTCTTACTTAATCATGACAGATTGATCTCCAGCCATGTCCTCATCAACACCCACACCTGTGTTAATGGAGCAATCACTGAAAAGAGGTTAGCTGGTCCTTTTAAGGCAGGGCTGCAATGATGTTGAAATGTGTTTTGGGGGATAAAGTTCATTTTCTAGCCAAATATTGACTTTGCAAGTAATTGCTGTTAAGCTGATCACTCTTTATAACATTCTGGAGTATATGTAAATTGCCATTAGAAAAAGTGAAGCAGTAGACTTTGTAAAAATTAATATTTGTGTCATTCTCAAAACTTTTGGCCATGACTGTATATAACAAAGTAAATGCTCCTAAACCAAATAAACCTTCCTTGTCGGTGTCATAAACAGTGATATATTTATAGCCAATGTTTTACAAAGCCATTGTAAAGCTTATTTACCGAGCATTTAATGGCCATTACTGTAAGATAAGAATTGATGCCTAGTTTAGATTAAACCATAATCACACGGCTCTGCGCAGACTGAGATTTATGTTAAAGGTTTATTCCTCAAAAAATCAAGTTATCCCCAATTTAGATATATCTTGCTGATCACTGAGGTTTCGACCCGCATGATCAGGTCTCTGAAACTCCAGGACTTCCAGAGGTGAGTACACTCGGCCTCGGCTTCATTTACTGTCTATGGGACTTCCAGGAATAGCCGGTTCCACTCATCCACTCTGTTGAGCGAAGGGCGCAAAGCAGAAAAGTAATCAGGAGACACTTGTGGTTTTTACTAACAATGTCACAGACATTACTTTGCTAAACATCAACTGAATTGGAGATTATTACAATTCCAATCTTTCTGTATTTCTTTTGATAATCTGCTTTTAAATCTTGAGAATTTACATCTGACTTCAAATTAACATGACCTCCAGTGTGGAGTCCTATCCCCGTACTCATAGGCAGCTGGTTGGTTTGGTTCCATTTACTGTACAGATGATTTTCCTGTGTTATTTTTTTGCCGCGTTAGTCCAATAAAGAGAATCACTAGTGACAACGGTGTTCCCCGCTATGCATAGGTGGCCAAAGGACCCGTAACTCAGGTCTGTGTTGTGAAGGCAACATTATACAGCTCCCCAAACTTAGCCTACCCTGCTACAGTGCTCGTGAGAGGAGAGGAAACCTCAATGTGCGGATTTTAAGTCAGATTCTTATTTTTAGCACAGATATGAAGAGGCTGTTTGGGCTGGAATGAAGCATTACTTTTATAAGCTTGGCAAAACATCAGCATTTTTTTTTATAGCCTGATACTTTGCAGTTTTAACACTCTCCACAAAGCCTAATTGCCTGACACTGCTCTGTAAAGAGTACTTTTCAGCACAGGCAGGATTACCATGCAAAGAATCAACAAATAGATATCACAGGGTGACTGTCACATCTCATCTCCTCTCCCTCCCTGCACTATGACCTCTGCACAGGTTACAGAGCGTGCCCAGAAAACTCTCCTTCCTGCAGGAAATCTGGACCTTCGTTTATCCACTTGTGTGAAAGCTATAATATTCTGTTCAATCATTTCTTAGTTGAAAAAGTTTTCCAGGATGAAGTCTTTTATTTTTATTGGCTTGCTGTAGGTAGTAATAACAAAATCATGGTGACTTTCTCACTGCTGCTCCATCGGTGACCCTCTGCCACTGCCGCAGTCCTTGTTGAATGGTTGCAATGGTAACGTCACTATAACTAAGACCAGTGGGGATGCCAACATACTCCGCACAAGGCTGCTTAGCACAGTGATAGGCCATTATAATATTAACCCCTTCCCGACATTTGCTGTACATGTATGAACCATGTTGGAAACGGGTGCATGAAGCCAACTCAGGAGCAGTGCCCACATCATACCCTGCTGATGACAATCCTTGACAACAGTATTTAATGCACACTGTTCAGGGGCATGCCATGCCAGGCAGCTGTTAAGTCCCCCCCATCCACAGGCCAGGCTTTATAGAAGACTGTGATTTTAGCTACATACTGTAATATATTTTTGTATTGCAGTATATAAAGTGGAATCATCCCTCTTTTACAACATTAAAAATACAGAAAAAAAATTAGTATTGCCGCATTTGTTAAAACAAAATCTGATCTATCAAAATATAACATTTAACCCATGTAGTAAGCATCATAAAGTAAATAAAATCAAAACATTAACATTGCCTTTTATCCAGTTGCTGCAAATCCCACCTGAAAAAAATGCAATAAAAAGCAAACAAAATGTCATGCGTAGCACAAAATGGTATCTAGAAAAACAAGCTCTTACACAGCTGCATCAGCAGAAAAATATAAAAGTTATATTTTATAAAATGATGACAAATCAAATTTTTTTTTACAAATTGCTATTTATTTTCAATACTAAAATAATAATAAAAAACATAAAAGTTTGGCATTGCTGTAATCGTATCAACATGAAGAATCATGATGCTAAATAATTTTTCTCGCATATGAATTATTAATAGAATGCACAAAAACAAGAATAATTGCTGTTTTTTTCACAATTTCACAGCACTTAGAATTGTTTCTACAACTCGGTCCACAAAAACAAGCCCTCATGTCAATGGTAAAAAGGAAGGGAAGGAATGACTGCAGCGGATACGGGTTAAATAATGGCGGTTTTGTCATTTTTACCTACAGAAAATTTTAAGCATAAAAAAAATCCTGTAAAACAAAATGTTATTCTGATAATATGACTTCCAACAAAGCTCTTCTCGGTGGCGCATCTTAGCCTTTTTTTTCAGTAAAATGCAGAGCTAAAAAAATATTTAGAATTGAGCGTCCTCAGTGGTTGATACCTTTTAATGGCTAACTGAAAAGATGGTAACAAATTGCAAGCTTTCGAGACTACTCCATCTTTTCAGTTATCCATTAAAAGGTATCAACCACTGAGGACTCTCAACTCTAAATATTTTTCTATCTACTGGCTAACACGGTACAAAGATATACATCTTTACTGTATGCAGAGCTAGCCACTTTTCCATACCAGGCTTGGAGTAAGATCTCTTGAGAATGCTGAGTTTAATCCTTTCACAGCCTTTTCCCTTTTTGCTCCCATTCTTCCCAGAGCCATAACAATTTTATTTTTCCTAACATGCAAGGAAGAATATCAGGACACCAATTTCTGAAGCCTTTTCCAGTGTCTGAATGACCCATCTAGCTATTTCACAACCTCATACACAGAACTCTTCAGGTGGTGTAAGATTCAAAACATGTATTAGGCCAGGATCACACATGTGAGAAACACAGATGAGTCTTGCATGTGAATTCCCGGCACTGCCACCTGCACGCGGGAGCGAAGTGAGCGGCTGCATAGAAATACATGCAGCGATACACTCAGCTCCCGAGTGCCGGCGGCAGAGCCGGGAATTCACATGCAAGACTCGTCCGTGTTTCTCGCATGTGTGATCCCGGCCTTAAGCTTTCAAGGAGAAGATGGAATGTCAGCACTCACTCAGGTAAATCGGTCCGCTTTTATTTAATTATCATCCTGGACAATATCATAAAGTGCGGTAGGGCTAACATTGCAAATGCAGGAGCAAGGATTTCAGAATAAACCGTGAGACGTGGTGGACAACGACCGTTTCGCGCTTGCCTAGCGCTTCTACAGGTCCATAATACTATGTGGCTCAGCTACACTTCCTTTTAATAAAGGTGAAAAGAGTGAACAATTAGTGCAACACATGTGAACAGAAAAAACAACATGTCATAACCACACAAAGATATGTAACTTGTCGTTTAGACCAAGAGGACCTTGCGCGTCTGTGTCTAGAATCCACTTAGATTCTATCCCTGCTGCTTGTGGAATGGGAGTATATAAACTCTCTACATCTATTGAAGTTATTTTAAAGTCTTCCTGCCACTCATTGTCCCATAGAATCTTCAAAAAATCTCCTGTATCTTTTACATAGTCTGGCACTGTTGGATTGGCAATTAAAACTAAAATTATCTGTTAAAATTAGTATATAGGAGATTTACTGGTGCAGAGCGCAAAAAAACACATCTACCTGGCCAGGTGATACCCGTTTATCAGGAAATCATATTATGGCAATTGTTCCTTTTGTCAATTACGCATAACAGGTAAACATAAAATTAGGTGCGATTACAAATGAGATAAAAGAGTTTATAACATTTCGCACTTAGTATGTAGTATATGCGATTTTTTTGCCCATGCCAACTCTTCTATGTTGGCAAAACAATAAGATCAATGTGTGTGAGACTCAGAGAACACCATCATTCAACAACAGCTATGAAAGGGTCACTACGTTTTATTAAACACATCCATGAATGTCATAATGCAGAACCAAACGTATTAAGATTTGCCAGCATTGAACATGTCAGTTATCCTATACAGGGAGGAAATTATAATAAATGACTTCTCCAGAGTGAAGCTAAGTGGATTCTAGACACAGACGCGCATGGTCCTCTTGGCCTAAACGACAAGTTACATATGTCAGTGTGGTTATGACATGTTATTTTTTCTGTTCACTTGTGTTGTGCTGTTGCACTAATTGTTCACTCTTTTCACTCTTGTTAAAAGGAAGTGTCTTCGAGCCACATAGGGTTATGGACCTGTAGAAGCGCTAGTGAAGCACGAAACGGTCGTTGTCCGCCATGTCTCACGGTTTCTTCTGAAATCCCTGCACCTGCATTTGCAATATTAGCATTACCGCACTTTATGATATTGTCCAGGATGATAAGAAAATAAAAATGGACTGATTTACCTGCAGACTGGGTGAGTGCTGACATTCCTTCTTCTCCTTGATATTATATTTTTCCGTCAATATGACTGTGTGAGGGCTTGTTTTTTCCGGCATGAGTTGTACTTTTGAATAACACCATTTATTTTACCATATAGCTTGCTATAAAACGGGAAAAAAATTCCAAGTGTAGTGAAATTGCAAAAATAGTGCGATTCCACAATTGTTTTTTTGTTTTTTATTTACCATATTCACTAAATGCTCAAACTGAAAAAGTAATATGATTCCTAAGGTTAGTGAGAGTTCGTAGACACCAAACATGTATAGGTTCTTTTTTATTTAAGTGGTGAAAAAAAATTCAAAATTTGCAAGAAAAAAAAATTGCTTATATTTCAATTTTTTGAGACCCGTAGCGTCTCCATTTTTCGTAATCTGGGGCTGAGTGAGCAATTATTTTTTGCACACTGAGCTTACATTTTTATTCATACCATATTGAGGTAGATACTATGTTTTGATAGCTCATTACTGCATTTTATTGCAATGTTGCAGAGGCCAAAAAAAGTAATTCTGGCGTTTCGTTTTTTTTTTCTTGCTATGCCGTATACCATATGATTAAGTTATGTAATATTTTGATAGATCAGACATTTCTGAATACAGCGAAACTGGTTTATTTTCAACAGGGCAAAAGGGGGGGTGGTTTGAATTTTGTTTTTTGTTTTTTTATTAACCCCTTTATCCCTCAGTGTGGTTTACATGTTAATGACCAAGCCAATTTCTACAATTCTAACCAGTGTCACTTTATGTTGTAATAACTCTGGAGCGTTTCAATGGATCCCACTGATTCTGAGATTGTTTTTTCATGACATATTGTACTTCATGTTAGTGGTAAAATTTCTACAGTATAACTTGCATTTACTTGTGAAGAAAAATGGAAATTTGGCAAAATTTGGAAAATTTAGCAATTTTCAAACTTCGAATTCTTATGCTGTTAAATCAGAGATACAGTGCCTACAAGTAGTATTCAACCCCCTGCAGATTTAGCTGGTTTGATAAGATGCAAATAAGTTAGAGCCTTCAAACTGCAAACGAGAGTAGGATTTATTAACAGAAGCATAAATCTTACAAACCAAAAAGTTATGTTGCTCAGTTGAATTTAATAAATTTTAAACATAAAAGTGTGGGTCAATTATTATACAACCCCTATGTTTAATATTTCGTGGAATAACCCTTGTTTGCAATGACAGCTAATAATCATCTTTTATAAGACCTGATCAGGCCGGCACAGGTCTGTGGAGTTATCTTGGCCCACTCCTCCATGCAGATCTTCTCCAAGTTATCTAGGTTCTTTGGGTGTCTCATGTGGACTTTAATCTTGAGCTCCTTCCACAAGTTTTCAATTGGGTTAAGGTCAGGAGACTGACTAGGCCACTCCAACACCTTGACTTTTTCCCTCTTGAACCAGGCCTTGGTTTTCTTGGCTGTGTGCTTTGAGTCGTTGTCTTGTTTGAAGATGAAATGACGACCCATCTTAAGATCCTTGATGGAGGAGCGGAGGTTCTTGGCCAAAATCTCCAGGTAGGCCGTGCTATCCATCCTCCCATGGATGCGGACCAGATGGCCAGGCCCCTTGGCTGAGAAACAGCCCCACAGCATGATGCTGCCACCACCATGCTTGACTGTAGGGATGGTATTCTTGGGGTCGTATGCAGTGCCATCCAGTCTCCAAACGTCACGTGTGTGGTTGGCACCAAAGATCTTGATCTTGGTCTCATCAGACCATAGAACCTTGAACCAGTCTGTCTCAGAGTCCTCCAAGTGATCATGAGCAAACTGTAGACGAGCCTTGACATGACGCTTTGAAAGTAAAGGTACCTTACGGGCTCATCTGGAACGGAGACCATTGCGGTGGAGTACGTTACTTATGGTATTGACTGAAACCAATATCCCCACTGCCATGAGATCTTCCCGGAGCTCCTTCCTTGTTGTCCTTGGGTTAGCCTTGACTCTTCGGACAAGCCTGGCCTCGGCACGGGAGGAAACTTTCAAAGGCTGTCCAGGCCGTGGAAGGCTAACAGTAGTTCCATAAGCCTTCCACTTACGGATGATGCTCCCAACAGTGGAGACAGGTAGGCCCAACTCCTTGGAAAGGGTTTTGTACCCCTTGCCAGCCTTGTGACCCTCCACGATCTTGTCTCTGATGGCCTTGGAATGCTCCTTTGTCTTTCCCATGTTGACCATGTATGAGTGCTGTTCACAAGTTTGGGGAGGGTCTTAAATAGTCAGAAAAGGCTGGCAAAAGAGATCATTAATCCACACATGTGAAGCTCATTATTCTTGGTGCCTGAACTACGTCTTAAAACTTTAGGGGACCAAACAGAATTCTTGTGGTTTGAGGGGTTGAATAATAAATGACACTCTGAATTAACTTTTAACGTTTTAAAAAAAAAAAAAATAAATAAAAATTTTTTTTTGCTGCAGTGCATTTCCCACTTCCAGGCTGATCTACAGTACAAATGTCACAATGCCAAGTTAATTCCGCATGTGTCAACCAGCTAAATCTGCAGAGGGTTGAATACTACTTGTAGGCACTGTATGTCACACTAAATATTTAATAAATAACATTTCCCACATGTCTCGTTTACATCAGCATAATTTTTGAAAAGTTTTTTTTGTTAGGAAGTTATAATTTTTAAAAGTTGACCAGCGATTTCTCCTTTTTCCAACAATATTTACAAAACCATTTTTTTAGGGACCACCTCACATTTGAAGCAACTTTGAGATGTCTATATGGCAGAAAATACCCAAAGATGACACCATTCTAAAAACTGCACCCCTCAATGTCCTCAAAGCCACATACAAGAAGTTTATTAACCCTTTACGGCTAAGTACCAGAATAGGCGCATCTTATGTATGCACATTTTCTGGGGTGGCTGAGAGCTGATGTTTTAAGTCTGAGATGAGGCCAATATCCACAGCCCTTTCCTGAGCTATTAATATCAGCCCGCAGCTGTCTGCCTAGCCTTTGCTGTTTATTAATTATAGGGGGACCCTATATCATTTTTTTTGGGGTGTATCCCACTTTTAAATAACCAGGAAAGGCTAAGAAAACAGCTGTGGGCTGATGTTAACAGACTGGGAAGCTCCATGGGTATTACCCTCTTCCCAGGCTATAAACATCTGCCCCAGCTGTCTGCTTTCCCTCTGCTCGTTATTAAAATATTGGGGGATCCCACACCATTTTTTACAGAGATTTATTTATTTAGTAAACAAAATACATGTACAATAAGCTACACAGGTACTGTACTAATTATATATGTCACTGACATCATTATATCTATCTATTCTATGTGTATATATTCTATTCTATTTTGTTTGGTTACACTGTGATTTTACAGTACATGGTACATGAATTGCCGTCTTTTCTTCTATCCATCTATCTATGAAATATACAGTATATACATATATATATGTGTGTCACTGACATCTACAGTATATATCTATGTATTCTATGTGAATATATCTATTCTATCTATTCTATTCTAACCTGTCACTCTGTGAGTTTACTGTACACAGCACATGAACTGCCGGCTTTTCAAAGGACATCGGTGCATAACAATCGGACGGCACTCGCATGGTCCGAGTGCGGTGTGATTTTTTTTCTCGCACCCATTGACTTCTAGTGCTGAATGCAATATGATTTCTGATTACAATCGCAGCAAAAAAATTTGCACATGAACATATAATGATAGAATAAAACTGGTCTGAATACAATCTGATTTTTAATTGGATTGCATTCATCCAATTTAATTGCATGTGGGAGCGAGCCCTAACCCCCAATCAGTAAGGCTAGTTTCACATTTGCGTCGTTGTGCGCAGCGCATCGTGCGCAATTAAAAATGTGTGCAAAAACGCTTGCAAGCGCATGGCTTTTTTAACGCATCAATGTACGCATAACGACAAAAAAAGTAGCGTTTGCATGCGTTTATCAAGCGTTTTGCATGCGTTTGCGTTTTTTTAGGCGCATACTTTCTCAAAGTGTCATATTTCCACAGGAGGAAAATCCTTGAAACAGACTCCACCAATGGGACACCAGTGGGCGAGTGTCATGGGACTTCTTTATATAGACCCTTAAAGGGAATCTGTCACCCTAAATTGGCGGGATATTTAAATGATGGCAGTCAGGTCAGATGGGCGGTGTTTTGGGTACTTGCCTTAACATGTTGTTCGCCGCTGTCTCCATTATTTCTGGGAATTGTAGTCGTTGCCCTCCATATAACGCGCCTGCGCATTGCAATCTTGAATTGCGCACGCGCAGTATGCTTTGCCCGCAGATTGCAATGCGCAGGCGCGTTATATGGAGGGCAACGACTACAATTCGCAGAAATAATGGAGACAGCGGCGAACAACATGTTAAGGCAAGTACCCAAAACACTGCCCATCTGACCTGACTGCCATCATTTAAATATCCCGCCAATTTAGGGTGACAGATTCCCTTTAAACAGCTGAATTCTTCAGATTTTGCTGCTGTTTCCTGTGTCACCATGGATCTGCGTTGGGAGAGTTTTCGCTTCAACTTGGATCTGGACATCGCGCTGTTTCTGGCTTTTGCATTTGCTTGCCAGCAACAAAGGGAGAGAGAGACACAGCGAAGACGGCAGCGGCGGCGTTTTTGGAGACATCCGATTATTGAACTCCAGGAGAACCGTGGAGCGTACCACACCCTCTTCAGCGAGCTCCAGGCAAACCTGGCAAAATTTAGTGACTATACCCGAATGTCCCAAGAAAGCTTCATGTATTTGCTCGGTCGTGTTGAAGGAGCCATCCGGAGACAGGACACACAGCTCCGTCGTGCCATTCCTCCTGAGGAACGGCTCCTGGTCATATTACGGTACGTAATATTTAAAAACCAATGCGTGCATAATTTTTTTTGTTCTGCCATTGACTAAAAGCCTGCAGAATTATAGTTCTGCCATGTACAGTAATTTTTTTCATGTCAGTGTTTTGCCAAAGCCTAGACAATCACAATTTTTCTTACTCTGCTTTTGCAGATTCCTGGCTTCTGGCAAGACCCTCTCTTCACTCTACAGTCATGGCCAAAAGTTTTGAGAATGAAACAAATATTATATTTTCACATGATCCGCTGCCCTCTGGTTTTTATGTGTGTTTGACAGATGTTTTTATCACAGACAGAAATATAATAATTGCAAACATATGAGTAACAAAAGCTTATATTGACAGTTAGAATGAGTTAATGCAGCAAGTCAATATTTGCAATGTTGACCCTTCTTCTTCAGGATTCTCACTGGCATGCTCTCAATCAACTTCTGGACCAAATCGTGACTGATAGCAGTCCATTCTTGCACAATCAATGCTTTCATTTTGTCAGAATTTTTAGGTTTTTGTTTGTCCACCCGTCTCTTGATGATTGACCATAAGTTCTCAATGGATTAAGATCTGGGGAGTTTCCAGGCCATGGACCCAAAATCTCTATGTTTTGTTCCCTGAGCCATTTAGTTATCACCTTTGCTTTATGGCAGGGTGCTCCATCATGCTGGAAAAGGCATTGTTGATCACCAAACTGCTCTTGGAGGGTTGGGAGAAGTTGCTCTTGGAGGACATTCTGGTACCATTCTTTATTCATGGCTGTGTTTTTAGGCAAGACTGTGAGAGAGCCGATTCCCTTGGCGGAGAAGCAACCCCACACATGAATGGCTTCAGGATGCTTAACAGTTGGCATGAGACAAGACTGGTGGTAGCGCTCACCTTGTCTTCTCCGAATGAGGCGTTTTCCTGATGTCCCAAACAATCGAAAAGGGGATTCATCAGAGAAAATAACTTTACCCCAGTCCTCAGCAGTCCACTGCCTGTACCTTTTGCAGAATATCAGTCTGTCCATGATGTTTTTTCTGGAGAGAAGTGGCTTCTTTGCTGCCCTCCTTGAGACCAGGCCTTGCTCCAAGAGTCTCCACCTCACAGTGTATGCAGATGCACTCACACCTGCCTGCTGCCATTCCTGAGCAAGCTCTGCACTGCTGGTAGCCCAATCTCGCAGCTGAAACACTTTTAAGAGATGGCCCTGGCGCTTGCTGGTCTTTCTTGGGCACCCTGAAGCCTTTTTGGCAACAATGGAACCTCTCTCCTTGAAGTTCTTGATGATGCAATAGATTGTTGACTGAGGTGCAATCTTTCTGGCTGCGATACTCTTCCCTGTTAGGACATTTTTGTGCATTGCAATGATGACTGCACGTGTTTCTTTAGAGATAACCATGGTTAACAGAAGAGAAACAATGATGCCAAGCACCAGCCTCCTTTTAAAGTGTCCAGTGGTGTCATTCTTACTTAATCATGACAGATTGATCTCCAGCCATGTCCTCATCAACACCCACACCTGTGTTAATGGAGCAATCACTGAAAAGAGGTTAGCTGGTCCTTTTAAGGCAGGGCTGCAATGATGTTGAAATGTGTTTTGGGGATAAAGTTCATTTTCTAGCCAAATATTGACTTTGCAAGTAATTGCTGTTAAGCTGATCACTCTTTATAACATTCTGGAGTATATGCAAATTGCCATTAGAAAAAGTGAAGCAGTAGACTTTGTAAAAATTAATATTTGTGTTATTCTCAAAACTTTTGGCCATGACTGTACTTCCAGTACCGGCTTGGAATCTCCACCTTGTCGGGAATTGTTGCAGACACCTGCCGGCTTTGTGGACGTTCTCTGTCCTGAATTTATGCCCCTGCCCACCGCGGAAAAGTGGATTGAATTATTTGATCAATTCCTGACAGTCTGCAATTTCCCCAACTGTTTGGGAGCGGTGGATGGAAAACACATCAGGATAACAAAACCCCCAAAAATTGGCTCTGAGTACTATAATTATACTTTTCTACAGTACTCATGGCCATTGCGGATGCAGACTGTCGGTTTATTGCGGTGGACATTGGAGCATTTGGCCGGGGCAATGACTCTCAGACTTTTAAGATCTCGGACATGGGCCGTAGGTTGTATGGCAACCATTTTAATTTCCCCTGCCACGGCCTCTTCCCCACACCGAAGGTCCACCACTGCCATTTGTAATGGTTGGGGATGAGGCCTTTCAAATGTGCACAAACCTGTTGAAACCCTACTCTAGCCGGGACTTAGACCACACAAGAAAAATATTTAATTACAGACTGATCGGGGCCAGAAGAACTGTAGCGTGTGCCTTTGGTATTCTTGTGTCCAAATGGTGCATTCTTGGTACAGCCATTAATCTTAAACTTGAAACAGTGGATGAGGTGGTGAAAGCCTGTGTGGTTCTTCACAATTTTGTGATGGCTAAAGACCACCCAACCTTTGAACTCGATAAACCACCTGTCAACCCATTGCCTGAATTCACTCAGCACCATCTCAGGTCATCTGTTGAAGTTGGCCAAATGAGGGACCAATTTGCGGCCTACTTTATATCTGATGTGGGACGTGTGTCATGGCAAGATCAAATGGTGTAAACAATTTTTATTGTGTGTATGTTAATAAAAAAACAGTTTTGATACCAGTACCGAGTGCACTCTGTCTTTATACACTCCAATACAATAATCACCTGCCCAGGTGTCCCAGTGAAGTCAGGATGCTGTGTTTTGTACATTCTGACTTTAATAGGACTCCACCAGGTGAGTCTACAGAGAAAAGTTGTATGACCTTCATCATCTCTCAAGTCTGTGTTCAAACATATTGCAGCGACGGTGGAGATACTGCAGTGACGGTGGAGATACAACAAATATTATACACCTGGCCTGATGTTACAAATAGTGGTTTTGGGATGCACTAGCATCCTTCTCTCTTTATGACACCTGACCATATGAGTATAAATATTATTTGTAGTATCTCCACTGTGGCTTCAGTATGCACGCACACTGGAGAGATGATAAAGTATAGACAACTTCCACAATCCCCTGGCCTGATGTCATGCTGAAGTGAGGATGCCAAAAAGAAGCATCCTGACTTCAGAATTTAATGACACCTGGGCAGGTGAATACACATATGAGTAACCACCAGCATCTCTCCAGTCTGAGTGCAATAGATGATGCAGACTGAAGAGACGCTGCATATGACAACTCATAGGTATAGTCATCTGGCCTGGTGTGATAAATAGTTATGATACCAGGCCAGGGGAATGTAGATATGGCGTGTATTTTCTCCATCTCTTCATTTTATTCACCACACACTGAATAGAGGATGTGGTTAATTACAAGGTATATCTGCAATCCCCTGGCTTTGTGTCACAAAGAGTGAAATGTTGATGGGCAAAACACACCATCCTCAATTCACTCTTTATGATACCTGCCAAGTTGAGAATAGATATGCCTTGCACTCACCAACATCCTTTATTCAGTCTACTAATATTTGTTGACTGAAGAGACTGGTGGTGAAAATTCAAGTCATATATTTGTGTTTTTGACAACACATAGCTCCAGGACTGACACAAGAAGCATGTGTCAATAATGGAGCTATGTGGTTGCAAAATCACAAAGTGTACGGCGCAGTGTGTGTACGCGCAGTGTGTACAGAGCTGTGTGTGTAGGCGGCGAAAGACACGATTAAACCAAACAGTTGGGGAAAAAAAATTCACATTTATTTTATACAAGACAAAAAAAAAATTAATTAACGGGACCGACGTTTGGGGGAAGATGGTGGGAACTTGGGGTGTGGAGGGACGAGGAATGACTTAGGGTGGGCGACGAAGGAGTTTGAGGGGAAGGGGCGATGAAAGTTATGGGGGAAGGCAGCAGGTCAGACAAAGTGGGAGGTGAGGGGGAGGGAGGACAAAAGTTTTTAACTTCTTCTGGAGTCGTCGTTCAGTCCTTTTGCTCTCTTTTTTCAGGGAACTGGGTGACCTCCGGGAACTGGGTGAAATCCTGGAACTGGGTGACCTCCGGGAACTTTGTGAAGTCCGGGAACTGGGCGACCTCAAACTGGGGGACCTCCTGCCAGGGTCCGTGGTCCCGAAGACCGAGTGAGGGTCCCCCAGCTGCTGCTCGGTGGTGGTGGCGGTCCTGGAGGTGGAGGAGGTCCAAGCAGGGGTGGAGGTCCAAGCGGGGTGGAGGATGTCCAAACAGGAGCAGCGCTTGGCATGGTGGTGGCGGGGGAGTGTCCAGCTGCACTGTGACTGTGTGTGGTGAAGTGTGGTCCAGCATGGCTTGGAATGCTGGTGGCCGTGCAGTGGTATGCAGCAGAAGTCGGTAGTGAGGTGAAGCGAGTCAGTGGTGACACGGGTGGGAAAGGCACCACTGGCTGCTGCACGTACCGACTCTGCTGCATAGCCTGCGTGTAAGCAGTGTTGCAGGCCTGCATCACAGTCAGCTGGAGATCAGGACTAAAGTGTTCCGCCATGCCCCGTTCAATTTTGTTAAAAAAATGGTGCGCTGGTCTGTTGAGGTCAGCTTCAGGATGGTCAAGGCGACGCTCAACAGACTGGAAGCGTGTTTCCATCAGGGCAAAACCACTTTCCACTCTGTCGCTCACCGCCTTGAGGCCATTTTGAAAAACCGTGCTCAAGTGAATAAACTCGAGCATGAGATTCCTGCCCGAGGCCTTCTGCCGCTGGCGGGAAGTGCTCGCAAAGCCAGTGGCAGAGACCTGGGACGGGGGAACACCTGATGGACCAGCTTCCTGGTCTCCAGCTGGCTGTGATGCAGACCCACAAGATGCTTCTTGGCTGGTGGATGGCTGGGACGGGTCCGAGGCAGCTCTCTGAAGGACCGCTCCAGGACCAGGTTGCAGGGTGCTGCTCCAGGTGCTGTGAAAAAAAAATAGTATCATGCATTTACAATAGTAAAAGCGCCAACTCCTGTGGAATAGAAAAACACAGAGTAAACACAATACAACACCACAACAAAATACTTACGCTCTGGTGGCAAGGACCGGTCTTAAGAACGCCTACGCCCGATGGTAGCGATATTTTTGGGTGGTCCTTGCTGCAGCACCACTGGCAACTGGGTTCTCCTGCCTCAGGTCCCTGTTGAAGCGGTCTTTCATTGAGCGCCAACGGGTTCTGACCTTGTTCACTGTGGAAAACAAAAAAAAAAATTTAGACAATGCACTGTAGGCCGGGATAACACAAATGTGTGTGATGATAGAAACTCACAGGAGTTAATAACATCACACACAGTTGTGTGATCACGGCCAAGGTCACTGCCGCATCACACACCATTGAAATACTTACGAAATTCCTTGCGGACCCGGGGAGAGGCGCTGTCCCAGCCATCCATCAGCGCTGCGGCCACCTCATTCCAGAGCCACCGGATCACCACGTTGTCACAGTGCAGTGGATCACGGCTGTCCCACAACGGGACTCGCTCCTGGACCAACTCTATCAGGGTGTCATTGTCCAGGGAGAATTCCTCATCCCGTTGTGGAGCCTAGAAAAGAAAGCAAAACATTAATCTTGAAAAGATTTGGAAATTAAAAAGATAGAAAACAAGACAGAATAGAAGCAAGATTGAGAATAGAAGCAAGATAGAATAGGAAAAACAGGCAAGAAAAAAGTCAGGGGAAAAAAAAAAGAGTACAATCTGTCAGTCTATACTTACAGACCTTTTCCCCGTCTGCACACGGACTGGCTGCTCCCGTTCTTCCTCCGCTGCCGTGAACGATGAGGTCTGAAAAAAAAAGATTATTTGCCACATGTGTCCATGCAACAGCAAATACTTACCAATCAGTATGGAAGGAAGGTACTCACTTCACCCTCTGCTTGGGCTAGTTCACCAGGGCCAGGAAGATATTCATCCCCAGAAGACATGCTGCAATAAAAAAAGAGACATTAGTACCTAATAAATTGAGAATAAAGGAGAGAAAGACATTAGGTTTTATACTCACATTATCCAAGTTTCAAAGCTGTCCAAGTTTATTCAAGCTGGAATAGCTGCTGTCTCTGTCGGTGGCTGTAGAGTAGTGGACTGAAGCACTGTAGTAAAAGTTATTTTTTAAAGGGAATCTGTCACCCTAAATTGGCGGGATATTTAAATGATGGCAGTCAGGTCAGATGGGCGGTGTTTTGGGTACTTGCCTTAACATGTTGTTCGCCGCTGTCTCCATTATTTCTGCGAATTGTAGTCGTTGCCCTCCATATAACGCGCCTGCGCATTGCAATCTGCGGGCAAAGCATACTGCGCATGCGCAATTCAAGATTGCGGTGCGCAGGCGTGTTATATGGAGGGCAACGACTACAATTCCCAGAAATAATGGAGACAGCGGCGAACAACATGTTAAGGCAAGTACCCAAAACACCGCCCATCTGACCTGACTGCCATCATTTAAATATCCCGCCAATTTAGGGTGACAGATTCCCTTTAATGGTTTCAACACTCAATTAATTATAATACTAATTATTGATCAATCATATATATATATATATATATATCATTACTTCCATGGAGTTCGCAGAAGGTCATTGAAGTTTAAATGTTCAAACAAATGACCCACCTAATAAAGGAATGTAACTGACCAGTGATTTGTTATTAGTAAAGGTCATTTGTTGCTACGGTACTGTCACACTAAGCGAGATCGCTAAAGCGTCAGCGATTTTATGACGCAGTAGCGATCTCGTTAGCGACGTCGCTGTGTGTGACATGTAGCAGCGATGTGGCCCCCGCTGTGATGTCGCTGATTGTTCATGAATGTTCTGAGCTGTTTTTGGTCATTGTTGTCCCGCTGGTGAGCCTGAATCGCTGAGTGTGACACCCTTTATGAACGACTTTACCAGCGTCGCAGGTGGGACTAGGTTTTTCCAACGACCGCAGAGGTCGTTATACAGATCGCTGATCTCTGATGAGATCTTTGTGTTTGGAAGCTAACCATATAGCGATTGCACAAACGATCTCGCCAGGTCGTGTCATTGTCGTGATCGCTGGTGCGATCGCTAAGTGTGACAGTGCCTTTAGAAACTGACCAGTGATTTGTTGTTAGTAAATGTATTTATTGGTAGTAAATGACCAGTGATTTGTTGTTGGTAACTGACTGGTTTGGGGAGGTTTCTCCCTGGCATCCCATTGAAGATCAAACTTTTTACTGAGATACATTGAACGCTTTAGGATATAAAAAGAGCACACAGGGAGATACGAAAGGACAGATAGAGATTGGAGATGTGACCTACAGAGACACAGATGGATGGACTTTCTACCCTAATAATGTAATGTATGTAATGCTTGTTATTTATTGTTTATACTGTTTATTATTTAAGTAAATTCTCGTGTGAGCATTTTTCTTATTCATTGCAATCCATTGAATCTCTAACAAAACAAGCGCCAACACCTTCTTTTATATACACTACCCCCAAACAATGTTTCTTTGTTTTGGGGGTGGTTTAAACCAGTGTCTAGACATATGTAATCTTTGACAACGCATGCGTACTAAAACGTTGACGTGAGCCTGTCCAAGCGCATGCCAGCGATCACATAGACTGTAATGTGTTGTTTTTGTGCATTCCGCGCGCAAAGAGAGCGCATGCGTCTTTTTAACGGCTTTGGTCGGAACAAAAAATGCAACATGTTGAGTCGTGCGCGCCAAAGCGCTCACCTCAAAATAACACATGCGGACGAAAACACTGATGATCGCATGCAAACGCTAAACCATGCGCCCCCCATATTAAACATAGGGGCGCATGGCTCATGCATTCGGTTGCGCACGATGCGCTGCGCTAAAAACGCTAATGTGAAACCAGCCTAAGACATGTTCTCATGCAGTGAATATGGTAAAGAAGTTGTGTGCTCTTTTAATACATTTAATTGAAATTTTAATCAGAATATATTATAGACTAGATGGTGGCCCGATTCTAATGCATCGGGTATTCTAGAATATGTATGTAGTTTATTTATGAAGATTTAAGAATAATGCAATGAATACACAGGATTTTTCTTGTAAAATATATACATTATCATTAAATGTTATTGCTCATAGAACTTAATACAACTGAACAAAATTATTAAACAGATCATCAAAATATATAAACTAATACATGAATATCTAACTGTATTTAAATAAATCATCGGACAAAAGATGATACTCTCTCTGGGAGATGACCGGCTGCTTGCACCAGAAGTATCCCGACCGGCTGCGCCGCTCCACGGTCCTCCATTCACACTTGCCATCGGGAGATCAGCGGCCCTAGCCGCTGATCTGCCGATGGTAGCCGCATGGAGGTCAGCGGCGCCTCCAGTCAGGGTACTTCTGCTGCGAGCGGCCGGGAATTGACCGGCTAGCGCCGGTCATCTCCCGGCGGCATCGCCGGTGACCTCCGTGCGGCAGATAAGCCACTAACGGCCGCCATCTTTTTTCTGAAATTCCGCATCGCTGATTGGCCGCGGCCGGACCAATCAGCAACGCGGGATTTCCTGGACAGAAAGACAGACAGATGGGATAAGAAAATTATATATATTAGATAGATGTTACTGTGTATTACCTCATGTCACTGTGTATTACCTCATATTACTGTGTATTACCTCATGTTACTGTATATTACCTCATTTTACTGTGTATTACCTCATGTTACTGTATATTACCACCTGTTACTGTATATTACCTCATGTTACCTGTGTATTACCTCATGTCACTGTGTATTACCTCATATTACTGTGTATTACCTCATATCACTGTGTATTACCTCATGTTACCGTATATTGCCTCATATTACCTCATGTTACCTGTGTATTACCTCATATTACTGTGTATTACCTCATATTACTGTGTATTACCTCATGTCACTGTATATTGCCACATGTTACTGTATATCACCACATGTTACGGTATATTACCTCATGTTACCTGTGTATTACATCTTGTCACTGTGTATTACCTCATGTTACTGTGTATTACCTCATATTACTGTGTATTACCTCATATCACTGTGTATTACCTCATGTTACCGTATATTACCTCATATTTCCTCATGTTACCTGTGTATTACCTCATTTTACTGTGTATTACCTCATGTTACTGTATATTACCTCATTTTACTGTGTATTACCTTATGTTACTTATGTATTACCTCATGTCACCTGTGTATTACCTCATATTACTGTGTATTACCTTATATAACTGTGTATTACCTCATGTTACCGTATATTACCTCATATTACCTGTGTATTACCTCATATTACTGTGTATTACCTCATGTTACTGTATATTACCTCATTTTACTGTGTATTACCTTATGTTACTTATGTATTACGTCATGTCACCTGTGTATTACCTCATGTCACTGTGTATTACCCGTGTTCAGTAAACGTGACAGAAGTACATCAGACACTGCAACTGACAAAACATGTTCAGTACATCATGGGCAGTTGGTGAGTCACATGACCACATGGGCAGAGTAAAGGTACTGTCACACTAAGCGATTGCACCAGCGATCACGATAACGACACAAGCTGACGAGATCGTTGGTGTGATCGCTATAAGGTCGCTATTGGCTTCCAAACAGGAAGATCTCATCAATGACGCATCAGCGATCAGCGATGTGTATAATGACCTCGGCGGTCATTGGGACGTTTCACACAGCATGTATTGTTAAAGATCACGACCTCGATAGGCGTGATTGGGCGCAACCTTTTCCATGCCCCTCAGCACAGATTGGTGGTCACTGTATTTCATGACTGTTTGTCACAGCTCTCTCGCTTTGTGATTGGACGACTGCGTCATAAAAGACGACGTATTAGCGCTCCTTTCCATTGCTCTCAAGCGGAAGCGGTTCATTCGAATCTCCAGCATCGTTCCATACTGTGTCCTGCTAGCCTTTGCAGCTTCTGCGATCCAGTCTGTGCCACTATTGCGTTTCCTGCGGATTTACTTTTTCTGGATCACAAACATGTCTTGTAAGGTAGGTATTGTTTTTTGTCACATTTAATTTTTCAGATCCATTTTAAGATCCCAGCTGTTGTTAACCGTTGTCGTCTATCAATTTTTTTTTTTTTGTCTGCCATTGTTTTGTCCTGGCGCGCCCACCACCACCATTTTATGATCCCTGCTGTTTTTACCGTAGTTGACCATCTATGACTTTTATTTAGGTCTGCCATTGTTTTCTCCTGCCGCGCCCACCGCCACCATTTTATGATCCCTGCTGTTTTTACCGTAGCTGTCCATCTATGATTTTTATTTTGGTCTGCCATTGTTTTCTCCTGCTGCGCCCACCACCACCATTTTATGATCCCTGCTGTTTTTACCGTAGTTGACCATCTATGACTTTTATTTAGGTCTGCCATTGTTTTCTCCTGCTGCGCTCACCGCCACCATTTTATGATCTCTGCTGTGTTCTATGTTGTAGGCTATGTAAGCATTTTATTTAACCATTCTGCCGTTCTCACATAATCCTTTTTTTATTACAGATGGCCGATAATTCTGTGGGAATTCATCGAGATGTACCGCTCGATGCTTTGCCTGTGGAAAATAAAGTCGGCGGATTACAGCAACAGGCTTAAAAAGAAGGAGGCGTACGAAAAACTGGTGGAGCTTTGCAAAAACCGTTATCCCGATGAACCAGCGCATGAGTCATCGGTCAAAAAACGTATTCAGGCCCTCCGCACAGTTTACAAGAAGGAATTAAATAAAGTACAGAATTCTAGCAAGTCTGGAGCTGGGTCCGAAGATGTGTATGTCCCCAAATTGTGGTACTTTGAGCTATTTTCTTTCACAAGGGACCAAGAAGTACCCAGACAAACGACTTCCATGTTGGCACCAGACCCAGTGATCCAGCAGGACTCCCCTGTCGTACATGTAAGTACCTTTTGTATTAAAACACATTTAAATGTACATGCCAAAGTGGACTTGAAATTAAAAATATAATTGTGAAATGTGGATAAAATGGCTGGATTTATCCCTTCATGTACTGATAATTTATCTAGATCAACGGTTGAGGCCTATCCATTTACAAGTCCCGTTTTCAAATTTTTGCTGTATTTGGGTGTTATAGTGTGAAGATAAATTTCTTTTTCTTTGTGATTTAACATTCGTTTTTTGTTCATGCAGGACACAGAAGAGGCTGTCTCCACATCTCCAACTGAAGAAGACAGCATGGCGTTGGTCCAAGAGGACGAAGCAGTTGAGCCACCATCCTCATCTGTGCGGAGCCGACTTACAATTTCAGGCAGAAAAAGGAAGGCTCCCACCTCGGCTACTCCCGAATTTCTTGAAATAGCCAAAAAAGTCCTTACGGCGGAAAAAAAAACAACCAAAAATCACAGGGTTTGCTTACTACGCTAATGAGACAGTAAAGATGTATATCTTTGTACCGTCTTAGCCAGTAGATGGAAAAATATTTGGAGTTGAGAGTCCTCAGTATCTATAAAAATGCGGTACATTCTGGTATCCTCCATTTTGATACAGTAAATGTGTGGTGTATAAATATGTGATTCTTCAGATTTTGTATTAGTCTTTGCCTGATGATGAAGAGACCTGAGTAGTCTCGAAAACTTGCAATTTGTTATCATCTTTTCAGTTAGCCATTAAAAGGTATCAACCACTGAGGACTCTCAACTCTAAATATTTTTCTACGCTAATGAGAAGCTCCCAACCCTGGATCCAATACAGCGTGTTCATGCTGAGAGACTCATGCTTGAGGTCTTGAGTCAAGCGTCATTAGGAAAACTTAATGACACATCTGTAGTCACGGCCAGACCGCACTAACCGGAGTACTCATGGCCGCACAAACCTGTGCCGAACCCAATTGGGATAAATCCGCCGAACCAAAACGTTGTTGCACCACCTTATTTTTATACACCGCCGAGGCAACGTGGTAATGGCAACGAGAGATGTTACCAGCAGCTGTAATTTTTAAAATATTTTCTAAAGTTTTTTGTTGTCTATTTTTTTTTTACATTGTTACATTTTTTTAATAAAAATCTTATTTATCTACTGAATTGTGGTCTTTTATTCTTATGTTTGTTATTGATGTCAACAATATTGTTGACAACTATTAAAATATTGTATTTTTATTCCATATACTTGTATCTACTTGTCACACACGGGGTCATGGGAGTACCAGCAGTCATAGAGTTCCAGCATTGGTAAAAAAAATAAAATGAAAAAAATTTCAAAAATTAACAACATTTCTTTTAAAGGCCCTGGTCACACTAGCGCTAAAACCTTATAATAAAAAATAATACACCACAGCTGCGTATATAAACTTAAAATATATAATATATATTTTTAGTCATATATATTATTTTTTTTTTTAGCAAAAAAAAAAAAACATAAAAGAATAAAAATACTAATAAAAAAAAATAATTAATGACTGCCCCCACTTTGGAAGCCAGCCACAAACCTCTCCAGCATCACCCCATGGTCATGCAGTGCTTCCATTGATGTGGTCATAGCTGCCATCAGCCGCCTGTGTGATGCCAACAGGTCCTGGGCAGTGGGGATTTCTGTGGAGGTAATGGTAACCATTAACCAGGGAATTCTGTTGCAACATCAACATGTACATGTTACATGTTTGCTGTTTAACACTTACGGTTTTCGTCCGACTGCGGTTCACCATAAGAGCCGCTTACCGCCCACCCAGAACCTGTGGCACCGCCGGCTAGGGAAACACAGAAAAATATATATATCACAACAGCCATTACACATTTTAATATAATGATATGCACGTCACTCCTTAGTAATTTGTGGTGCCCGGATGTGGGATGCCAGTCCCTGAATACTAAATAAGGAAAAAATCCGGCACTCAAAAGAAGTATATTTTTGCAGAAAATAGTATTTTATTTTTCATACTCCAACAATTTGTTATAAACGTTTCGGTCAACTATAGACCTTCTTCAGACTGGAGAACAAAGGAAAAATAGCACAAGATTGTACAATTAATATGTCATGTAAGACAAGTCAAACATTGTTACAATGCAAGTTACAAAATATGAATGAAAAATAAAAAAACAAGAAAACGCATAGTAAAAGAAACATAAAAAATAAATAAAACAACAAATGAAGAAAAAAACAAAAAGGAAGTTTTTTTATATATACTATATATTATATAGATAAGGCTTTAGTGAAAGATGCCATATGATTGACCTCAAGTATAATCGATATAATGAATGACCATAAGATTAGGTTGAATACAAATAGCTAGAAAGCAAAGGGATCTAGAGTAACCTTGTAGTTCTAAATTTATAAATATTAATATATAGGTACATAGGTATTTATGGTCAAAGACAGACCACTTGCATAATGATATGATTAAATCTTGTAAAAATCGTATATAACATATGACTATATTAGTTACAGTGACCGCGCACATAATTTGTTAGTTGTAGATAGAGTATAACATAGAGATCCATTTCTTACCCTATATGCGTGGAGTGAGAGAAATAGGAAAAGGCTGTGCCAATCTGTAGAGGATCAATAGAATCACTCAGTAAGGTACACAATATATATATTGCCCAGAAAAAAGAATCAGAATCACTAGTAGTAGTCCACTGTGGAGAAATATCTTACCAATAGGAGATAGAAGGCAGGAAAAAAGCTCTGTGGATTATGCTGCAATCGCTAGAGAATGGCGCTGGCCTCAGGGGTGCACGTGTGTGTCTTACTTAACGGTGTAATGCCGCAAGTGACGTGTAGTTGTGACGCCGAGCTGTGGGCTGTGTTATATTTCAAATAATTTTAAAGATCATAATATCTAATTACAATAAGTAAGTAAAATTGCGGACATAATATGGATAACTAATAGAAGTCATAGATCAAAATACATAAATATACTGGCACATATAGTCCACTTGAGAGAACATAATACAGCGGCATTGATTGTTGGTGAGAATAGCATATTCAAGGAGATCACACATAATGTTAAATATAACGTACCATATACATGTGTGTATATATATATATACATATATATATATATACACATACTGGGAATACTAATATTGGTGGTCTGAGAAATCTGAAATTATAATGTATAATACTTTATAATATACTCATAGTGTCGTATTCCCTATTAAGACCCTTCGGTTCTAGGGTCTATTAGTTATCCATATTATGTCCGCAATTTTACTTACTTATTGTAATTAGATATTATGATCTTTAAAATTATTTGAAATATAACACTCGATTTCTGTTTCTCTTTAGGCAAACTATTGAGCACATCATTTCTATACTTACCTTGCTCACGTTCCAGCGCCGCGTCCCCTGCACTGAATAAGAAAGAGAATCCACCCACTATGTTGATCTTCTTCCTGTTTGCGTTCCATTTGCGTTCCACAAGGCTTCCTGGTTTAGACACGCCCCTAGGTTGCGCAAGTTCCGGTCTACGGACTTTCTGTGCGCTTCACTCAGCGCCCACAGCTCGGCGTCACAACTACACGTCACTTCCGGCATTACGCCGTTAAGTAAGACACACACGTGCACCCCTGAGGCCAGCGCCATTCTCTAGCGATTGCAGCATAATCCACAGCGCTTTTTTCCTGCCTTCTATCTCCTATCGGTAAGATATTTCTCCACGGGGCACAGTGGACTACTACTAGTTATTCTGATTCTTTTTCTGGGCAATATATATATTGTGTACCTTACTGAGTGATTCTATTGATCCTCTACAGATTGGCACAGCCTTTTCCTATTTCTCTCACTCCACGCATATAGGGTAAGAAATGGATCTCTATGTTATACTCTATCTACAACTAACAAATTATGTGCGCGGTCACTGTAACTAATATAGTCATATGTTATATACGATTTTTACAAGATTTAATCATATCATTATGCAAGTGGTCTGTCTTTGACCATAAATACCTATGTACCTATATATTAATATTTATAAATTTAGAACTACAAGGTTACTCTAGATCCCTTTGCTTTCTAGCTATTTGTATTCAACCTAATCTTATGGTCATTCATTATATCGATTATACTTGAGGTCAATCATATGGCATCTTTCACTAAAGCCTTATCTATATATAAAAAAACTTCCTTTTTGTTTTTTTCTTCATTTGTTGTTTTATTTATTTTTTATGTTTCTTTTACTAAGCGTTTTCTTGTTTTTTTATTTTTCATTTATATTTTGTAACTTGCATTGTAACAATGTTTGACTTCTTACATGATATATTAATTGTACAATCTTGTGCTATTTTTCCTTTGTTCTCCAGTCTGAAGAAGGTCTATAGTTGACCGAAACGTTATAACAAATTGTTGGAGTATGAAAAATAAAATACTATTTTCTGCAAAAATATACTTCTTTTGAGTGCCGGATTTTTTCCTTAATTACACATTTTAAGACCTAACAAAGTTGTCAAACTTGTCGGAAGCTTATGTGCATAAATTACCAGAAGGCGAGCCTGCATACATGTCACGGAGTGACCCTGGAGAGAAGCCATACTCTAGTGACGGGCTAGATGACCCCAAAACTGGAGTGGGGTAGCTGCTGGTGAAGGGGTAGCTGTGGAAGGTGCTGCAGGTGGTGATGGCGCTGCGGGGGACGGTGGTGCAGCTGGTGAAGGTGGTGCTGCAAATAAAAAATATAATTCAGTCAAATAATCCTTCTACTAACCCCGTCACTGCTGTACTCCCATCACTGCTGGTACTCCCGTCACTACCAGTACTTCCGTCAATGTCTGTAACCACCTCACTACTGGTACTCCCATCACTGCCTGCCCCATCACTGCCGGTACTCCCGTCATCGCCAGTACTTCCGTCAATGCCTGTAACCCCCTCACTATTGGTACTCCCATCACTGCCGGTACTCCAGTCACTGGTGGTACTCCCATCACTGCGGGTGCATTGATATAGGTAGATAACCCACAAAACATAACCTCTCCAGATACCCTCATCAATACTCACTCAGATGCCTGCGGAACTGGGCCCGGATGCTGGCGACCCTCTCGCTGGACCGGTATCGAAGGTTGGCCAGCTTTTTGCGGATCTAGGTTGGGGTCGGCTCCACCCCGAAGTGTCTCGCCAGGCCCCTCCGGATTTTTCGCAGGACTACCTTCTTGTGGCGCATGGGATGCGCCACAGGTAGCCTGCATGCATAGTCCCACTTGTCAGACTTTCGGATGAGGTAACGCACCTCTGCGTCACCCCACGGGGCACAACGCTGTCTCGCCGCCATTTTCTCAAAAAACGCCGCATGAACGCCAGCGTCATGACGTCACAGCGTACGTGCGGTCGCACTTGCGACGCAAGACGCTATTGCGATCGCAAAGTGACGATAGCAGCCATGCGCCCCAGCCATGCACAGATATAAGACGCTGTTGCGATCGCAAGATGATGGTTCCCAGCTAGGCGCCCCTGCCTATCAAGGCATGAGCAAGGACGATGCGATTAACTAGCCTACTTGGCAGCATCAGATCTAGTGGGCTACTGACCGCTTTGTTAACTTTTTTTTACCATGTTTACAAAAGTTTTCATTCATTGTAATTACTTCTGTAATAAAGTGTCAATTTTATAAATGCGTCACTTTAGGCATCGCAATGGCGTCTCATGTCTGTGCGTAGCAGGGGCACCATGCTGAGTACCGTCACTTTGCGATCGCAATGGCATCTCATGTCTGTGCGTGGGAGGGGCACCATGCTGAGTACCGTCACTTTGCGATCGCAATGGCGTCTCATGTCTGTGCGTGGGAGGGGCACCATGCTGAGACCGTCACTTTGCGATCGCATGGCGTCTATGTCTGTGCGTGGGAGAGCCACCATGCTGATAACCGTCACTTTGCGATCGCAATGGCATCTCATGTCTGTGCGTGGGAGAGGCACCATGCTGAGAACCGTCACTTTGCGATCGCAATGGCGTTTCATGTCTGTGCGTGGCTGGGGCACCATGCTGAGAATCGTCAATTTGCGATCGCAGTGGTGTCTTGCGTCGGATTCGAGCACGCAAGTGCGACACAAAGGGTTCCCTGGTTAATTTTTACCTTTACCTCCAAAGAATATTTTTTTTTATCACTATTTTTATTCTTTTATGGTTTTTTTATTCTTTTTTGCTAAAAAAAAAATAATATATATGACTAAAAATATATATTATATATTTTAAGTTTATATACGCAGCTGTGGTGTATTATTTGTTATTATTTTTTATTATAAGGTTTTAGTGCTAGTGTGACCAGGGCCTTTAAAAGAAATGTTAATTTTTGAAATTTTTTTCATTTTATTTTTTCAACAATGCTGGAACTCCTAAGACTGCTGGTACTCCCATGACCCCGTGTGTGACAAGTAGATATGAGTAGATGGAATAAAAATACAACATTTTAGTTGTCAACAATATTGTTGACATCAATAACAAACATAAGAATAAAAGATCACAATTCAGTAGATAAATAAGATTTTTATTAAAAAAATGTAACAATTAGAGTTGAGCGATACTTTCCGATATCCAAAAGTATCGGAATCGGAATGGTATCGCCGATACCCAAAAAATATCGGCGATACCCGATACCGGAAATCCAATGTAAGTCTATGGGAACAAAATATCGGAATTAAAAAAACCCCATTCTTGCCTTGTTGGTTAATTGTACATGAAGGAAAACAACAAAGAGTAATGTAGAATGTATTGGGGAAGGTTGAGGAGACATTAAAGGCATAGATGTTTAACCCAATCAAATGGAATAGCATAAATATTTTTTTTTTTTAAAGATGTTCGGATTGACGAAGAAATTGACAATGTTGTTAACGTTTTTTATATTTTGGCAAATATGTATATTTCACAACTTACATGCTCTTCACCTTTTTAACTTTTGACACACTTTCTCCTTCATAATCTTCAGCAGCATCATCTTTTTCATCAAATTATTCTTCATCTTCACCTTCTTTATCTTCTTCTTAAACTTCTTGCTATTCATCTTTTGGTTAACATTACTCATATTCTTCTTATTAAACTATTATTCTTATTCATATTGTACTTCATCTTCTTCATCATATTCTTATTTGTGACAGAGAATCCTGTACTTGTAATCTGTCAAAGTATGAATTTTTCATCCTTCCGCTCTTGCTGTCACAAAAGATTTAAATTACAACAGTATTTGTCCGTGTTCAGTTTAGCCTGCAGCAGCAGGCATTTTCCAGGGGCACCACGAGGAGGAACGGACTCACCCCCATACACTGCTTAGTCTTCTGCTGCTTATAATTTAGAGCATATATTTTGCTCTTCATTTTGGTCTTATACTTCATGTTCTTCTGCTTTTTGATCTTCTGCTTATTGTTCTTAAGTCTCTTGTTCTGTATCTTGTAGTTTGTCTTAACCTTCTTAGTCCTGTTTGGTAATCTTTTATTTCTTCTTTGTGATGGTGTTTAGGCTGGTTGGCTTGATGCTCGTCGTCCTTGTGGTCGTCATCTTCTTCGGGGTGGTCATCAGGGTCGTCGTCTTCATTGTTGGAGATCCAGAGTGATTACCCAAAAAAGCATTGAAAAAATCTTCAATTTGTAAATGTAGCAGAAGGTACAAGAGTCAATGCAAGTAACGAGGACCAGCTGACTGTGCTGGAACCCGGAGGGGCAGCAGAAGGAAAAGAGCCAATGGCACAACCGAGGACCAGCTGACGTTACTGGGACACGGTTACTAAGCAGGAGGTACCTGTGCTCCAAAGCACTACCAAGGACCAGCAGACGTTGCTGGAACTCGGATACCGAGATGGAGGCACCTAGGCCAAAGGCACTGCGGAGAACCAGCTGACGGTACTGGAACCCGGACGGGTAGCAGAAGGTACAAGAGCCAATGCAAGTAACGAGGACCAGCTGACTGTGCTGGAACCCGGAGGGGCAGCAGAAGGAAAAGAGCCAATGGCACAACCGAGGACCAGCTGACGTTACTGGGACACGGTTACTAAGCAGGAGGTACCTGTGCTCCAAAGCACTACCAAGGACCAGCAGACGTTGCTGGAACTCGGATACCGAGATGGAGGCACCTAGGCCAAAGGCACTGCGGAGAACCAGCTGACGGTACTGGAACCCGGACGGGTAGCAGAAGGTACAAGAGCCAATGCAAGTAACGAGGACCAGCTGACTGTGCTGGAACCCGGAGGGGCAGCAGAAGGAAAAGAGCCAATGGCACAACCGAGGACCAGCTGACGTTACTGGGACACGGTTACTAAGCAGGAGGTACCTGTGCTCCAAAGCACTACCAAGGACCAGCAGACGTTGCTGGAACTCGGATACCGAGATGGAGGCACCTAGGCCAAAGGCACTGCGGAGAACCAGCTGACGGTACTGGAACCCGGACGGGTAGCAGAAGGTACCCATGGAAATTTAAGTTGACAGGCCGCGAGCCGGCCGCAGTTACTGAATCCCACAGTACTACAGTGGGTGATTGTCCTATTGTCACAACGGAAACAGCCTTTATTTGCATATCCCGCAGCACACATAGGAAGCACCTAAACTCCAAGCACCATAGAGTCGGCTAACCCGACCGCAACACGACAGGACAACTTATTGGAGGCTAATTGACGTTTACACTGACAGGAAACAGATGGCGTGCTGTAACCAGTCTGGGCAGGAGTGAGTACCCGTGCCAATGACACTTCAGAGCAACAACTGGCGGTGTTGAAGCCAGGGATGAGAAGACAACAGGGTGGAGGCAGCAGGACTTTTTGCCGTTCACACAGCAGGGGAACAGCTGACATTACTGAACCCCAGTAACACAGGAGCAAGTGTTGACTGTGCTAACAGCACTTCCGAGCAACAACTGGCGGTGTTGTAGCCCAGGAATGAGAAGAGAACATGGTGGAGGCAGCAGGACTTTTTGCCGTTCACACAGCAGGGGAACAGCTGACATTACTGAACCCCAGTAACACAGGAGCAAGTGTTGACTGTGCTAACAGCACTTCCGAGCAACAACTGGCGGTGTTGTAGCCCAGGAATGAGAAGAGAACATGGTGGGGGCAGCAGGACTTTTTGCCGTTCACACAGCAGGGGAACAGCTGACATTACTGAACCCAGTAACACAGGAGCAAGTGTTGACTGTGCTAACAGCACTTCCGAGCAACAAATGGCGGTGTTGTAGCCCAGGAATGAGAAGAGAACATGGTGGAGGCAGCAGGACTTTTTGCCGTACACACAGCAGGGGAACAGCTGACATTACTGAACCCCAGTAACACAGGAGCAAGTGTTGACTGTGCTAACAGCACTTCCGAGCAACAACTGGCGGTGTTGTAGCCCAGGAATGAGAAGAGAACATGGTGGAGGCAGCAGGACTTTTTGCCGTTCACACAGCAGGGGAACAGCTGACATTACTGAACCCCAGTAACGCAGGAGCTAATGTTGACTGTGCTAACAGCACTTCCGAGCAACAACTGGCAGTGTTGTAGCCCAGGAATGAGAAGAGAACATGGTGGAGGCAGCAGGACTTTTTGCCGTTCACACAGCAGGGGAACAGCTGACATTACTGAACCCCAGTAACACAGGAGCAAGTGTTGACTGTGCTAACAGCACTTCCGAGCAACAACTGGCGGTGTTGTAGCCCAGGAATGAGAAGAGAACATGGTGGAGGCAGCAGGACTTTTTGCCGTACACACAGCAGGGAACAGCTGACATTACTAAACCCCAGTAACACAGGAGCAAGTGTTGACTGTGCTAACAGCACTTCCGAGCAACAACTGGCGGTGTTGTAGCCCAGGGATGAGAAGAGAACATGGTGGAGGCAGCAGGACTTTTTGCCGTACACACAGCAGGGGAACAGCTGACATTACTGAACCCCAGTAACACAGGAGCAAGTGTTGACTGTGCTAACAGCACTTCCGAGCAACAACTGGCGGTGTTGTAGCCCAGGAATGAGAAGAGAACATGGTGGGGGCAGCAGGACTTTTTGCCGTTCACACAGCAGGGGAACAGCTAACATTACTGAACCCCAGTAACACAGGAGCAAGTGTTGACTGTGCTAACAGCACTTCCGAGCAACAACTGGCGGTGTTGTAGCCCAGGAATGAGAAGAGAACATGGTGGGGGCAGCAGGACTTTTTGCCGTTCACACAGCAGGGGAACAGCTGACATTACTGAACCCCAGTAACACAGGAGCAAGTGTTGACTGTGCTAACAGCACTTCCGAGCAACAACTGGCGGTGTTGGAGCCCAGGAATGAGAAGAGAACATGGTGGAGGCAGCAGGACTTTTTGCCGTACACACAGCAGGGGAACAGCTGACATTACTGAACCCCAGTAACAGAGGAGCAAGTGTTGACTGTGCTAACAGCACTTCCGAGCAACAACTGGCGGTGTTGGAGCCCAGGGTCAAGGAGGATGTTTAAATACTATATCAAGTATTTTCCTTGTTACGTGTCAATTAAAAATGTCTATACTCCAAACAAGAGAAATATAACCTTTAGTACCATAAGATGATGATTTTACTTAAAAAAATATATGTAAATTAATAATTTACAAACATAAACGCATACATTAACATGTTGAAAAGCAATGCAAACTACAATTAAAATAGGTTAAATAATCTTCTATACGGTTTAAAATAAAAGCATACAAGTACATATCAGAATTCATTAATGATGGCTAAGTAACAGTATGTACACCATTTTTATTGTGTAGACAATGAATGGCTGACTTAAAAACATAATCAGCATTACAAGTTATCTTTGACATTCATAAAACTTTACATTTGGTGAATAATATCACTAAAATTTTTTTAAAAATATCTAAAATTTCCATCATGTAATACTGATAATATGTGCCAATCATTTATATTAACCCCTTAATGACCAAGCCATTTTGTAGGTTAAAGACCAGGCCAATTTTTACAATTCTGACCACTGTCTCTTTATGAGGTTATAACTCTGGAATGCTTCTACGGATCTTGGCGATTCTGAGACTGTTTTCTCGTGACATATTGTACTTCATGTTAGTGGTAAAATTTCTTCAATATAACTTGCGTTTTTTTATGAAAAAAATGGAAATATGGCAAAAATTTTGAAAATTTTGCAATTTTCAAACTTTTAATTTTTATGCCATTAAATCAGAGAGATATGTCACAAAAATTAGTTAATAAATAACATTTCCCACATGTCTACTTTACATCAGCACAATTTTGGAACCAAAATGTTTTTTTGTTACGAAGTTATAAGTGTTAAAAGTTGACCAGCAATTTCTCATTTTTCCAACAAAATTTACAAAACCATTTTTTTAGGACCACCTCACATTTGAAGTGAATTTGAGGGGTCAATATGACAGAAAATACCCAAAAGTGACACCATTCTAAAAACTGCACCCCTCAACGTGTTCAAAGCCACATTCAAGAAGTTTATTAACCCTTTAGGTACTTCACAAGAATTGAAGCAATGTGGAAGGAAAAAATGAACATTTAACTTTTTTCCCAAAATTTTTCTTTCGACACAATTTTTTAAAATTTTGTCAAGGGTATCAGGAGAAAATGAACCACAATATTTGTTGTACAACTTCTCCAGAGTACACCGATATACCATGTGTGGGGGTAAACCACTATTTGGGCGCATGGCAGAGCTCGGAATGGAAGCAGCGCCATTTGACTTTTTTGGCTGGAATTGAGATTGGACGCCATGTCGCATTTGGAGAGTCCCTGTGTGCCTAAACAGTGGAAACCCCCCACAAGTGACCCCATTTTGGAAACTGGACCCCTCAAGGAACTCATCTAAATGTGTTGTGAGAGCTTTTAACCCCCAAGGGCTTCACAGAAGGTTATAACGTAGAGCCGTAAAATTAAAAAATCATATTTTTTCCACAAAAATGATCTTTTCTTCCCAATTATTATTTTCCAAAGGATAAAAGGACCCCAAAAGTTATTGGGCAATTAGTCCTGAGTACGCTGATACCCCATATGTGGGGGTAAACCACTATTTGGGCGCATGGCAGAGCTCGGAAGGGAAGCAGCGCCATTTGACTTTTTTGGCTGGAATTGAGATTGGACGCCATGTCGCATTTGGAGAGTCCCTGTGTGCCTAAACAGTGGAAACCCCCCACAAGTGACCCCATTTTGGAAACTGGACCCCTCAAGGAACTCATCTAAATGTGTTGTGAGAGCTTTTAACCCCCAAGGGCTTCACAGAAGGTTATAACGTAGAGCCGTAAAATTAAAAAATCATATTTTTTCCACAAAAATGATCTTTTCATCCCAATTATTATTTTCCAAAGGATAAAAGGACCCCAAAAGTTATTGGGCAATTAGTCCTGAGTACGCTGATACCCCATATGTGGGGGTAAACCACTATTTGGGCGCATGGCAGAGCTCGGAAGGGAAGCAGCGCCATTTGACTTTTTTGGCTGGAATTGAGATTGGACGCCATGTCGCATTTGGAGAGTCCCTGTGTGCCTAAACAGTGGAAACCCCCCACAAGTGACCCCATTTTGGAAACTAGACCCCCCAAGGAACTATCAAGATGTGTGGTGAGAGCTTTGAACCCCCAAGGGCTTCACAGAAGGTTATAACGTAGAGCAGTAACATTAAAAAATCATATCTTTTCCACAAAAATGATCTTTCCACCCCAATTGTTATTTTCCAAAGGTAACAGGACCCCAAAAGTTATTGTGCAATTTGTCCTGAGTACGCTGATACCCCATATGTGGGGGGAAACCACTATTTTGATGCATGGCAGAGCTCGAAGGGAAGTAGCGCCTTTTTCAAATGCAGACTTTGATGGAATGGTCTGTGGGTGTCATGTCACGTTTGGATAGCCCCTGATGTGCCTAAACAGTAGAAACCCCCCACAAGTGACTCCATTTTGGAAACTAGACCCCCCAAGGAACTTTTCTAGATGTGTGGTGAGCACTTTGAACCCCCAAGTGCTTCACAGAAGTTTATAACGTAGAGCCGTGAAATAAAAAAATCATATTTTTTTCCACAAAAATAATCTTTTGCCCCAAATTTTTATTTTTATAATGGTAACAGGAGAAATAGGACCCCAAAAGCTATTGTGCAATTTGTCCTGAGTACGCTGATATCCCATATGTGGGGGGAAACCACTATTTTGACGCATGGCAGAGCTCGAAAGGGAAGTAGCGCCTTTTTCAAATGCAGACTTTGATGGAATGGTCTGTGGGTGTCATATCACGTTTGGATAGCCCCTGATGTGCCTAAACAGTAGAAACCCCCCACAAGTGACTCCATTTTGGAAACCAGACCCCCAAGGAACTTTTCTAGATGTGTGGTGAGCACTTTGAACCCCCAAGTGCTTCACAGAAGTTTATAACGTAGAGCCGTGAAAATAAAAAAATCATATTTTTTTCCACAAAAATAATCTTTTTGCCCCAAATTTTATTTTTATAATGGTAACAGGAGAAATAGGACCCCAAAAGCTATTGTGCAATTTGTCCTGAGTACGCTGATATCCCATATGTGGGGGGGAACCACTATTTTGACGCATGGCAGAGCTCGAAAGGGAAGTAGCGCCTTTTTCAAATGCAGACTTTGATGGAATGGTCTGTGGGTGTCATGTCACGTTTGGATAGCCCCTGATGTGCCTAAACAGTAGAAACCCCCACAAGTGACTCCATTTTGGAAACTAGACCCCCCAAGGAACTTTTCTAGATGTGTGGTGAGCACTTTGAATCCCCAAGTGCTTCACAGAAGTTTATAACGTAGAGCCGTGAAAATAAAAAAATCATATTTTTTTCCACAAAAATAATCTTTTTGCCCCAAATTTTTATTTTTATAATGGTAACAGGAGAAATAGGACCCCAAAAGCTATTGTGCAATTTGTCCTGAGTACGCTGATATCCCATATGTGGGGGGGAACCACTATTTTGACGCATGGCAGAGATCGGAAGGGAAGGAGCACCGTTTTTAAATGCAGACTTTGATGGAATGGTCTGCGGGTGTCATGTCGCGCTTGGAGAGCCCCTGATGTGCCTAAACAGTAGAAACCCCCCACAAATGACCCCATTTTGCAAACTAGACCCCCCAAGGAACTTATCTAGATGTGTGGTCAGCACTTTGAACCCCCAAGGGCTTCACAGAAGTTTATAACGTAGAGCCGTGAAAATAAAAAAAATCATATTTTTTTCCACAAAAATGACCTTTTTGCCCCCAAATTTTTATTTTTATAAGGGTAACAGGAGAAATAGGACCCCAAAAGCTATTGTGCATTTTGTCCTGAGTACACTGATACCCCATATGCGGGGGGGAACCACTGTGATCGCCTTACTGCGATCTTTGGGAGGCACAATGAACAAATCTACCAAAGGTGAAGAATTGGTTTTCTTTTTTACGCCGTTCCTCGTGCGATATTAGTGATTAGGCGACTTTATTCCTCGGATCGGTGCGATTACAGCGATACCAGATTTACACCCTTTTTTCATGTTTAGCTTCTGTCACACTCTAAAAGATGCTTTTTTTTGGAATAATTTTTTGTAAGAATTTTTTGCATCGCCGTATTTTGAGAGCTATAATTTTTCCATATTTCGGCCGACAGAGTTATCTGTGGGCTTATTTTTTGTGGGACGAGCTGACGTATTTATTGGTACCATATTCGGGCACATAACGTTTTTTGATCGCTTCCTATTCCGATTTTTGTGGAAGCAGAATGAACAAAAACCAGCAATTCAGGAATTGTTTTTTTTTTAATTTTTTTTTCCCCGTTCCGCGTGTGGTAAAATTGATAAAGCAGCTTTATTCTTCGGGTCACTACGATTACAGCGATACCTCATTTATATATTTTTGTTATGTTTTGGCGTTTTTTACACAATAAAGAATTTTATAGAAAAAATAATTATTTTTGCATCAGTTTATTCCGCGAGCTATAACTTTTTATTTTTTTCGCTGATGATGCTATATAGCGGCTTGTTTTTTGCGGGACAAGATGACGTTTTCAGCGGTACCATGATTATTTATATCTGACTTTTTGATCGCGTGTTATTGCACTTTTTCCAAGCGGTATAATGATACCGCTTGGAAAAAGTATAATTTACTACTTTTTTGTGGTTTTTTTTTACGGCTTTCACTGAAGGGGTTAACTAGGGTTATGCTTTTATAGATGAGATTTTTACGGACATGGCGATACCTAACATGTGTATTTTTTTTGTTTTTTATTTTTTTTATTACATAAAAATGTGTATTTTTTAGGGGATTTTTTTTAAATTATTTTTTTAATATTTTTTTTACAATTTTTTTTAAAAAATGATTTTTTTCAACTTGTCCCTTTATGGGACTTTCACTTTTTTTACTTTTGATTGCAGTTACAATGCATTGCAATGCTCTGGCATTGCAATGCATTGCAACTATAGTGGAAGCTGCTGTGACATGATCACAGCAGCTTCCCGTAGCTAAATGACCCGGAGGTTGTCATGACAACCCCCGGGTCATCAAGGCAGAGATCGGGCCCTGCGATTACATCGCTGGGACGCTGATCTGAGGCAGAGGGAGCTCCCGACCCTCTGCCTCCCCCCTGAGCTCTGCGATCGCGCTCGATCGCAGCAGTCAGGGGGTTAACAGCCAGGGGCGGTGGGGGCTCCGCTCCTGGCTGTCAGTGCAGGAAGCCTGGCCACTGCAGCGCCGGCTCCTGCACTGATCGCGCTGGGGAAGCTGAAATTTCAGCTTCTCCTGTGCGATGTCTGCTGTGTTTGGTCAGTCAGATTGACTGACCAAGCACAGCGCTGTGGGTGCGGGGACCGACGGCAAAGGTCCCCGCACCGCTTGCCGTGCCTGTCAGCTGTCTGTGACAGCTGTCGGCACTGATC
>JARQOD010000005.1:127563972-127606900 GCA_033576555.1 Oophaga sylvatica | reverse complement strand
CCGGGACTTAGGACCTGCTCGAGAAACCTCCTTGGCCTCATAGGAGTCGGGCGCCTGGCTGGAAGATTCTAGAGGTCTGGCAAAGGTGGGAGCCAGCCGAAACCTCTGCCTACACTGGGACCGCTCCAACCTCCGCTCGTGAAAACGGAGGTCGATGCGGGTAGATATGGCGATAAGCTTCTCCAGTGTGGTGGGAATCTCCCTGGTAGCCAAGGCGTCTTTCACATGGCCCGCTAGTCCTCTCCAAAACACGGGAATGAGGACTTTATCCGGCCAGTCCAACTCCGAGGACAGAGTCCGAAATTGGACAGCAAAACAGCTGACCAAGGACGAACCCTGTGAACTTGCCAGAAGTTGGAGCGCCGTATCGTGGGTAACCTGAGGTCCTAGAAAGACCTTTTTTAGAGCCTCCAGAAAACGAGGAGCACTCCACACCACACGGTCGTCACGCTCCCACAGCGGGGTGGCCCACTCCAACGCTCTGCCCGACAGAAGAGATATTACAAAGCCCACTTGTGCTCGATCCGTGGGGAAACGTGCAGCCAGAAGTTCGAGTTGTATAGAGCACTGACTCACGAATCCCCGACATTGCTTGCTGTCACCAGAAAACTTGTCTGGAAGCGGGAGGTGGGATATTGTGGGGCAGAGGTGGCAGTGGACACACTGGCTGCAGCCACGATAGCAGCCTGAACAGCGACTGCGGTAATATCCACAGCTGAGGTTGTGCGCTCAAGAGCCGCCAACCTACCCTCCAGTTTCTGGATGTCCCGTAGTAGATGCTGGTCATCCGCCATTTTACTAGCCAGACCCTGAATACGGCAATCAAACTCCTCACCGGTTATGCCGGTAATCTAGGGCATCTAGGACACCGACCCTGACCAGCTAGCATACCAAACTCCTCACCGATTAAGTCGGTATTCTACAGGCTTATTTCAGCCGGGCCCTAACCACACACACGCATGACCACACTGGCGCTAAGCATATAATGGTTGACACTAGCGCATGGCAGCCCAGGCATGCCACCCTTTTATAGTAACAGCTACAGGACCTGCCAGAAACAAGGACCAATGAAACTGTTCCAGAACACCAGTAGTCACAGGACCTTCCTTGCGGACCAATAGGAGCTGCTGCAGTACCTGAGCATGTGACCCCTGATCTCCAATGAGAGATCTCACCCTGGGCATGCTCAGAAGGGAAAACAAGGACTTTGTCCTAAAGACGTCTGCTCGCTGCTAACCAGTACTGGCCACAATAGCAGAACCTAGAGATGCAGCAGTAATTCTCTGCACACTGTTAGACTGGGCGAGACGCTGGGACCGATGTCTAAGCTGAGCAGAGTCCACTGCGGCCGGAGACGAATGGGAGACTGCAGCTGGGATAGCTCGAGATTCCCTTTGTGCAGAAGCGGGAACTCGACCCCTAACACCATTGTTTTCCAGAAGGTATAAATGGCAAAGATGAAGCGCTGTTGCGACTCTGACAGGATCGCAAAACCCCCATACACGATAGTATCCTCACTACAACGCACCAAGGACTAGAACGTTGGAGTCCACAAAGTGCTCTGGAACAATGGATGGGGGCGCAGTTTTCCTTTTTCATCTATTGCTGAGGTGATGTTGTAGCCACCAATCGGAGCTGAGGGGCGTTAGAACCTAGTCCCGCCTGCGCCGCTGACATATGAGTCGCCAACGAGGTCGCTCGTCCTTCATAAAGGGTGTCAAACTCAGCGATTCAGGCTCACCAGCGGGACGCTAACGATCAAAATACGGCCCAGAACGTTCGTGCACGATCAGCGACATCGCAGCAGGGGCCACATCGCTGCTACATGTCACACACAGCGACATCGCTGACGATGTCGCTGCTGCGTCATAAAATCGGTGTCGCTTAAGCGATATCGCTAGCGATCTCGCCTAGTGTGACAGTACTTTTAGCTAATGTTATTAATGTTCATGAGTCCACCATCAGGAGGATAATGAACATCAATGGTGTGTATAGTAGGATTGCAGGGAGAAAGCAAAAAAGCATTGCTGCCTGCCAGCAGTTTGGTAAAGATCACCTAGATAAGCCAGAAGGCTATTGGAATAATGTTTTGTGGATGTACAGTATGAGGCCAAAATAGACCTTTTCAGTTTAAATGATAAGCCTCATCATGGGCCCCTTTCTGGTATATTTTCTCCCATCCTGGACCTGTTTCTGGTATAATGACCCCTGTCATGGGCCCCTTACTGTAATAATGTCCCCCCATTATGGCCCCTTCTTGTAGTAATACAAAAAAGGGACGAGGAAAGTCAGCTCACTGTATTGTGATGCATCTTGTCAGGTATGTATAGTTCACACAGAGCCGTCCCAGTCAAGGATGCAAGCAGTAAAGGCAAAGGAAGAAAAAGGAGTCTCCAGCAATGAAATTGGCACAAAGGCAGTAATAAAAATGAAAAAACTTAGCTTTTAATTAATCCATTAAAAACAATACTGCCAAGGTAGGTAATTAAAAGACAACCCACATGTGACAAACCGATGCATTTCAGCAAGGAGCCTTATTCATGGTGTAACACAAATAAAAGCTACGTTTTTTTCATTTTTATTACTGCCTTTGTGCCAATTTCATCCCTGGAGACTCTTTTTTCTTTCTTTGCCTTTCTTGTAGTAATGTCCCCGATCATGAACCGTTTCCTGATATAATGTCCCCATCCTATAACAATGTCCCTCATCCTGGGTCTCTTTCTGGTATGATGTCCTCAATCCTATAACAATGTCCCCCATCATGGTATACTGTCCCCCATCCTGGTGTAATGACGCCCATCCTGGGCCTCTTCCTGGTGTAATGTCCTCCATCTTGAGCCCCTTCTTTGTATAATAACTAACATTCCGGTATAATGCCCCCCTTTCTGGGCCTCTTACTTGTAAAATGCCCTCCATCCTGGGCCCCTTCTTGATAAAATGTCTGTTCTCAGGCTCTTTTCCAACTCACAAAAAAGAGATTCTTCTGTTTTCAGCAGTTGACTTCGACGTGCCAGCCATTGGTGGCACATGATGTCACTACTAGTGATGGGCAAATAAAAAAAGTTTGGTTCGGGTACCAGAACAGTATCCGAACATGGACCCCATTCAGATGATAGGGGGGCCCGAACATCCGTTGTTTGCCACGCTGTCCGTATGACAGCGTGGCACACACTGCCTCTGATCGGCTAATAGGAGTAATCATCAACCTGTGCTATAAATATATATTTTTTAAAAAATGATGTGGGGTCTATTTTTAATAACAAGCATGGCAAAACTGACAGCTGTGGACTGCAACCCTCAGCTCTCAACTTTATAATTGTTGGTTATCAAGAATAGAGGGGTCCACGCTGTTTTTTTTTTTTTTAAATCATTTAAATAAATAATTAAAAAAAGTGCGGTGGCTGCCTCTCCTTTTTGACAACCAGCCAAGCTAAAGCAGACAGCTGGGAGCTGGTATTCTCAGGCTCGTAAAAGGCCATGTATATTGGCTCCCATGCCTAAAAATAGCAGCCTGCAGCCGTCCCAGAATATTCGCATCTATTAGGTGCATCCTTTGTATTTTCAGGTGACATCAAGCCCTGCAATTAGTAATGGATAGGCATCTAGAAGACGCCTATCCATTATTAACCCCATAGTCATATTGTAAATAAACACAGTCAGAGTAAAGTCCTTTATTTGAAATAAAAATACACATCGTTTTACAAATTTATGTAAAAATAACAGATATACTCCCCTTATGCCCATTCCATTGAAGCCCTGGTCCCCTGTAAAAAAAAAAAAAAAAACTGAAAATAATAGACAACAAAAATACTCACCTAACACCCATTAACCCCTTAACGACCACCGATACGCCTTTTAACGGCGGTCATTAAGGGTACTTAAACCACAGCGCCATTAACGGCGCTGTGGAAAAAGTGAATAGCGCCCCCCAGAGGCGCATTTTCTCCGGGGTCTCGGCTACCGTGGGTAGCCGAGACCCTAGAGAACATGAATCGGGTCGGTTTTTACTGACCCCGATGTTGCGATCGCCGTTATTAACTCTATAACGCGATTGCAACAAAAAAAAATGTTGTGCCATTTAATTTCTCCTCTGATGTGATCGGACATCAGAAGAGAGAGAAAAAGGGTCCCCGATCCCCCCTTGTGGCCCCCAATACCCCACTTCTGGCCCCAGGGCCCTCCGGTGTCCACCGATGCCGCCGCCATGGTGCAAAGGGGAGAAATTGGCGGGCGCATGCTCAGTGCGCCCGCCGCGATGTGCTGGGGGGCTTGGGCAATTTTCTCTGGGGTCTCGGTTGCCGAGGGTAGCCGAGACCCCAGAGAACATGATCCGGGTCGGTATTTACCGACCCCGGTGTTGCGATCACCATTATAACAGTATAACGGCGACCGCAAAAAAAAAAATTCAAAGATTCAAAAAATTTTTCATTCATTCTCCTAAAAGTACCGTACATATTGATCACTGTGATAAACTATCACAGTGATCAAAATTTTAAAAAATCAGTACATAAACCCCCCCTTTATCACCCCCTTAGTTAGGGACATATAATAAAATATAGAAATTATATTTATTTTCATTTTTCCGTTAGGGTTAGTGATAGGGCTAGGGTTAGGGTTATAATTATGGCAGTCCGTTAGATGGACTGCGTTACACCGCGGTATAATGCGGTGTAACGCAGTCCGTTAACGCTGCCATTCACCCCCATTTGAGGGCGCATCGCGATGCATGCCGTAAAGCGGCATGCGTTCGCGACGTGCCATCATTCAGTGACGGAGCCTCGGACACGGCCTGCAGCGTCTGGGCTCCGTCACCGCTAGCGCAGATGAATCATCTGCTGATTCCTCTGCGCTAGCGGGTAAAGCATAACGCAATCGCGTTATGCTATACCGTTACCAGCCCATCAACGCTATGTGTTGAACGGGCTGGTAAAACGCAAAATGAACCTAGCCTTAGGGTTAGGGTTATAATTAGGGTTAGGGTTGGAATTAGGGTTAGGGTTACAATTAGGGTTAGGGTTACAATTAGGGTTGGGATTTAGGGTTAGGGTTGGGATTAGGGTTAGGGGTGTGTTGGGGTTAAGGTTGGAGCTAGAATTGAGGGGTTTCCACTATTTAGGCACATCAGGGGTCTCCAAACACGACGTGGCATTCAAAAAGTCAAATGACGCTCCCTCCCTTCCGAGCCCTGCCATGCGCCCAAACAGTGGTTTACCCCAACATATGGGGTATCAGCGTACTCAGGACAAATTGCACACCAATTTTGGGGTTCTAATTTCTCCTGTTACCCTTGGGAAAATAAAAAATAGCTGACTAGAAAAATCATTTTTGAGGAAAAAAATTATTTTTTATTTTCACGGCTCTGCGTTTATAAATTTCTGTGAAGCACTTGGGGGTTCAGAGTGCTCACCACACATCTAGATAAGCTCCTTGGGGGGTCTAGTTTCCAAAATGGTGTCACTTGCAGGGGTTTCTACTGTTTAGGCACATCAAGGGCTCTGCAAACACAACATGACGCCCGCAGAACATTCCATCAAAGTCTGCATGACAAAATGGCGCTCCTTCCCTTCCAAGCTCTCCCATGCGCCCAAACAGTTTTTTCACCCCACATATGGAGTATCAGCGTACTCAGGAAAAATTGCACAACAACTTTTGGGGTCCAATTTCTCCTGTTACCCTTGGGAAAATAAAAAAATAGCGGGCTAAAGAATCATTTTTGAGGAAAAAAATTATTTTTTATTTTCACGGCTCTACGTTATAAACTTCTGTGAAGCACTTGGGAGTTCAAAGTGCTCACCACACATCTAGATAAGTTCCTTAAGGGGTCTAGTTTCCAAAATGGTGTCATTTGTGGGGGTTTCCACTGTTTAGGTGTATCAGGGGCTCTCCAAACGCGACATGGTATCCAATTTCAATTCATACCAATTTTGGTTTAAAAAGTAAAACGGCGCTCCTTCCCTTCCAAGCCCTGCCGTGCGCCCAAACAGTGGTCCCCCCACATATGGGGTATCAGCGTACTCAGGACAAATTGGACAACTTTTGTGGTCTAATTTCTCCTGTTACCCTTGGGAAAATAAAAAATTGGGGACTAAACAATCAGGTTTGTGGATAAAATATGATTTTTTATTTTCACGCCCGGGCGTTATAAACTTCTGTGAAGCACTTGGGGTGCAAAGTGCTCACCACCCATCTAGATAAGTTCCTTAGGGGGTCTAGTTTCCAAAATGGTGTCACTTGTGGGGGGTTTCCACTGTTTAGACACATCAGGGCCTCTACAAACGCGACATGGCGTCAAGCCAATTCTGCGTTGAAAAAGTCAAACGGCGCTCCTTCCCTTGCGACCTCTGCCGTGCGCCCAAAAAGTGGTTTACCCCCACATATGGGGTATCGGCGTATTCAGGAGAAATTGCACAACAAATTTTGTGGTTCATTTTTTCTTTTAACACTTGTGAAAATAAAAAAATTGGTTCCGAAGTAAAGTTTTTGCAAAAAAAGTTAAATGTTAATTTTTTTCCTTCCACATTGCTTCAGTTCCTGTGAAGCATGTAAAGGGTTAATAAACTTCTTGAATGTGGTTTTGAGCACCTTAAGGGGTGCAGTTTTTAGAATGGTGTCACTATATGGTTATCATATAGACCCCTCAAAGTGACTTCAAATGTGATGTGGCCCCTAAAAAAAAAATGGTGTTGTAAAAATGAGAAATCGCTGGTCAACTTTTAACCCTTATAACTTCGTAACAAAAAAAAAATTTTGTTCCCAAAATTGTGCTGATGTAAAGTAGACATGTGGGAAATGTTATTTATTAAGACATTTGTGTCACATATCTCTCTGATTTAAGGGCATAAAGTTTGAAAATTGCTAAATTTTCAAAATTTTCGCCATATTTCCATTTTTTTCATAAATAAAAGCAAGTCATATAAAAATTTTTTTACAACTAACGTGAAGTACAATATGTCACGAAAAAACCATCTCAGAATCAGCTGGATCCATGGAAGCGTTCCAGAGTTATAACCTCATAAAGTGACAGTGGTCAGAATTGTAAAAATTGGCCCGGTCATTAAGCTGCAAAATAGCTTTGTCACTAAGGGGTTAAATTGAAGCCTGGTCTGTAAAAAAAACAAAAATAAAAAACAACATCCCTTACCTGTTCAACATGTCCCACGCCGCAATCCATGTCTGCAATAATTGGTGCAACGCTGAGCTCAGTGAGTTCACCACAGTTTAGAGTAAGATATTTCTCATGGTGAACTGAGGATGGAACAGGTTAAGGTTGTGTTCACATGAGGTAGATTGAAAGGATAATTTCCACAGCAAAATGCACATTTCTCAAAGAATGTGATGCACATTCGCAGTAGATTCCACCTTATATATTACAAAACGTGAAATCCTGAGTGAAATCCACAGTAATTTCTCAGCCATTTTGCTGGTACCGATATTAGATTAAGCCCAGAAAATACAGAACAGCGGAGACGTCAGACATTACTGACAGGGGGCATCACAGTGCTATAGAGGTAATTCTGACAACTGTTATGGGAGCACATGTGGGTGACGCACTGCTGTGTCCAGCTCTGTGACTGGCACATTCTGTGGATATAATCAAAGCATCTGTTATACTCAAAGTTTGTAGGTTGGCAGAGAGGTACAGGCTGGCAGATAGGTACAGGCAGGGAGAGAGGTACAGGTTAGCAGAAAGGTGCAGGCAGAGAGGTACAGGCTGGCAGAGTGGTACAGGCAGCCAGAGAAGTACAGGCTGGCAGAGAGGTACAGAGTGGTACAAACTAACAGAGAGGTACAGGCTGGCAGGCAGAGAGGTACAGGCTGGCCGAAAGTTAAAGGCAGGTAGAGACATACTGGCTGGCAGAGAGGTAAAGAGGTACCATCTGGCAGAGAAGTAAAAGCTGGCAGCAAGGTACAGGCTGGCAACGAGGTACAGGCAGGCAGAGAAGTACAGGCTCGCAGAGAAGTACAAGCTGGCAGCGAGATACAGGCTGGCAGTGAGGTGCAGGCAGGCAGCGAGGTACATGCAGGCAGAGAAGTACAAGCTGGCAGCGAGGTACAGGCTGGCAGGGAGGTACAGGCAGGCAGAGAAGTACAAGCTGGCAGCGATGTTCAGGCTGGCAGGGAGGTACAGGCTGGCAGCGAGGTACAGGTTGGCAGAGAAGTATAAGCTGGCAGCGAGGTACAGGCTGGCAGCGAGGTACAGGCTGGCAGGGAGGTACAGGCCGGCAGGGAGGTACAAGCAGGCAGAGAAGTACAGGCTGGCAGCGAGTTACAGGCTGGCAGCGAGGTACAGGCTGGCAGTGAGGTACGGGTAGGCAGAGAAGTACAGGCTGGCAGAGAAGTACAAGCTGGCAGTGAGATACAGGCTGGCAGTGAGGTACAGGCTGGCAGTGAGGTACAGGCTGGCAGGGAGGTACAGGCTGGCAGAGAAGTACAAGCTGGCAGGGAGGTACAGGCTGGCAGCGAGATACAGGCTGGCAGGGAGGTACAGGCAGGCAGTGAGGTACAGGTTGGCAGAGAAGTACAAGCTGGCAGCGAGGTACAGGTTGGCAGAGAGGTACAGGCAGGCAGTGAGGTACAGGCTGGTAGAGAGGTACAGGCTGGCAGGCAGAGAAGTACAGGGCAGGCTGTTAGAGAGGTACTGGCTGGTAGAGAGATACCGGTTGGCAGAAAGGTACAGGCTGGTAGAGAGGTACAGGCTGGCAGAGAAGTACAAGCTGGCAGCGAGGTACAGGCAGGCAGAGAAGTACAAGCTGGCAGCGAGGTACAGGCAGGCAGAGAAGTACAAGCTGGCAGCGAGGTACAGGCAGGCAGAGAAGTACAAGCTAGCAGCGAGGAACAGGTTGGCAGAGAGGTACAGGCTGGTAGAGAGGTACAGGCTGGCAGGGAGGTGCAGGCAGTGAGGTACAGGTTGGCAGAGAAGTACAAGCTGGCAGCGAGGTACAGGCAGGCAGAGAAGTGCAAGCTGGCAGCGAGGTACAGGCAGGAAGAGAAGTACAAGCTGGCAGCGAGGAACAGGTTGGCAGAGAGGTACAGGCAGGTAGTGAGGTACAGGCTGGTAGAGAGGTACAGGCTGGCAGGCAGAGAAGTACAGGGCAGGCTGTTAGAGAGATACGGCTGGTAGAGAGATACCGTGGGATAGAAAGGTACAGGCTGGAGAGAGGTACAGGCTGGCAGGCAGAGAAGTACCAGGGCAGGCTGTTAGAGAGGTACTGGCTGGTAGAGAGATACCGGTTGGTAAGAAGGTACAGGCTGGTAGAGAGGTACAGGCTGGCAGAGAAGTACAAGCTGGCAGAGAAGTACAAAGCTGGCAGCGAGGAACAGGTTGGCAGTGAGGTACAGGCAGGCAGTGAGGTACAGCAGGCAGAGAGGTACAGGCTGGCAGAGAGGTACAGGCTGGCAGGGAGGTACAGGCAGGCAGTGAGGTACAGGTTGGCAGGAGATACAAGCTGGCAGAGGTACAGGCAGGCAGATAAGTACAAGCTGGCAGCGAGGTACAGGTTGGCAGAGAAGTACAAGCTGGCAGCGAGGTACAGGCAGGCAGAGTAGTACAAGCTGGCAGCGAGGTACAGGCAGGCAGAGAAGTACAAGCTGGCAGCGAGGTACAAGTTGGCAGAGAAGTATAAGCTGGCAGCGAGGTAAGGCAGGCAGAGAAGTACAAGCTGGCAGCGAGGTACAGGTGGTAGAGAGGTACAGGCAGGCAGAGTAGTACAAGCTGGCAGCGAGGTACAGGCAGGCAGAGAAGTACAGCTGGCAGGAGGTACAGTGGCAGAGAAGTATAAGCTGGCAGCGAGGTACAGGCAGAGAGAAGTAAGCTGCAGCGAGTACAGCAGGCAGAGAAGTACAACTGGCAGCGGGACGGTTGGCAGAGGGTACAGGCAGGCAGTGAGGTACAGGCTGTAAGAGGTACAGGCGGCAGGCAGAGAAGTACAGGCAGGTGTTAGTGAGGTACTGGCTGTAGAGAGATACGGCAGGCAAGAGGTACGCTGCAGAGAGGTACAGGCTGCAAGAGGTAGCTGGCTGCAGAGAGGTACAGGCACGCAGAGAAGTACAAGCTAGCTGCGAGTACAGGCAGGCAGAGAGTACAAGCTGGCAGCGAGGTACAGGCAGCAAGAGTACAAGGTGGCAGCGAGGAACAGGTTGGCAGTGAGGTACAGCTGTAAGAGTACAGGCTGGCAGCAAGAGTACAGGGCAGCTGTTGTGAGGTACTGGTGGTAAGAGATATGTTGCAGAAAGGTACAGGCAGACAGAGAGGTACAGGCTGGCAGAAAGGTACAGGCTGGCAGACAGGTACAGACTGGCTGGCAGAGAGGTACAGGCAGGCAGAGAAGTACAAGCTGGCAGCGAGGTACAGGCAGGCAGAGAAGTACAAGCTGGCAGCGAGGAACAGGTTGGCAGAGAGGTATAGGCAGGCAGTGAGGTACAGGCTGGTAGAGAGGTACAGGCTGGCAGGCAGAGAAGTACAGGGCAGGCTGTTAGAGAGATACTGGCTGGTAGAGAGATACCGGTTGGTAGAAAGGTACAGGCTGGTAGAGAGGTACAGGCTGGCAGGCAGAGAAGTACAGGGCAGGCTGTTAGAGAGGTACTGGCTGGTAGAGAGATACCGGTTGGTAGAAAGGTACAGGCTGGTAGAGAGGTACAGGCTGGCAGAGAAGTACAAGCTGGCAGAGAAGTACAAGCTGGCAGCGAGGAACAGGTTGGCAGTGAGGTACAGGCAGGCAGTGAGGTACAGGCAGGCAGAGAGGTACAGGCTGGCAGAGAGGTACAGGCTGGCAGGGAGGTACAGGCAGGCAGTGAGGTACAGGTTGGCAGAGAAGTACAAGCTGGCAGCGAGGTACAGGCAGGCAGATAAGTACAAGCTGGCAGCAAGGTACAGGTTGGCAGAGAAGTACAAGCTGGCAGCGAGGTACAGGCAGGCAGAGTAGTACAAGCTGGCAGCGAGGTACAGGCAGGCAGAGAAGTACAAGCTGGCAGCGAGGTACAAGTTGGCAGAGAAGTATAAGCTGGCAGCGAGGTACAGGCAGGCAGAGAAGTACAAGCTGGCAGCGAGGTACAGGTTGGTAGAGAGGTACAGGCAGGCAGTGAGGTACAGGCTGGCAGAGAGGTACAGGCTGGCAGAGAGGTACAGGCTGGCAGGGATGTACAGGCAGGCAGTGAGGTACAGGTTGGCAGAGAAGTACAAGCTGGCAGTGAGGAACAGGTTGGCAGAGAGGTACAGGCTGGTAGAGAGGTACAGGCTGGCAGGCAGAGAAGTACAGAGCAGGCTGTTAGAGAGGTACTGGCTGGTAGAGAGATACCGGTTGGTAGAAAGGTACAGGCTGGTAGAGAGGTACAGGCTGGCAGAGAAGTACAAGCTGGCAGAGAAGTACAAGCTGGCAGCGAGGAACAGGTTGGCAGTGAGGTACAGGCAGGCAGTGAGGTACAGGCAGGCAGAGAGGTACAGGCTGGCAGAGAGGTACAGGCTGGCAGGGAGGTACAGGCAGGCAGTGAGGTACAGGTTGGCAGAGAAGTACAAGCTGGCAGCGAGGTACAGGCAGGCAGATAAGTACAAGCTGGCAGCGAGGTACAGGCAGGCAGAGTAGTACAAGCTGGCAGCGAGGTACAGGCAGGCAGAGAAGTACAAGCTGGCAGCGAGGTACAAGTTGGCAGAGAAGTATAAGCTGGCAGCGAGGTACAGGCAGGCAGAGAAGTACAAGCTGGCAGCGAGGTACAGGTTGGTAGAGAGGTACAGGCAGGCAGTGAGGTACAGGCTGGCAGAGAGGTACAGGCTGGCAGAGAGGTACAGGCTGGCAGGGATAGTACAGGCAGGCAGTGAGGTACAGGTTGGCAGAGAAGTACAAGCTAGCAGTGAGGAACAGGTTGGCAGAGAGGTACAGGCTGGTAGAGAGGTACAGGCTGGCAGGCAGAGAAGTACAGAGCAGGCTGTTAGAGAGGTACTGGCTGGTAGAGAGATACCGGTTGGCAGAGAGGTACAGGCTGGCAGAGAGGTACAGGCAGGTAGAGAGGTACAGGCAGGCAGAGAGGTACAGGCAGGCAGAGAGGTACAGGCAGGCAGAGAGGTACAGACTGGCAGAGTACAGGCAGGCAGAGAGGTACTGGCTGGTAGAGAGATACCGTTGGCAGAGAGGTACAGGCTGGCAGAGAGGTACAGGCAGGTAGAGAGGTACAGGCAGGCAGAGAGGTACAGGCAGGCAGAGAGGTACAGGCAGGCAGAGAGGTACAGACTGGCAGAGTACAGGCAGGCAGAGAGGTACTGGCTGGTAGAGAGATACCGGTTGGCAGAGAGGTACAGACTGGCAGAGTACAGGCAGACAGAGTCTGAGGTACAGGCTTGTAGAGAGGTACAGGCTGGCAGGGAAGTACAGGGCAGGCTGTTAGAGAAGTACTGGCTAGTAGAGAGGTACAGGCTGGTAGAGAGGTGCAGGCTGGCAGCCAGGTATGCGGACCCACTGGAGCACGGATCCGAAACACTGCGCACAGTCCCTCTGACAACACTGCAGGGCACGGCTCCGGGTGACAGGAGGAGAGTGCGAGCTAGAAGGTGGCGGAGTCTGCGCTGTATCCGGTTGTCATGGGGACAGGGAGACAACAAAGCGCAGCATGGAGAGAGCGGAGGAGGCCCGGGAGCCGGGTGAGTGATAGCTGCAGCTTCCTGTCGGCCCCGGTGTGTGCAGCTACGGGGGATGTCGGCCCCGTGCGGGTCACGTTGTGTGGACGGAGGCTGGTCAGGATGGCGCCCGCACCGCACTGACATTCATCCCGAGCGTAGCTGATTCGGGGCGCCTTTCCTGGGACAATGGGAATCCGTGTGGAAGACGCATGCGGCTCTGGTGTCTGCTGACAGCGGTCCTCCAGCTGAGGAAATAACGATTTGTTTCTTTTTCTGCCATTATTGACTCTTTGCAGTGATGTGATTTCTCTTTTTCGCTGTGGGGCAGTTGTGGAGTTCATGGCTTGGTTCACGCAGTTTTTCTTCTCATGTCTTTTGCACTGATTACCCCCCAAATCTACCATAAAACAAAACACGCTTGCGATCCTCTTAGGACCAGCTTTCCATCCATTCAAAGACGAAATTGATAACAGGTTTTTTAGCACATATATAGGAATGTTCACACAGAGTTTTTTGGTTGTGGATTTTTATGGCTGAAATACCCCACTTCTCATGTACACGTGGTTTTTGGTGCTGTCTTGTAAAAACATGCAATTTTGATGCAGTATTGATGCTTTTTTATGTCTTTTAATTATAATATGAGGAATATCATTAGGCCGGGGTCCCACTAGCGTTTTAAAAATTGGTCTGATTTTGATCCAGAAAAGTCAGACGAGTGTCATGCACGTGGCGTGCAATTATCGTGCAAGTACAATGTGATTTTTAGCATCTGAATGTCATGCAAATGCATCCTTATGCAATGCGATTTTAACATTAGCTTTTGCATACAGTAATTCTCTGTCATTTAGAGGTAGTTTTCAAAGGAAATATTCTTCAGTGCATACATATATAGATAGATAAACAGATACATAGATACAAAGATATAGATATGCAGATAGAAATATGTGAGTGAAATATATAATCAGTGCTTTGCGTGTGTCGCTTACGGTACATGTTTTCTGAAAATAAATGGGTGGGTTCACCGACATTTTATTAACCAGCAGAGGGAAAGCGGATAGCTGGGGGCAGATGTTTATAGCCTGGGTAGGGGGTAATACCCATGGAGCTTACCAATGCTATTAATATCAGCACACAGCTGTATACATGGCCTTTACTAGTTATTAAAATGGGTGACCCCCCCAAAAAAAAAAACATAGGGTCCCCCTATAATTAATAATCAGCAAAGAGTAGGCAGACAGCTGCAGGCTGATATTAATAGACAAGGAAGGGGCCATGGATATTGCCCCCCCAGGGCTAAAAACATCAGCTCTTAGCTGACCCAGAAAAGGCGCATCCAAAAGATGCTCCAATTCTGGTGCTTAGCCTCGCTCTTCCCACTTGCACTGGTGCGTTTGCAAGTGGGGAATAGTATTGGGTTTGGTGTCTGCTTTGTATTGGCAGCTGACATCAAGCCCACGGGTTAATAATGGAGAGCAGTATATAATACGCCCCCATTACTAACCCCATAGTCATATTATAAATAAAAAACACCCTGAATAAAGTCCTTTCTTTGAAATAAAAATATCGACACCCTTTTTTTAATTAAAAATAAAAAAGCAAAGTTATACTCACGTTGACGACTAATCCACTGAAGGCCATGCCACCGCTAAAAGAATTAAAATAATAAACAGCCATATCCCCTCACCTATCCGACGTGAAGATAGTCATTCAGTACCTATGTTCCGTGTAAAGGAATACGGTTGTTTACTAATTTTAATCTTTCACAGGGGACATGCGGGTTCAGTGGATTAGCCATCAAGGTGAGCAATATATATATATATATATATATATATATATATATATATATATATATATTTGTTTCATTTAAAATAAAGGTGTCAGTGTCTTTATTTAAATTAAAGTATTTTATTCTTGCCGTTTTTTATTTACAAAATGACTATGGGGTTAGTCATAGGTGGGTCTTATAGACTCCTCTCCATTACTAACTCCTGGGCTTCATGTCAACTGCCAATACAAAGCTGACATCAACCCAAACCCTATTACCCCACTTGCCAATGCACCCGGGTAAGTGAGAAGAGCGGAGGCTAAGCTCCAGAATTGGTGCATCTTATGGATTCGCCTTTTCTGGGGTAGCTGAGAGCTGATGTTTTTAGTCTGGGAAGGGGACAATATCCATGGCCCTTTCCTACTCTATTACTATCAGCCCACAGCTGTGTACCTAGCCTTTGCTGGTTATTAATTATAGGGGGAGGTCTCCCATTTTAACAACCAGTAAAAGCTAAGTATGCAGCTGTGAGCTGGTATTAATAGCCTGGGAAGCTCCATGTGTATTACCCCCTTCCTAGGCTATAAACATCAGCTCCCAGCTGTCCGCTTTTACTTTGCTGGTTAATTAAATTTTGAGGGATCCCATGCAATTTTTTTCAGATATTTATTTATTAATTTAATACATGTACAGTAATCTACACAAGTACTGTAATAATTATATATGTCACTGACATCTTTATATCAATCTATTCTATGTGTATCCTATCTATTCTAACTTGTCACGCTGTGATTTTACTGTACTTGGCTGATGAAATGTCGGGTTTTCTAGGAGATGGGTGTATAAAAATCAGACGGCACACACATGGAACGAGTGCTGTATGATTTTGTACTCGCACCTATTGACTTGTATTGGCGATTGCGATTCAAAGTCACTTCCACTCGCAGCATGCTGCAATTTTTTATCAGTCTGATCTCTATTTGAGCCGAATTGATAAAAAAAATCGCATTCGTCCGATTTCATTGCAAGTGTGAGTGAGCGCTTAGAGGGTGTTTTTGGCACGTTCCTGCTACTAAAACATTAACAAAAAATATGATAAAAGCAGCTGCAAAAATTCATGGTTTTCACACGAGAAATGCATCAAAGAATTGATATGATGAGTTTTCTAATACACGTTACTAACTTGAGAACCTCAAACAGGCAGTCTGGAAAAACCTCTTAGGATATGTTCACACTTAGATTTTGGGGGGGGAAAAAGAAAAAACAAATGAAGAATCGCTTAGAAAATGCTTGAAAGACTATTCCCATTCATCTCTATTGTAAAATGACATGATGTTCATAAATTCAGACTTTTGAGTGCCTTTTAACCACTTTATCTTTCCAAAACTGTCAAGCGGTTGAAAGAAGTGACTTGTTCGTTCTTCAGGCATCTCCCACCCTGCAGTCACTCCATACTGTACAAAGTAAATCAATTGGAAGGAGAAAAAAAACTCTGAGAAGATGCTTTTATGTCTTTTTGTAATGCTGGTATTTTATTCCTTTATTAATGCCAAAAGAAATCCCCAACACCACCTCAACTCCTCAAAAAAGGCACTAAATAGAAAAAAAACTAAAGAAAAAATGCTTAAGAAATGTTAACAAAACGCTTCAGGAGAAAATAGACACCTGCATTTCTTCACGCGGTTTCCACTTGAAAATCTTGCCATTTTTGACCACCACATTGAGTTTTTAGTTGTTTTTTTTTACCAGATTCACTTAAAAAATGCTGAAAAATTACTTCAAAAACTTTTAAAAACCCTTCCACTCGACATTAAGTCCAATCAAAAGGCGGCAAAATACACTTCTGGAAAAAAAAAACATTTAAAACACCCCTAAAAAGCTTTATCCACACGGCGTCTTTTTTAGTTGGATTCTGCTCAGTATCCGCCCGTGAAAGCTCCCCATAAAATGGACATGGTTCACAACAATCTCAAAGTGGCATTGCTGTGTACATGTTCCTTCTTTTAACCATTTCAGGGTTCGGAAACCTTGAAGCAGTTAAAACAAGCATCACGCTCCGTCTTCGGACGTCTTCTGCTCTGAAGCCACCCGCACTCTATACTTAAAAGTACAGAGCGAAAGCCGCTGGCAGCAGAGCCGCCGCTCGGATGACAGCAAAGCCGCCAACTAAGCCATTGGCGGCTGTGGCGGCGTCTAGATAATGCTGTGTGCACATACCCAAACTCGTCAAAACCCCATCAGTAAACTTTTCAAAAAAAGAAAAACTCTCCTAAGAAGGAGCATTTCTTGAAGTGGCCTCCACTAGATATTTTGCCGTTTCTGAACACCTCTCAGTGACTCTATGTGCCCATTCTCTTATCATATCACAGAACAAAAACAGCGGGCACATCCTGTAGTCAATCTAGACAGTAGAAATGAAAGGGCTAAGTGGGCACAATCAGAGGTTTGGGAATTTTGCTCAGGTAGCACATACAAAGTATGGTGCCGGAAAGTGGGCCACCATCAGACCATCAACTAATCACGTGGATTTGATGCATTTATTTTTCAGGAGCATCACATTTGCCGATAATGACAGTAAGAAGAGAGGGACAATCCCCATCTGTGGAAATGAAGACCCCCCAGACTGAGTAAGAAAGATATATTAATACTCCAGCTGAAACCGGAACTAGAGATTGCTATATTTTAGTCAGATAAAATGTCTGAAGAAAAACCCACACGAAATAATCTGGTGGGCGCTCAGCCGTTCAGTAGAATAATTTGTGCTACGCGGTAGAGAACAGCATGTATATCACATAATGCCACAACACTGAAAACTTGCAGGTGAAAACACACAAACGTTATTTAGTGCGGCAGAAAATCTGTACAAGAGAACAGGCCAGTGATCCAGTGGTCAAGAATAGATGACTTTTATCAAGGCCTACAAAAAAACATGCGGTAAATAGCAAAAATCAGAATAAATATATTTACGTAATGTACAAAATAATATTTATTTGTTTTCTGTTACTGTCAATGATTGAACTGAGCAAATAGAAAAAATATAAAGAACAGACGAAGAAAGAAAAATAATCTTATATATAATCCCCAGTTGGGACTTCCGGCCGCAGTCCCCGAATCCCATAAGGCAACCGGGCAGTGTCACTTGCTCAGGCGCAGTTCGTGGCCGCAAGGCCACGAACTGCGCCTGTGCAAGTGACATTCACGTCACCGTTATTCCCGCGCATGCGCAGTAACAGCCACAACTGCGTGCTCTGCCCGCTCTACCCGCGCATGCGCGGTAATGACGTGGCTGCTACTGCGCCTGCGTGGGGAATAGTGACGTTTTCACCACACTCCCGATGCGATAGCATTGGGCTTATTTGTAGTCTTATATAATTACCAGTTGGGACTTCCGGCCGCTGTCCCCGAATCCCATAAGGCACTGCAGCAGTGTCACTTGCTCAGGCGCAGTTTGTGGCCGCAAGGCCACGAACTGCACCTGTGCAAGTGACATTCACGTCACCGTTATTCCCGCGCATGCGCAGTAACAGCCACAACTGCGTGCTCTGCCCTCTCTACCCGCGCATGCGTGGTAATGACGCGGCTGTTACTGTGCCTGCTTAGGGAATAGCGGTGACGTTTGCACCGCACTGATGATGCGACAGCATCGGGCATATTTCTAGTATAGTATAATGATGACAGAAGCCAGAGTTTATACAAAAGGGAAGAATTAATAAGCACGTACATACAACAAAGGAAGGAAAAAAGTGCAAAGAGGAAAGAATGAGACTTCTAAAGAGACGGGGTGTACCAGAAGCAGAGCCATAGAGTCAGAATACATGAAAAGGGAAAAGGTTCTGTAGAGGCTTATTAGATTATGTGGGTGGTATGTTTTCAGCTACATAATAGCCGGAGTATTATATAACCCATGTAGAGCCATTATCTAGCTCCGTTATATAGATGACATATTCTGTATCTGGAACGGAGATCTGCATTTGTTTAACAAATTTTTCGATTTCATCAACTCATGATTCAACTCATCGATTCATTCAGAACATTGACTCCATGCAGATCAATTTTCTGGATGTTCTCGTGATCAAAAATATGGTGTGCTCTCTGACTACAGATCTGTGCAGAAAGTAACAAAGAAAACTCATGAAAAACTTAAGCATGTTAGGACAGACAGCATAGATAAATTTACGTATAATTCAAAACGGCTTACATAGATAACGGACTAGAATAGGGACTGATCTTCATGTAGCGTGAAGAAGGGGGAAGGAGAAAAAATGCCTGCATCCGAAACGCACGTTGGGGTGGATACACGGACCCTGTGAGCCCCTGCTTGTGTTCCCTTCCAGGTACAATTACTCCTTTGGCATCACCGATATATTAGTTTTAGCCATTACTATGTGGCCAGTACAGTTCGTACATGTTTCCCTGTACTCTGTACTTGGTGACACACTGCAGGATTTCCCCACTTACTTTCACTCTTAGTACATGATTTTTCAACTAATACCACTGTTTTGTGGGATATGTTAGCTCCCTTGGCTCTGTGTGTCCCATGCGTTATTCAGTGCATTTTTAGTCATTTGCTAATTGTCCACGTCTCCCCATACCTGTCTTACTGATGAATAAAGTTAATATTCTTACATTTAATTATGAGATCTTTACAGAAAGACTACTGGGTGAAATGATGTCCAATTTGCCTTTTTTTCTCAGTTTTTTTTCTGTTGTTCCAATACACCCAAAGGAAATAAGCATGTGTAATTGCAATAGTTTTCTGGGAGAAATACTGCATTTTATGGAACTATTTCAAGAATGCCAACACTTTCAGCCATGACTATATCTTCTCCTTTCTCTGACTCTATGAACCAAGATCTGTCAATCAAAGAAGAGGGGGTGTAGATATAGAGAAAACAGGCAGGTGGGAAGGTGTATATAAATATTTGGTCGTGCTGTGAAGCACCGAGTGCCTGTAATTGGGTTGGACAGTCATTCTGTGCCGGCAGAGTCCCTGTAATTGCTGTATGAACATCGGCTACTACTTTCCTGCTGATCCCCACTGCAATCAAGTCCCATGACCCAGACATGCATGTTGTGAATGTGCTAGAAATGAATTCTGAGCAGAAGCTCCCTCTGGTGGTTACAAACAGTACTGAACTATCCAATGAAGATTGTGAAGATTGGCGATCAGGTGTTACTGACTGGTCTTATATAAGGGAGGTTCCCTCCCATCAGGGTTGCCGGTGATCAATTGTTCTGGTCTCATCTTTGATTCCTGTTCACTTTGTAGCTTGCTGTTTCGTGCCTGCATCTTCTGCTAACAGATAAGACATTTTCTTCTTTTAAGGTACTGCCACACTAAACAATCCCGCTAGCGATCACGATAACGACGCATACTAATGCGATCGCTAGCGGGATTGTTTCTATATCGCTAAGTGCGGCCACATTTAGCGATATAGTTAACGACGCTATCGCCGTTAGCGATCTTCTTAACGACTTTAGCGGTACAAAAGTACCGCTAAATCGCTAAGAAAAGGTGCCACACTAGCGATATATACTTACCCAGCGGGAGCGCCGACGAGAAAATAGGGTCCGGAACGATGTCAGCGACGAGCGAGATCACAGCAGGAAGCTCGTCGCTGGCAGCTGCCGCACTGAACAACATCGCTAACGGGATCGCTAAATAGTGATGTTTTTTAGCGATCCCGTTAGCGATATTGTTCAGTGTGGCATACCCTTTAGTTTTTTGTGCTTGCTTTTTGCATTTTGTCCTGCACTTCTGTGGGGGTCTGCCGGGTCCCCTCCGGGGGCTTGTGCTCCTCTCAGTTTAGTTCAGCCACTGTTGTTTGTTCATTTGCCTTTTCCAGTTTTTTCAGTGGCTGCTGTTTAGTTTTTGTTACACCAGAGAACTAATTTAGGTGGTAGAGGTCGTGTGATCTCAGGTGTTTTTGCAATTAGTGTGTTGGTATTTTTCAGGGTTTTTTTGGGATTGCAGTAAGTGTCCTTCCTATCCTTTTCTATTTAGGAAGTTTGGGCCCCAATGTTTGCTCATACTATTTTCTGTCTGTGTCTGTATTTTCCTCTTGTCTAACCGCCATTACTTTTTGGGGTCTTTCTATGTTCTTTGGGGATCTGCTCCGGGGCAGATAGTTTTCCTCTTTCTGTATTTAGGTGTAGTTAGCTTCTCAGGCTGTGACGAGGCGTCTAGGACCAACGTAGGTACGCTCCACGGCTGCCTTTAGTTGTGGTGGTTAGTCAGGGTACTGCAATCCCATAGATTCCAACCTCTCTGGTGTATTTCCTTTTTTGCCTGCTCTCCTCAGCTACCAAATCATAACAGTATCACCGGCCCAAAAACTGATTTGTATGGTACTCACAGAAGGGAAAAATAGTGTTAAAGAAAAAAGATGTTATGGTGGGATTCCCTGTCCCCTCTGGTCTCAATGATTCTATGTCATTAGCGATTCAAATTGACAGACGTTTGCGTGAGCGTAGAGGTATGCGTGGAACAGTGTTGCCTTGTGAACCAGCTTCTGAACCCATGCAGTGTGATAGAGTGGATTCTGGGCACAGCGTCATGAGTTTCGTAAACGCAATGGGTTATGTTTCTACTGTGGTGATGCCTCTCATGCTATTTCAGTCTGCCCTAAGCGGGAAGACATTTTGCACGTTCAGTTGTCTTGGGTAGTGTTCAGACTAAATTTTTGTTGACTGTTACCCTGATTTGCTCCCTGTCCACATTTTCTGCTCAGGATTTTGTTGATTCGGGAGCAGCTATTAACCTGATGGATTTTGATTTTGCTAAACGTTGTGGGTTTCCCTTGATACCCCTACGGAAGTCTATTCCCCTACTGGGAATCGATTCTACCCCTTTGGCTGAGAATAAACCTCAGTTCACTAGCTCAGGTGATAATGAGGGTTGAACCTGATCATCAGGAGAGTTGCAAATTTTTAGTGCTGTATAATCTGCATGACATTATCGTACTGGGTTTCCCTTGGTTACAGTCTCATAATCCTGTTTTGGATTGGAAATCTGTGTCTGTAACCAGTTGGGGCTGCCAATGTGTTAATACCAACACTCCTGTTTTTTCTGCCTCCCCCCAGGCTCAGGATGTTCCTGACTTTTTGACTGATTTTTCTGATGTGTTTAGCGAAAGTAAATCTGCATCCTTGCCCCCCCATAGGAGCTATGACTGCGCTATTGAATTAGTGCCTGGTAGTAAATTCCCTAAAGGTCGCCTTTTTAACTTGTCTGTACCTGAACATGACGCTATGCGGTCTTATATCAAGGAGTCATTGGAGAAGGGTCATATCAGACCATCCTCTTCACCCTTGGGTGCCGGTTTTTTCTTTGTGGCCAAAAAGGATGGTTCATTAAGGCCGTGTATTGATTATCGTCTCTTGAACAATATCACTGTGAAATATCAATATCCGTTACCCTTGATTTCTGACCTGTTTTCCAGGGTGAAAAGTGCTACTTGGTTTACCAAGCTTGACCTCAGGGGGCATATAACCTTATTCGCATTAAGCACGGGGATGAATGGAAGACGGCATTTAATACCCCAGAGGGGCATTTTGAGTACCTAGTGATGCCCTTTGGGCTCATTAATGCTCCTTCTGTCTTCCAGTCCTTCATGAATGACATTTTCAGGGATTTTGTGGATAAATTTCTGATTGTTTATTTGGATGATATCTTGATTTTTTCCAATGACTGGGACTCTCATGTGAAACATGTTCGGACTGTGTTCCAGATTTTGAGAGAGAATGCTCTGTATGTGAAGGGATCAAAGTGTCTTTTTGGCGTATAGAGGATCTCATTTCTGGGATTCATTTTGTCCCCATCTGTTATTGAAATGGACCCGGTCAAGGTTCAGGCCATCTGTGATTGGGTCCAACCTACTTCATTAAAGGCTCTTCAAAGATTCTTGGGTTTTGCCAATTTTTATCGTAAATTTATTGGTAATTTCTCTGTTATTGTTAAACCATTGACTGATTTGACCAAAAAGGGTTCTGATGTGGTGAATTGGCCTCCTGAGGCAGTCTCTGCGTTTCAGGAACTTAAGCAGAGATTCACTTCTGCTCCTGTTCTACGGCAGCCTGATGTTTCTCTGCCATTTCAGGTGGAGGTTGATGCCTCTGAAATTGGGGCAGGTGCTGTTTTGTCCCAAAGAGATCCAGAGACCTCTAAAAGTAACCCTTGTGCCTTTTTCTCTCGAAAATTTTCTCCAACTGAACGTAATTATGACGTGGGTAATCGGGAGTTATTGGCCATGAAGTGGGCTTTTGAAGAGTGGAGACATTGGCTGGAGGGAGCCAAACATCAGGTGGTGGTCCTCACGGACCATAAGAATCTGGTTTATCTGGAATCAGCCAAGCGACTTAATCCTAGACAGGCCAGGTGGGCCTTGTTTTTCACACGTTTTAATTTTGTGGTTTCCTTTCTTCCTGGCACTAAGAATGTTAAGGCGGATGCCCTCTCGAGGAGTTTCCTTGCGGACTCTCCTGAGTTATCTGATCCTGCTGTTATTTTGAAAGAGGGTGTAGTTCTTTCCGCCATCTCGCCCAATTTGAGACTGGCTCTGGAAGGGTGTCAGGAGGATAAACCCGAGCGCTGCCCTATTGGGAAATTGTTTGTCCCAGACCGGTGGAAAAAGAGTGTGATGTCTGAGATTCATTGTTCCGCGTTGGCCGGTCATCCCGGAATTTTTGGTACCAGAGACTTGGTTAGTCGGTCCTTTTGGTGGCCTACTTTGTCTCGTGACGTCAGGGAATTTGTGCAGTCCTGCGGGACTTGCTCTCGCTCCAAGCCTTGCTCTCGCTCTAGTGGTTTGTTGATGCCATTGCCTGTGCCCAAGAGACCATGGACCCATATCTCTATAGATTTCATTTCCGACCTCCCTGTTTCTCAGAGAATGACCGTTATCTGGGTGATTTGTGATAGGTTTTCCAAAATGATACATCTTGTGCCATTACCTAAGTTGCCTTCCTCCTCTGAATTGGTGCCTTTGTTCCTTCAGCACGTGGTTCGGTTACACGGTATCCCTGAGAACATTGTGTCTGACAGAGGAGTCCAGTTTGTTTCCAGATTTTGGAGGACTTTTTGTTCTAAACTTGGTGTTCAATTGTCTTTCTCCTCGGCTTTTCATCCTCAGACCAATGGACAAACTGAGAGAACAAACCAGACATTGGAGACTTATCTGAGATGCTTTGTGTCTGCTGATCAGGATGACTGGGTCTCTTTTTTGCCTTTGGCTGAGTTTGCTCTTAATAATAGGGCTAGCTCTGCCACTTTGATGTCTCCATTTTTCTGCAATTTTGGGTTTCACCCTCGATTTTCTTCAGGACAGACGGAGGCTTTTGTCTGTCCAGGTGTTGACTCTGTTGTGGAGCGTATGCAGCAGATTTGGGACCAGGTAGTGGAGAGGTTGTCCCTCTCTCAGAAGAGGGCCCAGCGGTTTGCCAACCGGCATAGGACTGATGGTCCTCGGTTTGAAGTGGGGGACTTGGTCTGGTTGTCCTCAAGAAATATCCCTATGAGAGTTGCATCTCCTAAGTTTAAGCCTAGGTTCATTGGACCTTATAAGATCATGGAGATTCTTAATCCTGTTTCCTTTCGTTTACTTCTTCCAGGGACATTTAAGATCCATAACGTGTTCCACAAGTCCTTATTGAAGAGGTTTGTCGAGCCAGTGGTTCCTATGGCTGTGCCTCCTGACCCTGTTTTGGTTGAGGGCAATCTGGAGTATGTGGTTGAGAAAATATTGAATTCTCGTTTTTCTAGACGGAAACTCCAGTATTTGGTTAAGTGGAGAGGTTATGGTCAGGAGGACAATTCTTGGGTGTTTGCTTCGGACATCCATGCTAGGAGACTCATCCGTGCGTATCACAGAGCTCATCCTGACTGACCTGGTTGCTCAAATGAGGGTTCGGTGACCCCTCCTCAAGGGGGGGTACTGTTGTGAATGAGCTAGAAATGAATTCTGAGCAGAAGCTCCCTCTGGTGGTTACAAACAGTACTGAACTATCCAATGAAGATTGTGAAGATTGGCGATCAGGTGTTACTGACTGGTCTTATATAAGGGAGGTTCCCTCCCATCAGGGTTGCCGGTGATCAATTGTTCTGGTCTCATCTTTGATTCCTGTTCACTTTGTAGCTTGCTGTTTCGTGCCTGCATCTTCTGCTAACAGATAAGACATTTTCTTCTTTTAGTTTTTTGTGCTTGCTATTTGCATTTTGTCCTGCACTTCTGTGGGGTCTGCCGGGTCCCCTCCGGGGGCTTGTGCTCCTCTCAGTTTAGTTCAGCCACTGTTGTTTGTTCATTTGCCTTTTCCAGTTTTTTCAGTGGCTGCTGTTTAGTTTTTGTTACACCAGAGAACTAATTTAGGTGGTAGAGGTCGTGTGATCTCAGGTGTTTTTGCAATTAGTGTGTTGGTATTTTTCAGGGTATTTTTGGGATTGCAGTAAGTGTCCTTCCTATCCTTTTCTATTTAGGAAGTTTGGGCCCCAACGTTTGCTCATACTATTTTCTGTCTGTGTCTGTATTTTCCTCTTGTCTAACCGCCATTACATGTTTGGGGTCTTTCTATGTTCTTTGGGGATCTGCTTCGGGCAGATAGTTTTCCTCTTTCTGTATTTAGGTGTAGTTAGCTTCTCAGGCTGTGACGAGGCGTCTAGGACCAACGTAGGTACGCTCCACGGCTGCCTTTAGTTATGGTGGTTAGTCAGGGTACTGCAATCCCATAGATTCCAACCTCTCTGGTGTATTTCCTTTTTTGCCTGCTCTCCTCAGCTACCAAATCATAACACATGCAGTTACTTGAAGGATGAGAACTGATAGACTAGCGATGTGCCAATTATTTCCACACACTCTGTTCTCAGATCATGTGTAATAAGGAGTAATTGAAAACAAAGTCAGTGCATAAACAAAACTATTAGGATCAGGATAAGTGAGCGTGCGCTGCACTGCTCACAGGGCCACCACTTTGATCTCCAGGAAATTTCTAACAGGAAACTTCAAGGTTGATCTTATAAGAGCCAAGCTTTAGGCATAATGATGTGCAGAACATACTGTTTTCCGCCATGTGTCCTCCCTCGTCTACAGGCTCTTGTGTTAATAAAACTCAACCAAATAGGTACTAAAGTAAAAATAGGTAAAACAAAAATCATGTATGCGTTTACTATAAAGGCAAAAACTATCTTCTCCTGTGTTAGGCGTCAACCATTTTCTGTACTAGATTCTACTCTTCTGTCACGTATCGACAAAGTCTGCACTGCTCTGCCATAGTGTGGCCTCATGCAAACTTTATACTTACCAATGTTTTAATGCTAACTATGCTTTTTGTTGAATTAGATCTGCTTGCGTTGCAGTCTCAGGGAACTTCAGCATTGTAATTGCCAAAGTCTGCTTTCATAATGTGACACATAGTCCAAGTAAAGAAAGATAGCATCGGCACTTTAACCTAAAAACATTCTTCCCCACACACTAGGGTCGTGCTCAGCAAAATACATAAAGAGGTAAAAATCCAATATGAACAGAGAGAATGAATATGTGGCACTCACCCATGTAAAAAACTTCAGCAGGTTTTATTCCAAGCAGATACGACGACAGTGTGGTGGCATGTGAAACTCTACAGAGCACGACAACATCTGCTTGGCGCCGAGCAGCTGCATCTTTCTGGACAAAGCACCTGATCGGCATGAAACAGCTGTTGTCCGTGCTCTGTTGTGTTTCACATGCCACCACACTGTCAATGTATCTGCTTGGAATAAAATCTACTGAAGTGTTTTAATGCGGGTGAGTGGCGCATACTTATTCTCTCTTCTCATAATGGAATTATAATGTGACAGCTGAGAGCCTAAGGCCTCTTTCACACTTCAGTCGTGCGACGTCAGTCAAAATCCGTCAAAATGTGGAAAAAACGGATCCGCCATTTTTTTTTGGCGGATCCGCTTTTTTCCCATTGACTTGCATGAGTGACGTCCATTAGGTCCGTTTTTTGACGGATCCGCCAAAAATTTGGCGTCCGCCGTTTTAGAAAAACGTCCAATGCAACGTTTTTCGGTCCGCCAAAATGGCGGATCCGCCGCATCCGCCATTTTGTTTAATGGCTGCCTATGGGCGGCGGATTCGCTGGCATCCGTCTTTGACGGAATCCGCCAACGGATCTGTCGCTTCCATAGAAAAGCATACAAAATCCTGACAACACTTTCCGGGGTCTCTCTCTCTCTCTCCTTCGTGCCAGACATGCGTACCTGCATTTTCCGGGTAGAAAATGTCTTTTTCCGGGTTGAAAGGTTCATGACGGATCCGTCAGAAAAGTGATCCGCTTGCATCCGTTTTTGCACTTTTCTAGCGGATCCGCCATTTTCACTCTTTGGCGGACGTCGCACAACTGAAGTGTGAAAGAGGCCTAAAATAAATCTCCAGGGCTGACGAAATAAACCTTGAAAATAAAAAATAAGATATAACATTATTATTATTAGAATCATACTATTAATTGTCAGATCACTAGTGGGTGTTGGCCTTCATGACACATCTTCCCAAGACCCTATTATGTTGTAAGGTATCAGCATAGGATGTGCGGCAAATCTGAGAACAGGTCCTCCCTGCTGGAGCAAGTCCCAACGCTGCTGTTTTTGTACCTTTGACAGCATCTCCGTTATTGCAACTCCTTCAACATCATACACTTGGTATGCTTTTCATCTTCCTGGTTGATTAACCTTGTAGTTCACTTCACCAAGCTTCTCCACCACCTCATAGGGGCCTTGCATTTGGCCAAGAACTTACTCTTCACTGTGGGAATTAGTACGAGGACTTGTTCCCCAGGGCTGAATGTCCTCACCCTGGCTGACCGGTTGTAAACCCTAGCTTGATACTCTTGTACCTGGAGGAGATGTCCTTTTTTACAGGCATCACCTTCTCAGTTCTCTCATGCCTCTGGGTGATGTACTCGATGATGTTCCGGTGGGGCATGATTCGACTTTCCAAGTTTCCTTCACTAGATTAAGGAGACCCCACTAGTGATGATTGAGTTTGCTCGTTGCTCGGGTTTTCCCGAGCATGCTCGGGTGTTCTCCGAGTATTTGGGCATGCTCGGAGATTTTATGTGTGTCGTCGCAGCTGTATGATTTGCGGTTGCTAGACAGCCTGAATACATGTGGGGATTGCCTAACAAATAGGCAATCCCCACATGTATTCAAGCTGTCTAGCAGCCGCAAATCATGCAGTGCGGCGACACACACTAAATCTCCGAGCACGCCCAAATACTCGGAGAACACCCGAGCATGCTCCGGAAAACCCGAGCAACGAGCATACTCGATCCACTAGACCCTGCAGATGTCGGCCATGCAGAAGTTCAAATGGAGACAATCCAGTAGAGGCTTGTGTAAACTCCCTGATAAAAATCAACAGATATGGTAGGACACGGTCTCAGTCTTGACCGTCCTTATTGAACCTTTCCACAAGTCTATCTGTATGGGGATGGTACACTGACATCTTCAGTTTTGTAATTTGCAGGGCCTTTCACCATTCCCTCATCACCTTACTCATAAAGGGTGGTCCTTGGTCGGTCAGGATCTCCTTCGGTAATCCTGTCTAGGAAAAAATGTGGACCAACTCGCGGGCTAAACTTTTCTAAGCAATTTCTCAGGGGAACCACTTCAGGGTATCGCATAGCATAGTGAAGGATGACCAATATATATTGGTGCCCACAAGCAATTTTAACCAGGGAATGGACCAACTTCATGGCAATTTGCTCAAATAGCATTTCTATGATGGGTAATGGCACGAGGGGAATTCGATAGGGAGAGGTAGAGGCGGTTATCTGGCAGGTGGGACAAGACCTGCGATACTTTAAGATATCCTGGTAACATCCAGGCCAATAGAACCTCTGCATGACCCGTTCTTGAGGCTGGAAAGGTGAGCAGTCAGGTTATGTTCTGGGGTGTAGAGTGACCCCATGCATACTTTATGACAAATTTTGACACACTCAGTGCAGGAATGAATGAGTCGCATGGATTTATGCCTTTTTACATCAATTAAGGAATTTGCTCTTCTGACCTTCTGGGGTCATCACACAACCGGCTAACACAGAACCAGACACCAATCAGAAGGCAATAAAACTTTCACACTCCTTATCTATGAACTGTTTCAATATTTATGTTTATCCCTCTCCCATAATGACAGTTCTGCTTCACATCACTTGTCTTATTTATTGCATTATTTCTGTGCTGTTTTGTGTATAAATATGTGATTCTTCAGATTTTGTATTAGTCTTTGCCTGATGAAGAGACCTGAGTAGCTTCGAAAGCTTGCAATTTGTTACCATCTTTTCAGTTAGCCATTAGAAGGTATCAACCACTGAGGACTCTCAATTCTGAATATTTTTCCCATTGCATAATATGAGACATTAAATTTATAGAGAATAACTTCTCTGCAAATCCAATTTCCTGGGAAAATCCGCACAAACAGGTGAACTCAAATGTGATCTGCTCATCATTATTGAAATTTCCTAACATATGCGCGGAACATAAAGCCCAGATATAAGGCGCCGTATACCATACAGTTGTATATGTCATCCATGTCATGTAAAGAACATTAACTTTTGACCTGTCTCCGGTACAGTACGTGCTGGGAGCATTTCCCACTGCATTCTTTTAACATAGACACCGAACATCGTCTGAAAATAGTCTGCACAAAACAAGGTACCGGAATCAGAATGCACAGAGGCAAGGAGCAAAGAAAATACCAAAATTGTCTTTAATCATAGGCTGAGGTCACAACTGTATTTGCCTCCTTCATCAAGGCTTCCATCGATGGAGTCAGTGAGGCAGATTTGCCACACAGTGTTATGGCTTCCCTTTTTATATGGAAACCAGATGTGAACAGAGCCATACAAAGTTAAAAATAGATTGTGACATTGAGTGCATTGCTCCTTTCCTTGTCCAACATTCTGCCAATGGCAGTTTTCATTTGTATTTACATGATACACTCATGAAAAAAACAGAATTGATCACAAGTGTCCTACAAAATAACCTGTCAAATCTCTTTTAAATGCAAAAATTGCAAAAAAGTCACCAGAATCCCAAAAATTGGGTCACTAAAAAATATTGACAGTTTCACATTATGGCCTCCTGCACAGATCCTTGTTTCCAGTATGTGTGGTATCCGTTTTTTCACAGATACCTCACGTATCCATTATAACCTATGCTGCTATTCACATGTCCATGTTTTCCACGGCAGCATGGATGACACTGGCAAATACAAGTCTATGGGTCCGTAAAAAACACATTAAGCATACGGATGGCATCCATGTGCTGTCCGTGTTTAACATCGCAAACTGTAGGAGAAGCTTGTCATTTCTTTCTTTATCAATACTGTAAAAACACAATGATGGTAAAAATGGACACACGGATCATACACTGATAACACACTGATGGAAAACACTGATGACACCGTATTTTATACAGACGTGTGAAGGAGGCCTATGGGTGCTTTCACACTGTGTTCAGGCACGTGTTCGGTGGCTCTCAGGGCTTAAGTCCCCGCAAAATGGGATTCGTGCATCATTGTCGGGTGTATACGCCTACTGGAGATGGACACCCAGATGCAGTCTACTCTGTCTGGATGTCCGCCACCATTATGGAGCACACACCAGAAAATGCTGCACGTCGCAGCACATGTTCGCTCTCACCATTATAGTCTATAGCCCGTTCAGTGCATACGGCTCAGTCCCATTTTCCAGGGACTTTGGTGTAAGCCCTGATGAGCCACCAAATGGGTGCCTGAATGCTGTGTGAAAGCACCATAAGTTCGCATTTTGCATCCATTTTTGTAAAACCAAAATCAGAATTGGATGCAAAAATTAATAGATGTAAAAAAAAAATCCATTATTTGATTTTGGATTTAGGATCCATTTTTAGTTTTAGCTTCAAAATATGGATGCAAAATATTTACCAGGTGCCCATTGTGCGATTCAGGTGTAAAGGTTTGTGCACACGACGCCTTTCAGATACCGGTGAATAAGCCAAAGTTTCTTTTCCACAGCTGCAAGCAGCTTCGCTGTCTGTTTTCTGTATTTTTGCGATGGCTCCGCCGCCAGCGTCCATCTCTGTAATTTAAACCATTGTGATACTTCTCTCTATGGTTTCTAAAACGCAAACAGGTTAAAAGAAGTAAAAAATGAATAAGCATGTGCAATATGATGTGCAATGCCGGTTTTACATTGCTGTGCATTATGATCACTTTTTTGTAGTGGGTTCTCAGGCGATCGCCTGAAAAAGATGACGTTTGTACATACCCTAAGTGATGTGTAACTGTTTGCTGAATCTTCTGATATGTATATATTTTTCCATAGTGCTGAAACAAGTCTCACAGTCCAAAATCAAGAGTCCAATCCTGACAAAAATGGTAAGTTGTTTGACTGATACCTCTTCAAAAAAATCTTCTGTCAACTGCTTATGACCATAAATAGCAAATGTGCACATACTTTCCCTTTTAAATCATTAGCCGCTTTAGTACTGGTGCTCCCATAGTTCCCTGCCAGCCTCTGCTTAATTTGCTGGACCGATGACGTGCTGTAATGACCAGTGCAAAGGATCACTGGCGTCATGATCTCTCCATACTGATATTGGAAGTAGTGATTGGCTGCACTGGGAGTAGTGATTGGCTGTAGTGGTCACATGTCATTGTTGCAAAGGTGTAAACTAAGACCAGCAGGGGATATTAGGACCATCACCGCTGGACTAGCAAAGGATGTAAATGACGTATGTAGTAGTTTGTGCCTATGTGTTATCTTACACCATAAACACCTGATATATAAGATATTAAAACCTGGAAAATCCATTTCTGGATAATACTAATGACTGTAAAATACAAAATACAGAATAGATAAATCAATGTTTATGCTGTTTTCTAAAATATTCTTTCAAATACTGAGCTTTCCTTTATTGTAATTGAGAAGATGAAGTAACACAGATTTCTTAAAGCACTGTGTACCTGAACTTCTCTTCAGATGGAAGTAAATGTTGACAGTAGCTTCTTTCCAACCAGGAAATCTGCTCTGTGTCAGGCGATCGGAACAGAAGACATTTCTTCTATGTTCTGACATGTTATTAAATTCTATTGATGATCAAAGATATGTGATAAAATCAGAGCTAAAAGCTAAAGGTGCACAACACTGCACGATTTCATCAGGTCCCTTTAAACTAGTGATAAAGGGTCCTACCTTAAGATCTTTTTCTGATACTATCTACTGACATAGATGAGAGTGGATGCACTGTTTAAATCAGGGACGTATCTATAAGGGTTCTGTCAAGGAGCTGTAATGCAGGCTGGTGTGTGCTCCACCTGTAGGTTACAGAGGGGAGAAGGGATTACACACTTCCAGAGTAGGCCTGCACTGCAGCAGCTAAACCACTACCAGGTGGCAGCAAAAACGTCCAAGACTGAGTCAGGAATAATCAGTCACCTGAAGTATAAGAGGTCTCAGCAAGCCCTCTACAGAGCAGAAACACAGGCGCCACCAAGTGGCGGGAGCGTGGTCAGGTAAGCCAAGTCAAAACCGTACGGAGGCAGCAGGACAAAAGGAATAAGCAATACACGTGGTCAGGAGAAAGCCAGGAGGTCATCAACGGTCAGAAGCAGATAAGACAAAGACAAAAAGCAGAAGCGAGTCCGAATACAAGCCGAGTCAAAAACCAGAGAATCAAACAGACAAACAGGGAAATGCAGGGAACAGGGCAGACAGAGGGGAACAACAGACACGGGACAAGTCAGGGATAACAGCAGGACAAATCAAGGGTTACCAGTCAGGTTCACAAGCCGAAGGTAGCAGTATAGCTCACACTGCTAGCAGGATGTGTGAGAGCTAAATAGCCAACCTAAACCCAGAATGAGGCAGAGCAAAGTTAACCCTTGACATGATCCGCCCGGACCAATGGCAGACAGGACTAAACCCTGGAACAGATCATGACAGGTTCCTTGGGTAGTAGCCATATTTCACCTTTTATTCCTGGAGATGCACGACATCCATATAACACACCAATATTATATGCACATGATAGATGGGGGAGAAACCCTCTTAACAGAAATCTGTCTCCAGGTATTTGCTATTTTATGTGAGAGCAGCATAATGTAGGAAAAAAGACCCTGTGTCAGGTGTGATCCGGTTGTAGAAAGTCATTTAACTTGGCTCTGCCAGCACATTCTGGATCTTGCATCTCTGCTTTGGAGTGATATCCTTCTACCTCTAGGACTTAGCGGTGATCTACACCGTCTGCTGCTGATTAACACACACTTGCTGGATGTTTAAATACCCTTAGTCACTTCAGCAACACGCCTGTGATAGCTCTATTTACCTCTGTCTGTTGGAAGTGTTAGAAGTCGACTAGTTTCCTCTTTGAGCCTCTTGGAGGATTGCTGGCGTGAGCTCTCTTGTGTCGTCTCAAGCTAAGTGTATTCCCTCATTTGTCTTCCTTTAGTTGTAGTGGGGGATGACTAGTACTTACCCCGTCCCCTCCCTATTCAGGGCTTATCACTTTTCGGCCAGTCAGGGATTAGGTTCCTGCTCGGCGATAGATGCAGAACCTATTTAGGGACGTAGGGGCAGACAGGGTGTTGTCAAGTCTGCCTAGGGGTCTCCACTCCTCCCTTTCCTTGTGTTTGGGCTTCCCCAACCTCTTCCTGTTGTTGTGCACCTAGCTTCTCCCTCACGCAGCATGACACCCTGATTCTAGTGATATATCACTTATTTTACTTGGTGTAGCAGTTGTAATACAATCAAAGATTTCCATGCTGCAGATCTAGCATGTTGAGCTATGTGTAACTCTGCCTCACCACTGATTGGCAGCTTTCTGCATACACTGTACATTGACGGAAACCTGCTAATCGGTGGTGGGTGAGGGGTTTCACAGAGCAGTTGACTAGCATGCACAAGGCAGCTAGTCCTCTAGTGAAAATTTAATGCTGATAAAACACTAATTGTATTGAAACTTACAGCCTAGTAAGTAGTAGATTGCCGAATCCGGCTCTCAGCCCATACATTATGCAGCTCTTGGATCACATAAACACCTGCTCACAGACTCCCTTTAAAGACTTGGCATTGGGTCCAGAAACCTAATGTACATTTGACTTTAAATATGTTTCACAACTATCCATTCTCAATGGCTATATTTCTCTGACATGTAAAGATTAGTGATGAGCGAACGTGTTCGGATAAGGTGTTTTCTGAGCATGCTTGTGTGCTGAGTTTTTTCGGCATGCTTGAAGAATAAGTTATAGTCCCCGCACCTGCATGTCACGCGGTTGTTCCACAGCCACAACACATGCATAGATTGCCTGTTGATGTTACGGATGTGTCAGAGGTTGCAGACCATTGCATTGCAGAAGGTCTCGTTGGTTTGCTTTGCAGACTAGTGGCCACCTCCCCCGATGCTAATGACCACACCTGGATCTGGGTGTTTATAACTCCCTACTTCCAGTTGGGAGGTGAAGGTGTTATTTCCTGTTTGCACTTCTCTGTTGATCTTGGAGCTGTAGCAGTCTGCTAGTGTCCTCTTGGAGTTTGGAGGGCGTAGGCGTTTCTCTCTGAGTGTACTCAAGCTAAGTGTCCCCTTGGTTTAATTTACCCTTACAGTCTTTAATGTTAGTAGATTGACTAGCTTTCATCCTGTCCTTCCCGTTGCAGGGCTTATCGCCAGGGTCACACAGGGACTAGTTATCCTGCTTGGCGATAGGTGCGAAAGCTATATAGGGACAATAGGACAGACAGAGTGACGTTAGATCAGTGTAGGATCTCCATTCTCCACCTTCCCTAGTGTTTGGTTTCCCCTTCACTTATCCCTTTGTGTTGCACTTAGTCTGTCCTACACTGTGTGTGACAGTTTATTAGACAATACCTACATGTGTTGCAGCTGTCTAACAGCCACGATACATGCAGATGCGGGGACTCAAACACATTATTCAAGCATGCAGAAATCACTTGGTTAGCACCCGAGCATGCTCGGAAAACACCTTATCCGAGCACGTTTGCTCTTCACTAGTAAAGATTAGTGATGAGCGAGCATACTCGGTAATGCTCGGTACTCGCCCGAGCATCGCTATACTCGCGGTATTCGGCGAGCGCCGAGCATTTCCGGGATTGCTCGGCGGGAGTTCTGGTCCACGCCCTGCATGTTTGGCGCCAATCAACATGCAGGGATTGTCAGCCACGCACTGTAATGCAGCAGCCATCATGGTTGTGGTATTATAGTGATTGGCTTGCCGCACATCAGGTCTATCACAGACCTGGCGCCGCCCTGCTTGTCACATTCAGCTCCGGAATCAGCTAGTGTATGGAGAGCTGCTGCCGAGATAGGGTCAGATTTGGGGGTTTATAAGATATTAGTATGAGTATACCATAATAGAATACACAAATCCAGCTTAATCAACAGTCCTTCTAAGGACTAATTACGGGGTATATACAGTCATGGCCAAAAGTTTTGAGAATGACACAAATATTATATTTTCACATGATTTGCTGCCCTCTGGTTTTTATGTGTGTGTTTGACAGATGTTTTTATCATAGACAGAAATATAATTGCAAACATATGAGTAACAAAAGCTTATATTGACAGTTAGAATGAGTTAATGCAGCAAGTCAGTATTTGCAGTGTTGACCCTTCTTCTTCAGGACCTCTGCAATTCTCCCTGGCATGCTCTCAATCAACTTCTGGACCAAATCCTGACTGATAGCAGTCCATTCTTGCACAATCAATGCTTTCATTTTGTCAGAATTTTTAGGTTTTTGTTTGTCCACCCATCTCTTGATGATTGACCACAAGTTCTCAATGGGATTAAGATCTGGGGAGTTTTCAGGCCATGGACCCAAAATCTCTATGTTTTGTTCCCTGAGCCATTTAGTTATCACCTTTGCTTTATGGCAAGGTGCTCTATCATGCTGGAAAAGGCATTGTTGATCGCCAAACTGCTCTTGGAGGGCTGGGAGAAGTTGCTCTTGGAGGACATTCTGGTACCATTCTTTATTCATGGCTGTGTTTTTAGGCAAGACTGTGAGAGAGCCGATTCCCTTGGCTGAGAAGCAACCCCACACATGAATGGTTTCAGGATGCTTAACAGTTGGCATGAGACAAGACTGGTGGTAGCGCTCACCTTGTCTTCTCCGAATGAGGCGTTTTCTTGATGTCCCAAACAATCGAAAAGGGATTCATCAGAGAAAATAACTCTACCCCAGTCCTCAGCAGTCCACTGCCTGTATCTTTTGCAGAATATAAGCCTGTCCATGATGTTTTTTCTGGAGAGAAGTGGCTTCTTTGCTGCCCTCCTTGAGACCAGGCCTTGCTCCAAGAGTCTCTGCCTCACAGTGCGTGCAGATGCACTCACACCTGCCTGCTGCCATTCCTGAGAAAGCTCTGCACTGCTGGTAGACCGATCCCGCAGCTGAAACACTTTTAAGAGACGGTCCTGGCGCTTGCTGGTCTTTCTTGGGGGCCCTGGAGCCTTTTTGGCAACAATGGAACCTCTCTCCTTGAAGTTCTTGATGATGCGATAGATTGTTGACTGAGATGCAATCTTTCTAGCTGCGATACTCTTCCCTGTTAGGCCATTTTTGTGCATTGCAATGATGACTGCACGTGTTTCTTTAGAGATAACCATGGTTAACAGATTAGAAACAATGATGCCAAGCACCAGCCTCCTTCTATAGTGTCCAGTGGTCTCATTCTTACTTAATCATGACAGATTGATCTCCAGCCATGTCCTCATCAACACCCACACCTGTATTAATGGAGCAATCACTGAAAAGAGGTTAGCTGGTCCGTTTAAGGCAGGGCTGCAATGATGTTGAAATGTGTTTTGGGGGATAAAGTTCATTTTCTAGCCAAATATTGACTTTGCAAGTAATTGCTGTTAAGCTGATCACTCTTTTTAACATTCTGGAGTATATGCAAATTGCCATTAGAAAAAGTGAAGCAGTAGACTTTGTAAAAATTAATATTTGTGTCATTCTCAAAACTTTTGGCCATGACTGTAGATTGCAGTACTAGGTAGGCAGGGAGTGTATGGGTATATACATATCAGTGCAAGGCATGCAGGCACTGTATGTGGGTATATAGATATCAGTAGCAAACAGACATTGTATGTGGCATACTTCATTGCATAGATCAATTACTGTCTGCTGCTGCTGCCTATTGCATATACTGACCGTACATAGCCCCAGGTATCAGTGGCCAGGAAAATTTTTTTTTGCATCTTAATCCTGATTATTTTATTCCAAAACAATCCAGAGCCCCCTTTTTTCTCCATTTGCTTGTTGACACTGCAGAATACAGCCAGATCCTTTTCATAGCACAGCATGAAAATTCAGCTATTTTAAACGGGTTTGCCTATCCCAGCCATCACATCTGAGTGCGCAGAAATTTCTGCCATTTTTTGGTACTGTAAAATTTTTTAGGAGTGTCTTATATAATTTCTTGATACCATTTTGCTGGCAAAAAAATATTGAGCTACAGGGAAGATATTTTACATTGGGTTTTGTCCGCCACACGGATCGCATATAATTGCACTCGAAATTGTGCCATTTCAGGCATCCATAGAATTTTTTTTTGGTGTGTCTTAGCCTACTTGCTGACACAATTTAGCTGGGCAAAAAAAAAAAAAATACAGGACAGATATTTGAAAGTGGGCTTTCTCCGTCAGACGCCTCATCTAGACTGTCAGTGGGCTACAAATTGTAGCATTTCAATCCTACATTGAAATGTTTTTGCTGTGTGCTACACTAGTTAGTGACACTATTTTGCTGTAAAAAAATAAAAATACAGGCCACATATTTTACAGTGTGGTATCTCCGTCACATGCTTTATCTATCAATGGGCTAAAAATTGTGGCATTTCAGGCCTCCATTTAACTGTTTTTGCTGTGCCTTACCCTAGTAATTAATGATGCAGGCTATCCCGGTCACAAGGGAGCGCAAAGGACATGAAGAGGGAGAAAGGATTAGAAGATTTCTTTAGTTTACTAGGTTCCACAACGCGTTTCGACAGATAATTTCTGTCTTCATCAGGTGGTATGTACAGGATATGGGGGGAAAGAGGGAGTATAAAAAGGACCAACAACCAATAGCAGACAGGGTGCAATCATTAATTTACCAACCAAGTGTTTCCAATCCTTGTGGAAAGTTGTAGAAGATGCTGAGGGAGTACCTTTCTGACCGTGCCAACGTCCTCCGTGAATCCTCTGTGCCTCTTAATTATTGAGTATCCAAGCTGGACACGTGGCATGAACTGGCTCTCTACACCTTGGAGGTCGTGGCCTGTCCTGCCGCTAGCGTTTTGTCATAGCGGGTTTTTAGTGCTGCTGGTGGAATTATAACTGATAAGCGCATCTGCCTGTCACCTGAAAATGCTGACAGGCTGACTCTTATAAAAATGAACAAGGCCTGGATTGGGGCAAACTTCTCTACACGACTGAATGATAACAGCGAAACATAACCTCAAATACAGTGTCTTTTTTTTGGGAGGTCTATTCTCATGCACCTCTTCACACCCACACATGGGTATACACTTCCTGATTTTGGCTATTTGGTGTTATCCTCTTCCTTCTCATCCTCATCATCCACCACCACTAGATTACCATGGTGACAGGGTGTTTATGATGCCCGTCCCAAAAAGGTTGACACAGTATGCTGATGTGTATCCCCTAGGGGAAATGTTTGTCAGCCCATAAACTTAGTGTATGGGCATTACAAGTATAGGAGACCCGCTCCTTTGTAATGGGAACATTTTTTTTATGAGGCCCACCTCCACGTTTCTTCCAAGGGGGATTGGGGTGCGTGCATATTTGGGGCAGGCCTTGCATTCACTGCATAGCCAAACAGTATGGGAGACACAGTTCATAATAATGGGAACAGTAGGGGTTAGTCAGCTGCTTCAACAATGCAATTCTCAACTTTTAGGCCTTCATCCTCAACACTGAGATTCTGCACTGCAGATTCTTCAGCTTCAATATTGAAATTCTCCACTGCAGTTTCTTCATCCAAAAACACTGCAATTCTCAGATGCTGGTTCTTATGGCTTAACACTGCAATTCACTGCATATTCAAACAGTATGGTAGTACCAACTTCCTATTATTGGGAAGTTTGGTATCATGTGGCCATCCCCTACTTCGGTTCAAAGGGTTATTGGGGTGCGTGTTACTTTGGTGCAGGGCAGGCCTTGCATTCAATGCATAGGCAAACAGTATGGGAGACCCACTTTCTTATAATGGGAACATTTTTCATGAGGCCCTCCTGTACATCTCGTCAAAGGGATATGGGTGTGCATCCTAATTTTTTGGCAGCCCAGCCACTCACTGCACAGGCAATAACAGTATAGGAGACCCAGTGTTTAATAATGGGAACAGCAAAGCATAGCCAGATGGTGGCCCTTTAAGAATATTAATGCCACCTGATGCCCCTATAAAAATAGGCTTTGTGACTTTTAAAGTCCCTCCTTCATAAATGAAACAGGATGTGTCTGATGATGTGTCACACACCACATGGCCAGCTAAGGTTGTTTCATGTTAAAATGACATTTCCTAGTGAATGCATTTGTATTGGTTGAAAGTAGAGTTGAGCGATACTTTCCGATATCCTAAAGTATCGGAATCGGAATGGTATCGCCGATATCACTAAAAAATCGGCGATACCCGATACCGATACCGGAAGTCCCATGTAAGTCTATGGGAACAAAATATCGCAACTAAAAAAAACCCATTCTTTCCTTGTAAACACTAAATATACACACATAGAATACATATATATATATATACATGTCATTGTGACATATATATATACATATATGTATAGTTTATACACTTCTACATAGTAAAATATCCTTTGATTCAATTGCCGGGTAAAGCCGGCTTCAGTGAAAAGACAGAAGCACCCGACATGAAATGACACTTGGTGTACATAGGGTTAACCATGTCTTTTCATGTCGTTTGCTATCTGATTTGCACAAACAATTAAATCAGACTATGTGTGCAAAATTTCACACCTGTAGGGTTAATTAAAGTGTAAATTCGTTGTAAAAAAAACGGACTTTTTTGCTACGAATTTACACCTTTAATTAACCCCTACAGGTGTGAAATTTTGCACACATAGTCTGATTTAATTGTTTGTGCAAATTAGATACCAAAGGACATGAAAAGACATGGTTAACCCTATGTACACCAAGTGTCATTTCATGTCGGGTTCTGCATTTTCACAAAAGCCGGCAATTGAATTAGCGGCTATTATACTATGTAGAAGTGTATGAACTACAAATATAAATATATATATATATGTGTCACAAATTCAATGACATGTATATATATATATATGAGGTGTAAAATTGCTGAAAAAAAATGCGTGGGCTCCCGCCCTATTTTCGCAACCAGACAGACAAAGCCAGTGAGTGGGGGCAGATAATAATAGCCCAGAGAGGGACCATTATTTTTGGCCCCCCCCGGCTACTTAACATCTGCCCCCAGACACCCCAGAAAGGGCAAATCTCTAATTAGATTTGCCCTTTCTGGCACTTTGCCCGTCTATTCCCATTGCCCTGTAGCGGTGGCGAATGGGTTAATAAGGGGTTAAAATGACCTTGCAATTGAAAGGTCACTTTAAGCCAGGTTAATAATTGAGAGCTGTCAATTAGACAACTATCAATTATTAATCCTATTGTATGAAAGAAAAATCAAACACACACACTTTAATAAAAAAGAAGTTTAATGAAATAATCACACAGTTTTTGACCATATTTTATTTACCTGCTAAAACCATTTCCTGCAATAAAAATAAAATAAAAAAGCAAAATTATTCTTACCTATCCCATGCACAGTCAGGTCCCACGGTGAAATCCTTCAGAAAGGGTTAATGTTTACTGCAGGGACCGCAGCTAATGCTGCAGCCTCACAGTAAACCCCAAATGAATGAGTTCCTCTCCTGCCTGACAGGAGAGTAAAGGCTGGGTGTCACATAACGATACACCAGCGATCCCGACAACGATATGCACTTGTCAGGATCGCTGGTGTATCGCTACATGATCGCTGCTGAGCTGCCAAACAGGCAGCTCAGGCAGCGATCTGGGACAGCGACACTGCGGGTAACATCGCTTAAGGGCCCGTCTCACATAGCGATACTCGCTACCGAGATCGCTGCTGAGTCACTAGTTTTGTGACGCAGCAGCGAGCTCACCAGCGATATCGCTGTGTGTGACATTCAGCGACGATCAGCCCCCTGCCGGGTATCGCTGATCGTCGCAGAAATGTCAGGACCTTTTTTTGATCGCTGGTTTCCCTCTGACAGGCACGCATCGCTGCGTGTGACAGGCGGGAGACCAGCGATCCGCTGGTAACCAAGGTACACAGCGGGTTTCCAGGCACCGCGCAGCGCTTGGAAACCCGCTGTGTACCTTGGATACCAGCTCCCTGCATCAGGGCGCTGGTATCCAAGGTACACAGCGGGTTTCTAGGCACAGCCCCGCGCCTGGAAACCCGCTGTGTACCTTGGTTACCAGCGGATCGCTGGTCTCCCGCCTGTCACACGCAGCGATGTGTGCCTGTCAGCGGGAAACCAGCGATCAAAAAAAGGTCCTGACATTTCAGCGACGATCAGCGATACCCGGCAGGGGGGCTGATCGTCGCTGAATGTCACACACAGCGATATCGCTGGTGAGCTCGCTGCTGCGTCACAAAACTAGTGACTCAGCAGCGATCTCGGTAGCGATATCGCTATGTGAGACGGGCCCTTAAGTGGAAAGCTTAATTGATTGCTTTCCACTTTCACTTCAGGTCAGCCAGGGACACAATCAGTGACGTCAGAGGGAACTGATTAACAAAAATAGGGGTTCCCTTCGAAAAAAAAATGGCGTGGGGTCCCCCCTATTTTTGTTAACCAGCCAGATGAAGCAGACCGCTGAGGCCTGGTTTTTCAGGCTGGTAAGGATCCAAGATCCATGGACCTTGCCAGCCTGATAATACCAGGCCACAGCAGTCTGCATATCTTGGCTGATTAACAAAAATAGGGGATCCCCTCGAAAAAAATTGGCGTGGGGTCCCCCCTATTTTTGTTAACCAGCCAGATGAAGCAGACCGCTGAGGCCTGGATTTTCAGGCTGTTAAGGAGCCAAGATCCATGGACCTTGCCAGCCTGATAATACCAGGCCACAGCAGTCTGCATATCTTGGCTGATTAACAAAAATAGGGATCCCCTCGAAAAAAATTGGCGTGGGGTCCCCCCTATTTTTGTTAACCAGCCAGATGAAGCAGACCGCTGAGGCCTGGTTTTTCAGGCTGGTAAGGATCCAATATCCATGGACCTTGCAAGCCTGATAATACCAGGCCACAGCAGTCTGCTTAGCTTGGCTGGTTAACAAAAATAGGGGATCCCCTCGAAAAAAAAACGGTGTGGGGATCCCCCCTATTTTTGTTAACCAGCCAAGTAAAATGCAGACTGCTGCGGCCTGGTATTAAAAGACTGTCAAGGCCCATGGATTTTGGCCCTCAACAGCCTGATAATACCAGGCTACAGCAGCCCCACATTTGGCGCATCAAAAGATGTGCCAATTGTGGCACTTTACCCGGCTCTTCCCACTTGCCCTGTAGCGGTGGCAAGCGGGGTAATAAGGGGTTATTGTCACCGTTGATTGCACGGTGACAATAAGCCCGGTTAATAATGGAGAGGTGTCAATAAGACACCGATCCATTATTAATCCCAAAGTTATTAAATGTATAAAAAAAAGACACAGCAAGAAAAAAGTCTTTTAATGAAATAAAAGAGACAACACAGTTTTCATTTCTTTTATTACACTCTCATTCCTGCGACGCCATCGATCTCCTGTAAAAAAAGAAAAAAAACAAACCAACAGTATACCACCTGTCCGACGCAGTCCATAACGACAGTCCCACGACGATCCAGCTGTGCTACATCGCAATGACAGGCAGAGCCTGTCATCGCGACGCAGCACAGCTGATTACCTGCTTCCCCGGCGGTGACGTCATCGGACTGACTGCTTTACGGCCGGGATTACCCAGCAGTCACTGCAGTTATCGCGAGAAACTGCATGTGACCGCCGGGGAAAGAAGATGGCGGCCATGAAGCAGTCCGGGATGTGACCGCCGGAGATCTTCTGCCAGGTAAGTGCCGCTGACTCCTGACAGACCCGACCGACGGACACTGACAGTGACAGTGACATCCCGATTCCGGTATCCGATAAGACGAAAATATCGGAACTCGGAATCGGAATTCCGATACAGCTAATATCGGCCGATACCCGATATTTGCAGTATCGGAATGCTCAACACTAGTTGAAAGCAATGCTAAAGTTGAAAAATGCATTAAAAACGCTACGTGTGAACATAGCCCTAGTGGTGGAGGTTAGTGATGAGCGAGCATACTCGGTAATGCTCGGTACTTGCTCGAGCATTGCTGTACTCGGCGAGCGCTGAGCATTTCCGGGATAGCTCGGAAGGAGTTCTGGTCCACGCCCTGCATGTTTGGCATTCTTTACATAGCCCAAGTTTTGGAGGTAAATTTTTATTTGGGGTTACTTATTTTGCCT
>JARQOD010000005.1:127497718-127563872 GCA_033576555.1 Oophaga sylvatica | reverse complement strand
AGGGGATCCACTTCATCACAGTGAAAACATGCACATTTGATACAGTACCAGGGGAGCAACTTCATCACAGGGAAACCATGGTGACGCACATTATCACTTGCAAAACATGCACATTATAAACATTACCAGGGGATCCACTTCATCACAATGAAAACATGCACATTTTATACAGTACCAGGGGGAGCAACTTCATCACAGGGAAACCATGGTGATGCACATTATCACTTGCAAAACATGCACATTATAAACATTACCAGGGGATACACTTCAACACAGTGGAAACATGCACATTTGATACAGTACCAGGAGGACCAACCCCATCACAGCAAAAAAAACACATTCTACAGTACCAGGAGATCCACATTATGAATTGAAAACATGCACATTTGATACAGTACCAGGGGGAGCAACTTCATCACAGGGAAACCATGGTGACGCACATTATCACTTTGAAAACATGCACATTATAAACATTACCAGGGGATCCACTTCATCACAGTGAAAACATGCACTTTTTAATACAGTACCAGGGGGAGCAACTTCATCACAGGGAAACCATGGTGACGCACATTATTACTTGCAAAACATGCACATTATAAACAGTACCAGGAGATCCACATTATGAATTGAAAACATGCACATTTGATACAGTACCAGGGAGACCAACCCCATCACAGCAAAAAAAACATTCTACAGTACCAGGATATCCACATTATCAATTGAGCACATGCACATTATGCAGTAGCACGGGATACACATTATCACTTGAAAAACATGCACATTTGAAACAGTACCAGGGGGACCCACCAAATCAGTGGAAAACTATGAACATTTAATACAGTACCAGGGGAACAACCCATCACAGCAAAAACATGATTTTGAAACTGTACCAGGATGCAAAGACACCGCAGTAGCTCAGGCAGCAGTGGTGACAGATGCGTGGTAAAATTTGGGGTGGGGGATGTGATATTTACCGTCTGCTGTCCTGGCGCTCCATTGCCGTATGCTGCGGAACCTGGTGCTGCTGCTGTGGCTGGTATGGTCCTCTTGTTCTCTTGTGCATGGTATGTCTGAGTGTCCCACTGCATGCTTCTTATATGTTTGCTATGGGCTGGTATATCAATTGAAAAACTGGATCTGGCCACCGAATCCGGCTTCTGCCGGATCCGCCACATTGCGGAGCTCATAGACTTTCATTGTAACAAATAGCCAGAAACGCCGGATCCGGCGCTTCCGGCTTTTTCGCCGGAGACAAAAAAGTTACATGACACGTTTTTCCCAGACGGCGGACTGCGACCAGATACCGGATCCGGCAAAAACCGGACGCGCTGCAGGGGCATGCGGCGCCATCCGGCAATAATGTTACTCAATGGAAAAAAAAACGGATCCGGCATTACATTTCACCGGATGCGGTTTGACAAAAAAAGGCCGGAGCGATGTGTGAAAGAGGCCTTAGGTGACTTCTGGACATAGACTCCAGAGAGTAGGGCTGCCTTAGTATACCACTAGTTACCATAGACTTTAGCTGGAGAGCCAGTAGTAACCACATGTATAACAGGAGCCTGAGCAAGTTGCTGGGACTGACGACTGTGCTAAGGAGCAGACCCAGTGGCCGGGCCCAAATGGGAGACCACAGCACCAGACAAGGCTTGGGATCAATCCCGCACAGCGGAAGAATCTCGGCACCTAACACTTGCACCTGGCATTACTATATTCTAGAGGGTTGCTTTAGGATTTACAGTAGAGGGCACAGAGAACCACACAGCAAATGAAGTAATTAGGGACACATACGGCAGCAGCGGATGAGATGTGAAATGTGTCTTTGTTGTAATCTCTGCAGCCGAGATGTGGCTGGAAGAAATTGTCATGTCAGTCTGGGCCAGATGTGAAAAGTGAACGATTCCATCAGAAAGAATATCAGCTGTGAGTCACCATATATAACTGTGCTGTGATCTCTTATATGTTCCGTGGGACTGGTATCTACCACTGACCATATGGTGGTCAATATAAATGTTGATCATTGTATAGAGATTATTTTCAGCAACAGCATGGTCGTCTGCTGAGGTTCTCCTCCACTATTAGGGTGCGTCACCCAGTTGTAATTAAGGTTACCTGGTTAGGGGCCCACTCAGAAGTTTCGCCCCACCCCCCACCCCGAAGCAAATCCCTAGCTACGCCTCTGATCTGAGGTCTTTTCTGATAGATGAAGCCCTTTATTTTTATCTGCAAAAAGCCTGCAAATCCAATGATCATGATGACTGGAGATCAATGAAGGCCACTACAGAAGCTATAAAGTCTTCACTTTCTGATACTGCAGCTACTGAAGGGTCAACTTCAAGTATTACTCCCAAAAATTGTGAAAACAGAAAGCTCTGGAGGAGGATTTAGTGTCCTCAGCACTTGGAAATATTTTATTCCTTGCAACTTAATCATCTTAAAGGCTGCGACTACAATAATCCTCTTGACATAGTTCTCTCTTTATGTCAGATTTTAAGCAGTACTTACAATATTCTTTATGCTCTGCAGGCCAAGGGTAAGAATGAGGGGTATATTGCTTACTATATCTGTGATTTATTATGTCTGGAATGCCTTTAAATGGGAGCCTTGGATTTGTACATACCTGTATAGTATTTAAACACCTACTTGTTTATGGAACAACAATAAAATCCCAATTTTGAAAACTGTTTATCTGAAGTAAAGAAAAATTTAGTCAATGTAAAAATTAGTTTTATGAGTCTGTATGCCGACGACATGCTGCTGTATGTGGGTGATATAGAGTCATCTTTTGGCCCAATAATGACAGATATAAATGAGTTTGGTCAGAGATCAGGCCTAAAAATCAATTGGGATAAGTCATCTATATTACCACTGGACCCTCTCCCACATACGGAAACAGTTGCACCAGCTCGGCTACAAGTGGTGGAACAGTTTATATATCTCAGTGTGGTAGTCGGTTCAAATATTAAAGACTGTATAGCGTTAAACATAAACCCCTTGGTGGATAGATTAGATCCAAAATATATGTGTGGTGTAACTTGCCTCCGTCTGTAATAGGCAGGGGAAATCTCATTAAAATGATTTTGATGCCACAAGTATTGTATTTGCATCACAATTTCCCATGTTGGATCCCCCTCCCATATTCCGAAAGGTGCAAACATTGTTCAGAGAACTAATATAGCGCAAGCGAAATGCAAGGATAAAACTGGCGTCACTTCAAAGGGACAAAACTGCGGGAGGTTTGGAGATTCCAGATTCATGGAAATATTTTATAGCGTCACAGATGCAAGTTTTTCATGGGTGGGAAAAAAGATATAGAGTATGGGCAAGGATGGTAGTCTTGTCCTTCAAGACAAAAAATGATACTTACTGGAGTGGGCACTAAGTACACAGAGAGACCCCGACTTTAGCAATGATGTACAAGGTGTGGGACATCATGGGGAAGACACTGTTGGGGATAAGGGAATACTCTAATTTTACTCCAACATGGCAAAATCAGTGACTGGTGGAGTTTGACAAATTGGTTTCGGAGGTTGGGAATCAAGGGGAATTCAGACTTTAGATCAGTTAATAGAAATTGAAACACTTAAAAGCTTTAACAAGAGTTTGGATTGCCTCACGGCCTCTTCTTTCAATAGCTACAACCATGGGCGTACCCAGGATCAAAACTAGGGGGGGGGCAAGCCAATGTCGCATCTTATACAGGTCACATCATATACACTGTACATTATCCTGCATATTAGGAATGGAGCATTGGAACTGTTGTATATTGTATAATACAGCAGTGTATGCGACACTACGCTGTATATACCATATATTATACATGGCAGTCGCGCTCATGTCAGGAGCGGTACCAGCAAGTCCGAGGATTGCAGTGTGATCCTCGCATGAGTTATACGGCCGTCTGTCTATGCCCTTGTTATAATAATACTGAAATATTAATCTATTATTAAAGTATTAAGGAGCTCACAAGTAAAAAAAAGCCCCCTACCTCCCCTGTCCCCCACCCACACCCCAACAGTCCATCGTCTCACATGCACCCCTTAGTGTTCTGTCCCACTGACCCCACAATACCCCATCCTCTCACATGAACCCCTCAGTGCTCTGTTGCCCCTCCCCACTTCAGCCCCCACAATACCCCCATCCTCTTACATTCAACCCCAGTGACCTGTCCACCCTCGATCACAATACCCCATCCTCTCACATCAACCCCTGTGCGCCAGCACCCACAATATCCCCATCCTCTCATTCACCAACCTGTGCCCTGTATCCCCTCCCCCACAATACCCCATCCTCTCACATTCACTCTGTGCTCTGTTGCCCCTCCCCCACAATACCCCCATCCTCTCACATTAACCCCCCCAGTGCCCTAGCCCCCACAATACCCCATCCTCTCACATTAACCCCCCCAGTGCTCTAGCCCCCACAATACCCCATACTCTTACATTCACCCCAGTGCCCTGTACCCCTCCCCCACAATACCCCCATCCTCTCACATTCCCCCACAGTGACCATGACATGCCTGAGCAGAATGAATTTAATAAATTCCATCCCCTCTTACCATGAAGCTTGCAGGCAGTGACTGAGGCAGGAGCAGGAAGTGTCCAGTGTCTGCACACAGAGGGCACTAGGACCCATTGTGGCTGAGACAACCAGAGCCTGCAGGGCAGAAAGTGAAACTACAGCTGCTGCAGCCAGGAAGGAGCTCCGTGCACTGTGCACACAGACAGGCACTGCAACCTGTGGAGGGAGCCGGCATTGTGCTGCTCTCTCCGCTCTCGTTCATTGTGTGCCCCTGCTTCTAGGGGGGGGCACTTGCCCCCCCCGCCCCATGGTGGGTACGCCCATGGCTACAACTTAGGAATGCATATGTGACTCAGTTTAACACTGCAACACCGGATATACGGAAAAATTATTTACTAGACTCAATAGCGGAGGCAAAATACACGAACCAGTTTAATTTAAAAAAAATCTATCAGAAACTCTTACAGTTTGGCATGAGAGACCATCCCCTGACAGCTGAATTAAAATGGGAAGGCGATGTGGGGCCCATTAGGGAAGAACAGTGGAAAGAGGTGTTGGGACTCACTCCTAGACCGTCCTGAGAATCTCAGAGGTGCAGGAAAGGTGGAATAATTTATTGCTTGAGGAAAGCAAAAGGTTTTTAGTGAGGAATCGAAGGGTATTAATGTTTGTATGAGTAGAGATTGTTGTCCATATTGCTGCTAGAGTGTTGTATTTAAATTGCAAAGTTTCTATTTCCACCCATTTCTTGGTCCTGTTATGATGGAGTAAAAAGCAGTGCAAAAATGCTGATATTTAATAGAAACCAACAACAATAATTGTAAATGCACAACAATGTAGCTCATACACCTTTGAAGCTAAAAAATAGCAGGGTAAGGTGCCACAGTGCTAGCAATAGAGCATTAAATAGCATGTGTAGTAAAGTAAAATTAACTTATTTGCACTGATAGCACTTTGTAGCACATTGTCTATAGTGATTCTCATGTATATAGTTTTCAGCACTTTATATATAATTATTATCAATTTATTATATATTTTTATATATATATATTTTTTTGATTTTTATATTTATCCATTTGGCACTATATTTTTTTTATATATAAATAAATGAATTGTAGTTTTTCACTATCTAATAGATTAAATTAAATCTTTTGATTTGTGCACTAGTTCTATGTGCATTTGCTGCTATTATTGCACTTCAGCACTTTTTTATTATTATTTATATTTTTGTTCACATATTAATATAGGCATGTGTATATATATATACATTTTTGGCACTGTTGCACTTTATAATTATATTTATTTGTACATATATTGTGTTGTGTTCATAGCCACTATTTTTGTGCTGATCCAATATTTACTAATCTGATATTCTATTGTTTATGCACACAAAAATTTTTTGGGCAAAGTGGTTATATTATTATTCAAAATTGACTCTATTTATACTCCTTTGTGCTCTTATTTCAGCTGTTCATTAAATGTACTAATTTATTTCGTGTTTATTTTGAATATATATTAATAAATAATTTTCAGTACTATTAGTTATTTGTTGCACTCTTTTATTGAGAGGATTTTTGTCTATTTTGTGCAAAACTTTTTAGTTATATACAACTGGTTTTTCTTTGATTCATTTATAGGGAGGTTATGTAGAGAAGGAGGTCATCAGTAAATAAGGCAAGTTTGTGTTATTTTTTTCGGATTGGGACGCCTTTAATCAAAGTGTTACTTCGAAGAGCCACAACTAGATGTTCCATAGTTAGCATATACAATAAGGTGGATAGAGGGCATCTCTGGCAAGTGTCGTTATGCATTTGAAAAGGATGGGAAAGTGATCCATTGACTAACTTGAGCCAAGAGAGGTATAGCGGGCGGATATTCTTTGTAGCATGAGTCCTTGCAGACCAAGGCTCAGAAGAGCCTGAAACATGAATTTTCAGTGCACCTTGTCAAAAGCATTCTCAGCACAAATTGACAAAAAGCACATAGGAAGATCAGATCTCCTAGTTTTCTCTATGAGAGATATAGTCCGGATGGTGTTATCTCTGGCTTCATGGCTAGGCACAAACCTCACCTGGTCTTGATTTCTTACCAAGGGCAAGAAGGACCATAGCCTATTTGAGATCAACTTTGCACAAAACTTGATATCCATATTGATTAGCGTTATTGGGCGATAGCTGCTTCGAAGTGAGGCATCTTTCTCAGGTTTGGGAAGAATTGTAATATGCGCCATCAGGGCATGGGGTGGGAATGAAACCCCTGTAGAGGTATAGTTGCACATTGATAATCTGTCTGTATAACCATTTGGGCCTGGGCTCTTTACAGGTTTCAACTCTCCAATGACTTTGGCCACTTTCTCCAAGGTGAACTCTTCCTCAAGACTCATCAGAGACTCAGTTTGCAAGAGGAGGAGATTATATGTTAGAATATATGATCATATTTTCTCCAGAAGTTGGGGCGTGGGAGATCACTAAAGTGACCCCTAATGGATGCAGTGTGTTGTGAATGGGTTTGAGATGAGTTCTGAGCAGAGGCTCCCTCTGGTGGTTACAAGCAGTGCTAGTCTGTCCAGTGAATATTGTGAGGACTGGGAATCAGGTGTTACTGACTGGTCTTATATAAGGGAGTCACCTTCCCATCAGGGTTGCCGGTGATCAATTGTTCTGGTCTGAATCCTTTATTCCAGTTTCCCTTGTAGCCTGCTGTGTCGTGTCTGCATCTCCTGCTAACAGATAAGACATTTTCTTCTTTTGTGTTTGTGCTATATTTTTGCATTTTGCCCTGCACTTCTGTGGGGGCCTTCAGGGTCCCCTCCGGGGGCTTCTGCCCTCTCAGTTTTGTTCAGCCACTGATGTTTGTACTTTTGCTTTTTCCAATTTTTTCAGTGGCTGCTGTTTTGATTTTGTTACACCAGAGAACTAATTTAGGTGGAAGAGGTCGTGTGATCTCAGGTGTTTTTGAAATTAGTAGAGTTGGTGCTTTTCAGGGTTTTCTGGGATTGCAGTAAGTACCTTTCCTATCCTTTTCTATTTAGTTAGTTTGGGCCCCAGCGTTTGCTTGTACTATTTTCTTTCTGTGTCAGTATTTCATCTTGTCTAACCGCCATTACATGTTTGGGGGCTTTCTATTATCTTTGGGGTTCTGCTCCGGGGCAGATAGTTTTCCTATATCTATCTTTAGGTGTAGTTAGTTTCTCAGGCTGTGACGAGGCGTCTAGGACCAACGTAGGAACGCTCCACGGCTGCCTCTAGTTGTGGTGGTTAGTCAGGGTACTGCAATCTCATAGATTCCAACTGCTCTGGTGTATTGCCTTTTTTACCTGCACTCCTCAGCTACCGAAACATAACAGTATCACCGGCCTAAAAATTGAAAATTGTATGGTACTCACAGAAGGGAAAAAATATTGTCAGAGTTGTCAGAGATATTTTTCTGTTTGTTGCATTTTTTTTTTTTTCCCTCTGTATCTCTGGGTGCTGGGGAGGATCTTTTCTCTCAATGGAGTTGCACAGTTGTCTGGCCGTGTGGATCAGCTTGCCACTGAGGTTCGGAGTATTGCTATCTATCTTGCTGGGTTGCCTGTTGTGGAACCTAGGATTCCATGCCAGATTTGTTTTTAGGGGATCGAGCTAAGTTTCAGAATTTCAAAAATAATTGTAAATTGTTTTTTGCCTTAAAATCTAAGTCCTCAGGGAACGCAGCGCAGCAGGTTCAAATTATCATCTCTCTCCTGCGCGGCGATCCTCAGGATTGGGCTTTTTCCCTGATACCTGGGGATCCTGTTTTGAGTGATGTTTATGCATTTTTTCAGGCCTTGGGGTTATTGTACGATGAGCCTAATGTCACTGATGAAGCTGAGAAAGCCTTGTTGGCATTAAATCAGGGGCTTGATGACGCTGAGTTATACTGTCAGAGATTCCGTAGGTGGGCAGTCCTGACCAAATGGAATAACGACGCTTTGGCAGCCCTTTTCCGGAAGGGTCTGTCAGATAATGTAAAGGATGTTATGGTGGGATTCCCTGTCCCCTCTGGTCTCAATGATTCTATGTCATTAGCGATTCAAATTGACAGACGTTTGCGTGAGCGGAGAAGTATGCGTGGAATGGTGTTGCCTTGTGAACCAGTTCTGAACCTATGCAGTGTGATAGAGTGGTGTCTGGGGCACAGCGTCATGAGTTTCGAAAGCGCAATGGGTTATGTTTCTACTGTGGTGATGCCTCTCATGCTATTTCAGTCTGCCCTAAGCGGGGAAGACGTTTTGCACGCTCAGTTGTCTTGGGTAGTGTTCAGACTAAGTGTTTAATAACTGTCACTCTGATATGCTCTCTGTCCTCATTTTCTGCTCAGGCTTTCGTTGATTCTGGAGCAGCTATTAACCTGATGGATTATGATTTTGCTAAACATTGTGGATTTCCCTTGATACCCCTACAGAAGTCTATTCCCCTACTGGGGATCGATTCTACCCCTTTGGCTGAGAATAAACCCCAGTTTTCTACTCAGGTGATAATGAGGGTTGAACCTGATCACCAGGAGTGCTGCAAATTTTTGGTTCTGTATAATCTGCATGACATTATCGTGCTGGGTTTTCCTTGGTTACAGTCTCATAATCCTGTTTTGGATTGGAAATCTGTGTCTGTAACCAGTTGGGGCTGCCAATGTGTTAATACCAACACTCCTGTTTTTTCTGCCTCCCCCCAGGCTCAGGATGTTCCTGACTTTTTGATTGATTTTTCTGATGTGTTTAGCGAAAGTAAATCTGCATCCTTGCCTCCCCATAGGAGCTATGACTGCGCTATTGAATTAGTGCCGGGTAGTAAATTCCCTAAAGGTCGCCTTTTTAACTTGTCTGTACCTGAACATGACGCTATGCGGTCTTATATCAAGGAATCATTGGAGAAGGGTCATATCAGACCATCCTCTTCACCCTTAGGTGCCGGTTTTTTCTTTGTGGCCAAAAAGGATGGTTCATTAAGGCCGTGTATTGATTATCGTCTCTTGAACAATATTACTGTGAAATATCAATACCCGTTACCCTGATTTCGGACCTGTTTTCCAGGGTGAAAAACGCTACTTGGTTTACAAAGCTTGACCTCAGGGGGTGTATAACCTTATTCGCATTAAGCACGGGGATGAATGGAAGACGGCATTCAATACCCCTGAAGGGCATTTTGAGTACCTGGTGATGCCCTATGGGCTCACTAATGCTCCTTCCGTCTTCCAGTCCTTCATGAATGACATTTTCAGGGATTTTGTGGACAAATTTCTGATTGTTTATTTGGATGATATCTTGATTTTTTCTAATGACTGGGACTCTCATGTGAAACATGTTCGAACTGTATTCCAGATTTTGAGAGAGAATGCTCTGTATGTGAAGGGATCAAAGTGTCTTTTTGGGGTACAGAGGATCTCATTTCTAGGATTCATTTTGTCCCCATCTGTTATTGAAATGGACCCGGTCAAGGTTCAGGCCATCTGTGATTGGGTCCAACCTACTTCATTAAAGGCTCTTCAGAGATTTTTGGGTTTTGCCAATTTTTATCGTAAATTTATTGGTAATTTCTCGGTTATTGTTAAACCATTAACTGATTTGACCAGAAAGGGTTCTGATGTGGTGAATTGGCCTCCTGAGGCAGTCTCTGCATTTCAGGAACTTAAGCAGAGATTCACTTCTGCTCCTGTTCTACGGCAGCCTGATGTTTCTCTGCCATTTCAGGTGGAGGTTGATGCCTCTGAAATTGGGGCAGGTGCCGTTTTGTCCCAAAAAGATCCAGAGACCTCTAAAAGTAACCCTTGTGCCTTTTTCTCTCGAAAATTTTCTCCTACTGAACGTAATTATGACGTGGGTAATCGGGAGTTATTGGCCATGAAGTGGGCTTTTGAAGAGTGGAGACATTGGCTGGAGGGAGCCAAACATCAGGTGGTGGTCCTTACGGACCATAAGAATCTGGTCTATCTGGAATCTGCCAAGCGACTCAATCCTAGACAGGCCAGGTGGGCCTTGTTTTTCACACGTTTTAATTTTGTGGTTTCCTTTCTTCCTGGCACTAAGAATGTTAAGGCGGATGCCCTCTCGAGGAGTTTCCTTGCGGACTCTCCAGAGTTATCTGATCCTTCTGTTATTTTGAAAGAGGGTGTAGTTCTTTCCGCCATCTCGCCCAATTTGAGACTTGCTCTGGAGGGGTGTCAGGAGGATAGGCCCGAGTGCTGCCCTGTTGGAAAATTGTTTGTCCCGGACCAGTGGAAAAAGAGTGTGATGTCTGAGATTCATTGTTCCGCGTTGGCTGGGCATCCCGGAATTTTTGGTACCAGAGACTTGGTTAGTCGGTCCTTTTGGTGGCCTACCTTGTCTCGTGATGTCAGGGAATTTGTGCAGTCCTGCGGGACTTGCTCTCGCTCCAAGCCTTGCTCTCGCTCTAGTGGTTTGTTGATGCCATTGCCTGTGCCCAAGAGACCATGGACCCATATCTCTATGGATTTAATTTCCGACCTTCCTGTTTCTCAGAGAATGACCACCATCTGGGTAATTTGTGATAGGTTTTCCAAGATGATACATCTTGTGCCATTACCTAAGTTGCCTTCCTCCTCTGAATTGGTGCCGTTGTTCCTTCAGCACGTGGTTCGTTTACACGGCATTCCTGAGAACATTGTGTCTGACAGAGGAGTCCAGTTTGTTTCCAGATTTTGGAGGACTTTTTGTTCTAAACTGGGTGTTCAATTGTCTTTCTCCTCGGCATTTCATCCTCAGACCAATGGTCAAACTGAGAGAACAAACCAGACATTGGAGACTTATCTAAGATGCTTTGTGTCTGCTGATCAGGATGACTGGGTCTCTTTTTTGCCTTTGGCTGAGTTTGCTCTTAATAATAGGGCTAGCTCTGCTACTTTGATGTCTCCGTTTTTCTGTAATTCTGGGTTTCACCCTCGATTTTCTTCAGGACAGACGGAGGCTTCTGTCTGTCCAGGTGTTGACTCTGTTGTGGAGCGTATGCAACTGATTTGGGACCAGGTAGTGGAGGGTTGTCCCTCTCTCAGGAGAGGGCCCAGCGGTTTGCTAACCGGCATAGGACTGATGGTCCTCGGTTTAAAGTGGGGGACTTGGTCTGGTTGTCCTCAAAGAATATTCCTATGAGAGTAGCATCTCCTAAATTTAAGCCTAGGTTCATTGGACCTTATAAGATCATGGAGATTATTAATCCTGTTTCTTTTCGTTTGCTTCTTCCAGGGACATTTAAGATCCATAACGTGTTCCACAAGTCCTTGTTGAAGAGGTTTGTTGAGCCAGTGGTTCCTGCTGCTGTGCCTCCTGACCCTGTTTTGGTTGAGGGCAATCTGGAGTATGTGGTTGAGAAAATATTAGATTCTCGTTTTTTTAGACGGAAACTCCAGTATTTGGTTAAATGGAGAGGTTATGGTCAGGAAGACAATTCTTGGGTGTTTGCTTCGGACATCCATGCTAGGAGACTTATCCGTGCGTATCATAGAACTCATCCTGACCGACCTGGTTGCTCAAATGAGGGTTCGGTGACCCCTCCTCAAGGGGGGGTACTGTTGTGAATGGGTTTGAGATGAGTTCTGAGCAGAGGCTCCCTCTGGTGGTTACAAGCGGTGCTAGTCTGTCCAGTGAAGATTGTGAGGACTGGGAATCAGGTGTTACTGACTGGTCTTATATAAGGGAGTCACCTTCCCATCAGGGTTGCCGGTGATCAATTGTTCTGGTCTGAATCCTTTATTCCAGTTTCCCTTGTAGCCTGCTGTTTCGTGTCTGCATCTCCTGCTAACAGATAAGACATTTTCTTCTTTTGTGTTTGTGCTATATTTTTGCATTTTGTCCTGCACTTCTGTGGGGCCTTCAGGGTCCCCTCCGGGGGCTTCTGCCCTCTCAGTTTTGTTCAGCCACTGATGTTTGTACTTTTGCTTTTTCCAGTTTTTTCAGTGGCTGCTGTTTTGATTTTGTTACACCAGAGAACTAATTTAGGTGGAAGAGGTCGTGTGATCTCAGGTGTTTTTGAAATTAGTAGAGTTGGTGCTTTTCAGGGTTTTCTGGGATTGCAGTAAGTACCCTTCCTATCCTTTTCTATTTAGTTAGTTTGGGCCCCAGCGTTTGCTTGTACTATTTTCTTTCTGTGTCAGTATTTCATCTTGTCTAACCGCCATTACATGTTTGGGGGCTTTCTATTATCTTTGGGGTTCTGCTCCGGGGCAGATAGTTTTCCTATATCTATCTTTAGGTGTAGTTAGTTTCTCAGGCTGTGACGAGGCGTCTAGGACCAACGTAGGAACGCTCCACGGCTGCCTCTAGTTGTGGTGGTTAGTCAGGGTACTGCAATCTCATAGATTCCAACTGCTCTGGTGTATTGCCTTTTTTACCTGCACTCCTCAGCTACCGAAACATAACAGCAGTGCTTTTGATAGTAATTTGCGACTTCTGTTGCCTATATGCGTTCTCTTATGCACCGGGACTTCTAGTCTAGAATGGCCAGGAGTTTATGACAGGTACCAAAGAGTTTTGCATAAAATTCTGAAACAAAGTAATTGAGATCTAGCAGTCTGGAACAGGTTATAAAATCATTTCTCAAGCTTTGCATTTCTCCAGCGAACCACAGTGAAAGCCACTATCCACAAATGGCGAAAACATGAAACAGTGGTTCCCAAGAAAGTCCGGCTGACCCAAATTACCCCAAGAGCGCATAAATGACTCACCCAAGAGGTCACAAAAGACCTCACAACAACATCCAAAGAACTACAGACCTCACTTGTCTCAGTTAAGGTCAGTGTTCATGATTCCACCAAAAGAAAGAGACCGTGCAAAAATGGCCTGCATGGCAGAGTTCTTAGACGAAAACCAGTGCTGTGCAGAAAGAACATAAAGTATTGTCTCAGTTTTGCCAGAAAATATCTTGATGATCTCCACGACTTTTGGGAGAATACTCTGTGGACTGACGAGATAAAAGTTGAACTTTTTTGGAACATTTTACGTCCCACTGCATTGGCATAGAAGTAGCAGAGCATTTCAGAAAAGGAACTTCATACCAACAGTAAAATATGGTGGTGGTAGTGTGATGATATGGGGCTGTTTTGTTACTTCAGGACCTGGAAGACTTGCTGTGGTAAATAGAACCATGAATTCTGCCGTCTACCAAAAAATTCTGAAAGAGAATTTCCAGCCATCTATTCGTAACCTCAAGCTGAAGCACAGTTGGGTTATGCAGTAGGACAATGGTCCAAAACACACCAGCTAGTCCACCTCTGAATGGCTTAAGAAAAACAAGATTAAGACTTTGGAGTGGCATAATCAAAGTCTTGAACTATTCTGATTGAGATGCTGGTGCATGACCTTAAAAAGGCAGTTCATTCTGGGAAACCCTTGAATGTGACTGAATTACAATAATTCTGCAAAGATGAGTGGGCAAAAATATCTTCAGAGCGTTGTAAAAGATTCAACTGGATTGCAGTTGTTGCTGCTAAGTGGCCCAACCAATTATTTGGTTTAGGGGACAATCACTTTTTCACACAGGACCCTGTAGGTTTGGATTTATTTTTCCCATAATAATAAAGACTTTAATTTGAAAACTGCATTTTGTGATTACTTGTGTTATCTTTGTCTAATATTTAAATTTGTTTGGGAATCAGAAACATTTAAGTGTGACAAACATGCAAAAGAGTAGGAAATCAGGAAGGGGGCAATCACTTTTTCACGCAACTGTATATACAGGGTGGTCCAAAAGTAGGTGGACAATATGTGTAATAGGGTTATGAAGGGGGAGATTTATCAAACATGAAGAGGCCGACTTCAAAGCTGTGCAAATTGTTATGGAAAACAGTTTGAGCACCTGCGTTGATAAAATTTAAGGGCTTTTGTATTGTTCAGAATAAAATTTAATTGTCAATGTTATGCTTGTGCTAGTAAATATAATTTTATATATAAATCAAAATAAATGTTGTTATTTTCTGTCCACCTACTTTTGGACCACCCTATATATTTAAAAGGAAGAATGTGAACATAACCTAGTCCACTAGGGAGTTGATGTATCCGAACTGGGGCTCCTTAATCTAAAGGTAGGCCTCCATTTAATTACATCTATTTTGAATAGTGGTACATACAGTATTTGCAGTTCTGCGTTTGTCAAGTTGATGAAGACCTGTAGTATACTGCAAAATCTGGACAGTAAAAACATATATAAAAAATATTTTTTTAATACATATTTTGTCTAATCTATGTAGGATGTGTTGATAATGGTGGTGAGACGGCTCAACAGACTATATAATATAAGATGACAAAACTGAAATACTCTATACCACAATTAGTTATCTTGTAGATGTTACATTTATGGCTCTTGTGCATTTGTGCCAGTTACTGAATATGAAAGACAGATGCGTTGATACTACTACAATACTTCATGCTTTATTTCAGATAATCCCAGGAAGATTTGTCGAAAAATACTACAGGACAGGAAGTAAATTCCTTACAGTATTTCCAGATGGAAGTGCACAAATTTTGTATCCTTTACACTTCAAACTTTGCATTCTTTATTATGAGAAATGTCTTGTAGATGTGTAGAGCCCTTGTGTCCTCTCTGGTATTTCTCATAATGGGCATAAGCACGACACCAGGTGGGGAGTAAAGACATTAAGCGTTATTCATATTTGTGCAATGACTTTGCTTTAATGGTTTCATATTTTTCTCATTTTTTAGATACTGTAGAATCTTTTGCTTTAATGCCAACTGAGAAAATAAGATGCAGCCATCGTGGCACCGCCATGGGACTTTTTGCCGCCTTATTATTGGCCTGTGTGAAAATACCCTCAGCAGGTTTTCCATTGCTTATAATTGAGAGAGGTGTCATAAGAGAATTAAGTACAGTATATATATGCTCCGATATATTACAGTTAGGGTTCATTAGCAGATAATTGTTTAACCCCTTAAGAACCAAGCAATTTTTCATTTTTAAGCTTTAATTTTTCCATTAGTCCTAACTTTTTTTTCCCTCAACAAAGCCATATGAGGTTTTGTTTTTTTGTGGGACTAATTGTACTTTTGAATGACACCATCTATTTTATCATAGGATGTGCTGGAAATATGTCATTGAGCATTAAGGGATCAGTGATTGATGGGATGATGACTCACCACTTGCAAATGTTTTTACAGGACGAGAATCATGAATGAAATGGTTGAATAGTGATCGTTACATTGTAATATCAAACTTCGTGCCTGTGCTCAGACGGACAGATGATATCTGAAGTGTATTTGTGTTCAATGTTCAGATCCCATAAGTGTTACTAATTATATCGAACACATGAATTCATAAAGAACTGTACAAATATTTCTGTTGTGTATAAAGAACATTTACGGTAATCAAATTGGCAATAAGATGTTCTAATCAATTTCATGGATGTACATGAACAGTACTTACAGTGATAATGAGGACCAATTTGACACGAACGTGTGCTCGTTCCACTACGCCAACTGCTAGAGAGTCAGACCTGTTTAGGATTTGTATCCCCACTCCTCCTTTTTGATGGTCTAATAACTGAAAGAGAGAACAATCTCCATTTACATTACATTATTCTAAATGATTAATGAACATCTTTTTATTCGCATATACGATTTTATGCACAATTGATGAGTGTTATTGGACACATTGTTCAGTCGCTCATTCCGTTCCCTGTACATAATTATCGATCATTCTGCTCAGCTTCTCCTCTATACCACGCTGTTCACACACTGGACTGCATGTACAACTTAAAAGTTCCCAATAAGTTCTGTAGGCTTCCTTCACACATACACTTTGGTGGCTTTTTTAATGGCGCGATTTTCATGTATTTTTCATAAGCATTCTTTTTTATGCCAAGTTTTGTGTTCATACTTAATTTACGTGGATTTTTTCGCCTCTTTTTTTCCTATAGAGAAGTCTATGAGGAAAGAACATACAAGACCATATCTAAAAGATGCTGCATTTTTTTTGGGGGGGGGGTGGGAAACACCCAAAACATACTTCTAACAGCTTCCTAAATCTTGTCATGGTTTTTCAAAATTAGTCGTCACAATGTCAAAAATTTCCTGGGATCAAAAGGGGTGGAATTAATTTAAAATTGGGGTATTTTCGGGTATAGATGGTGTTGATTTATTCACATTTTGACTACAAGTGGGGGGTCCATGATAAAGGCCACTATTTGTAATGAGATTCATGTTTCACTACTTGCAGCTATTAGTTTGCAGCAGTGTTTTTGTCCCCCCCAAAATGTGGCAAATAAACATGTTTTTTATTCCACAAAAATACTGTATGTGATTGGTATGTATCAAATAACTTATACATGCTATCAGCGGGAAAGCACAGAAGCAGAATATTCACTCCCGCCAGCCCAGAGGCTGCACAGAATATGTATCATGCAGTCACAAATATGTGGCAATAAGATTACTGGTTATTGGCCTTATCTTGCAGCTATCCGTCGGGTAATCTGGCCATCATTATTATTCCAAGTAAAGTAAAAGAATCAATCTGCATTGTTCAAGAGGACAGAGAGCACAGCGCAGACATCCTAGCGGTGTTTGGATCTTCTGGGAAAGCAACCTGCTACCACCCAAACAAGAATGTATGGTATGTGCCACCCTGATTTTAGCTCTTAACTATGTACCATGTGCATTTTACCTAATGAGCCATACTGTCCTATCAGCGTTATGAATCTTTCCAGTTAGTAGGGTATGATGTAATCAAAGTCAATAGACCAGTGTGCTAAGGCTAATCTGCTGTGTTATTGATAGGAGCCAGCTCCCTGCACATTCACAGCTCTGCTGCTAATATTAACTCAGCTGGCCATCTTCCAGGGCCTAGTGCATGTGTCAACATAGCTAACTCAAAGATTGTTGGTGTGTTGTTGATGATCATGAAAATAACATTTCTTGGAAGTCAACAAGCTGTAAGCAATAAAAAACATCCACATACACATATACAGCTAGGTCTAGAATTATTTGGACAGTGACCCAATCATCGTGATTTGTCCTCTGCATGTCTCTATTTTGGATTTAAAAAGAAACACCTGAGATCCAATTGAAGTGTAGCCTTTCAGGTTTAAATTAAAAGAGTTCCAAAAAAATATCCTGTGAAACCTTTAGTAATAGCAACCATTTTTCTACAAAGCCTCCTAATATCAGGGGCTCAAAACAAAATGAACAAATTAACGTTAACATAAATAAAATGTTTGTTTTTAATACTTGTAGAGAATCTTTGCAGACAATGACTGCCTGAAGTTTGGAAGTCATGGACGTCGCCAAACGCTGGGTTTCCTCCTTTGTGATACTTTGCCAGGGCTTTACTACAGCTGACTTCAGTTTTTGCATTTTCATGTGCCTTAACTTTTGTTTTCCGCATGTGAAATGCTCGATGGTATTGAGATCTGGTGGTTGACTAGGCCATTGCAGAATTTTCCACTTCTTTGCCTCTCAAACTCCTGGGTTGCTTTCACAGTATGTTTTGGGTCTATCTTACTGTACTATGGAGCGTTGTCCAATCAACCTTTCTGCATTTGGTTGAATCAGAAAGTATAGCTCTGTACACTTCAGAATTAATCCGGCTACTTCTGTCTTCAGTCACATCATCAATAAACACTAGTATCCCAGCGAATTTGGAAGCTTTGCATGCCCATGCCATCACACTGCCTCCACCATGTTTTACAGAGGATGTGGCATGCCTTGGATCATGAGCCTTTCCAAGCATTCTCCATACTTTCTTTTTCCCATCATTCTGGTACAGGTTGATCTTAGTTTTATCTGTTCAATGAATGTTTTTGCATAACTGGGCTGGCTTCTTTAGATGTTTTTTTCAAAAGTTTAATCTGGACTCTCTATTTGCGCTCATGAAGTTTTCTCTTTATGGTAGACTTAAATACTGAAACACCTACCTCATGGACAGTGTTCTTCATTTGAGTGGATGTTGTGAAGGGGTTTTTCTACACCATTGAAAAGATTCTGTGATCAACCACCACTGTTGTCTTTCATCGACATCCTGGCCTTTTTGACTTCCCAAGCTCACCAATGTGCTCTTTTTTTACAGAGTGTATCAAACCATTGATTTGGCCACGCCTAACATTTCTGCTAACTTTCTGATGGATTTCTTTTTTTTCAGCTTAATGATGGTCTGTTTCTCTTTCTCTTCCTTTGACAGCATCTTCTGGGATCACAGTAACAGCTTCCAAATGCAAAAGCCAAACCTAAAATGATCTCCAGACCTTTTACCTTCTTAATTGATGATGGATTAACGAGGTGTAGCCCATACAGCCCATTAGAGAGCTTTTAAGATGATTGTCCAATTACTTGTGGTCCCTTTAAAAAAGAGGCAGCTACAGTTAGGTCCATAAATATTTGGACAGAGACAACATTTATCTAATTTTGGTTCTAGACATTACCACAATGAATTTGAAACAAAACAAATCAGATGCAGTTGAAGTTCAGACTTTCAGCTTTCATTTGAGGGTATCCACATTAAAATTGGATGAAGGGTTTAGGAGTTTCAGCTCCTTAACATGTGCCACCCTGTTTTTAAAGGGACCAAAAGTAATGACAGATTAAATAATTGTAAATAAAATGTTCATTTCTAGTACTTGGTTGAAAACCCTTTGTTAGCAATGACTGCCTGAAGTCTTGAACTCATGGACATCACCAGACACTGTGTTTCCTTCTTTTTGATGCTCTGCCAGGCCTTCACCGCGGTGGTTTTCAGTTGTTGTTTGTTTGTGGGCCTTTCTGTCTGAAGTTTAGTCTTTAACAAGTGAAATGCATGTTCAATTGGGTTGAGATCAGGTGGCTGACTTGGCCATTCAAGAATATTCCACTTCTTTGCTTTAATAAACTCCTGGGTTGCTTTGGCTTTATGTTTTGGGTCATTGTCCATCTGTAGTATGAAACGACGACCAATCAGTTTGGCTGCATTTGGCTGGATCTGAGCACACAGTATGGCTCTGAATACCTCAGAATTCATTCGGCTGTTTCTGTCCTGTGTCACATCATCAATAAACACTAGTGACCCAGTGCCACTGGCAGTCATGCATGCCCAAGCCATCACACTGCTTCCGCCATGTTTTACAGATGATGTGGTATGCTTTGGATCATGAGCTGTACCACGCCTTCGCCATACTTTTCTCTTTCCATCATTCTAGTAGAGGTTGATCTTGGTTTCATCTGTCCAAAGAATGTTCTTCCAGAACTGTGCTGGCTTTTTTAGATGTTTTTTAGCAAAGTCCAGCCTAGCCTTTTTATTCTTGATTCTTATGAGTGGCTTGCACCGTGCAGTGAACCCTCTGTATTTAATTTCATGCAGTCTTCTCTTTATGGTAGATTTGGATATTGATACGCCTACCTCCTGGAGAGTGTTGTTCACTTGGTTGGCTGTTGTGAAGGGGTTTCTCTTCACCATGGAGAGTATTCTGCGATCATCCACCACTGTTGTCTTCCGTGGGCGCCCAGGTCTTTTTGCATTGATGAGTTCACCAGTGCTTTCTTTCTTTCTCAGAATGTACCAAACTGTAGATTTTGCCACTCCTAAAGTTGTAGCAATTTCTCGGATGGGTTTTTTCTGTTTTTTGCAGCTTAAGGATAGCTTTTTTCACCTGCATGGAGAGCTCCTTTGACCGCATGTTTCCTTCACAGCTAAACCTTCCAAATGCAAACACCACACCTCAAATCAACACCAGCCCTTTTATCTGCTTAATTGAGAATGATATAATGAAGGGATTGCCCACACCTGTCCATGAAATAACCTTGGAGTCAATTGTCCAATTACTTTTGGTCCCTTTAAAAACAGGTGGCACATGTTAAGGAGCTGAAACTCCTAAACCCTTCATCCAATTTTAATGTGGATACCCTCAAATGAAAGCTGAAAGTCTGAACTTCAACTGCATCTGATTTGTTTTGCTTCAAATTCATTGTGGTAATGTCTAGAACCAAAATTAGATAAATGTTGTCTCTGTCCAAATATTTATGGACCTAACTGTATATGTTAAAGAGCTGTAATTCCTAAACCCTCACAGTTTGTGGAACCTCATTGGGGAAGTGGTACAGCCCCCTGGGGCACCGTGCAGGGATGGTCTGCAGTCGGCTTAAGTTGGAACTTGTGCACAACCGCACATGTACGCTCGACTTCGTTGAGGGGTTAATATTGTGCTTAATGGTTCTGCACATGTAGATTTTAGTAAGGATCTGTGTTGTATTGATCCTACAGCAGAACCCATAGAAATCATTCTCTCTCGATGACTCCAATTTTATACTTTTAAAGGGAATCTGTAAGTAGATGCAACTCTCCTAAGCCGTCTATATAGACATGTAGGTCATAGGAAGCTGAATAAAATGATACCTTGATATCTGCAATCCTATGTCTTATTCCAGAGAAATACTAATTTTTCCTATATGTAAATGACCTCTTCCAGGCTATGGGGAGGACACTGCATGGAAGATAACTCTGCCTCTAGAGCTTATTTTACATGAAGGGGGAGTTACCAGGGTGAGACAAGTAATTAACACAGAACAGGAGACATGAAATGTGTCTTCTTGCAAACACATTCTTTGCAGCTTTCTTGAGATCTGCTATATTGCAACAATATTGCAACCCTGTCTGGTTTACATCCAATTAGGATGTAAATACACTCAAACTAAAGCTGGAAATCTGCACTTTAAGCCCGTATTAATTATATAATTGTATCTTGAATACGTTTTGGTAAACAGCTAAAATGCCAAAATTGGTGTCATTGTCCAAATATTTGTGGACATAGAAATATATAGGCTGTGAGTATTAAACTCAAACTGCTCTTCCAGCTTTTTTTTTTTTACAAGGAAACCATCGGTAAGATCATCACTCCCAAATCTTATGTTATCTTGAAGATTTTAAAATGTAAATCAATTGACATCTTTATATCTTCTATCTTCCCCTACATTCCTGAGAAATTAGCATTTTCGTTCATATGCAAGTGATGTATCAAGTTCTCTGAGTATGACAGAGCGTTTCCCAAGCCGCTGCCTCCTGAGCTTGCTGTCCTGCCGGTACCAGCCTCTTAAGCTTGATTGACAGCTCACTGTATGTGATGTCAGAAATCAGGCAAAGAAATTAGACAGTGAGCTTTCAATCAAGCTAATCAGGTTAGTGCTGGACAGCGAAACTACCTGAGAAGACAGAGTGTTCTGTCACACCCAAAGCACTTAACAACTCATTTGTATGTAAACCAAAACAATTTCTTGGAAATGCTCGAACAAATGGAAGATAAAAGGTGTTGATGGCTTTATATTTCAAAGACCTGTGTGCTCATGTATGCAGTTTAAGGAGACAGAATGACAGATTCCATTTAATAAGTTTAATTAGGCAATTCAAGCCAGGACTATCTGGATAGAGTGGGAGAGCACCCTTCTGTCCCCCAGTCATTATCTGATATTTACATCCAAACAAGTACGGAGCAATGTGGGCTTCACTGCTGCTTACACTATATTGTTGCCTTATCCATCAATTTATCTATCTATACTCTCCTTAACTTTGAAATTGTAACATCAAGAAGAAAAAGTTGTGTAATTATGGAAATCACTAGATCGATAGACATGTTAACTATATAAAAATGATCAAACAATGGAAACAACATTTTTAAAACATCTCATTTTATTCAATATGAAATATGAGAGCCGTGCGCAAAACTACGTGCATTTACATGCCTTGGCAAATATCAGTGAGGTTATTAGTGGTTGTCTGAGAAATATTCTGCCATGCTGTGCTTGACAAGAAAAATCATCAAGATCTGCTGTTGGCAGCTCTCCTAGCAATTGCCAAGCAATAACTTCCCAGATGTGCTCTATAGGAGACAAGACCGGAGACACAGCTAGCCACACAGGCTACTCACAGTAGTACCAGGAATATTCAACCTGGCATTGTCAGATTGAAAATGGCTCACGCGACATTTTGGATAATTGGCATAACCAGTGGTTTCATGATCATTCCAGGGAAGCAGGTTCAGGCACTGGCCGCACAAGCACCAGAGGAGCAGGTGCAGGAACTGGCCGCACATGGACCAGGGGAGCAGGTTCAGGACGCTGGCCACACACAGACAAGGGGTTCAGGACCCAGGCCACACTGGGACCAGGGGACATCACAACTCACTAGTAGGAGAAACTACACACTAATGAATATTGTTGCTTCAGCAGCGCCCTAAAGGGGAGGGAGTCTTTTATACAAGATTCCTCTCAGCTATTGGCTTGGGCCATCTTGCAGGTATACCGTGATACTACAGTGAATGCATTCCAGCCCTTCGCTGGGGCATTTTACTATGTGCACATGCTGCCCCTTTAAGAACGGAGGAGCACACGCACGCTCACATTCCTGCCAGGAAGTGCGGCGTGTACAAGCAGGAGACATGCTAGCAGAAGGGGACCACGCCGTGGTGCCAGAGCAGTGAGTATGACAGCGTCCCTGCATGGAGGGGGAAGGGGAACCATGCAGGGCTGCTGGCAATAGTGTTACAATTAATAGGTGAATGAGCCTTACCTGTCGATGATAATAATCTGTGTCTGACCGGCTTTTAAAGTTCTCTATGATGAACAATGGTCCGCGATGTACAGGATGATATTGCGGTGGATCTTGTAACTTCAGATTTGTGCTGTGTAATACAGACAGTGTTGACGGTGTTCTGGCCGGTCACGCTTGGTTACATATCTGTTTGAAAAAGAAAACTACTGCCCTGTGTACCTGTGACATCACTAGCCACAAGCTCTCTTTGAGGCAAAAAAGAGTGTGAATGTTCCTATCTGAAGCGTTTGAAGGTGTCATCCTCTTTTGTCAGACATTAACAGGTTGACGTTACCTTGATTTGAAGACTAGAAGAGTCCGTCTACTGTACATTATTTCACCCCACAATCCAGTGAGTAGGACATTTCTTTGTAAAGGTCTCTTGATGGTGTTTCTCATGTGGTCTCGAGACCAATCTCCAGCTATCATTTCATCCAACATAAAAGCGGGACTCATCACAGAAGAGGATAGACTTCCATTCCAGCGTCCATAACCATCTTGCTGTGCACCACGATAGCCATTAAGAGTTTTGGTGTGAAATTAATAGAACACCTGTAGCTGGTTGTCTGGTACATTGCTCAGTGTCATGGTAGCACCTTCTGATGATTTCTGTAGACAGGTTGAGGCCTTAGGCTTGGTATGTGAAATCCAATTTCTCTGGCAGTACAGAATAAATCAGTCCTGGAACCAGTGGTTTAGCCATTTCTCAATAGTGTCCGAATAGCCATTTTCTAACTCGACAATACCAGTCCGCATGTTGCTTGTGCTACAATGAACACCCTGCATGGCCTAAACGTGATACCACGGCCTGCAGCTTCTCTGGACTTCTATCGCCAATAGCAAAGGGAGGTGCCAGGAGTGGATCTTGATGACTTGTACCCAAGTACATTCAGCGTGGCAGAACATTCCTCAGACAACCATTATTAACCTCTTTGTTAGCAGCCAAGACATGTAAGTGCGGGTATTTTTGCATGTAGCCCTCATAATTGATTCTGATTAAAGGTTTTCAAAATGTTGTTTCCTTTTCCTCATAATTTGGATATCATTAACATATCTAATGGTCCTGTGATTATTACGATTCCACAGCTTTTCTTTCTTGGTGTTGCAATTTCAGTGTTGACATGTTTATATAATTCTTAATGGTTTTCTTGTTTGTGTGGTGGTCCAATCACTGCCACTTATATAGTATTTAGTGCGCATCATAGCTTGTACCATACAGTAAGACTATATATAATGATTGTGTAAGTGAAATATACACTTGTCATTAATGAACACTGAAAAATGAAATATGAGGCATAGCTGAATCATGAAGCCAGTGTTCATCTGACACTCTCGTCTTGGAGATAACCAGCTCCAGTATCAGCCAGTTCTGCTGTTACTGCTTTCTGTGCTACAGAAATGTAATCCTGTATCACTATAATATAGAAACAGAACAGTCTGTCATCTGCAACATTTCTACTTAATGCTAAGATCATTTTACAGTATTTTTAGTAAAGTATGAAAATCAAGATTCCTATCATTCGACTGCAAAAACAACTCAATATGAATATACAAAAATCGAATATCTGCCTTGGCAAATTCTATATGCCTTGCTTAGAAATAGTATATAGCTCTCACATGGCTCTATGTAAATTCATGTTACTTGCATTCAGTGTGACGGAATAAAACTTGATTCCCATGAGTAAATATCTTCATGAGAACAATAACCTTAACCATAGCTCGGAAGAGTATTACCGCTAATTCAGAATTCTTGATGCTATTTAAAGATAATCTGTCAGTAATATCAAGCCCTGCAAACCGCATATGTGGGCATATTCATTGACACCTTCACATTGGGTGATGTTGTGAATGTGTTAGAAATGAATTCTGAGCAGAAGCTCCCTCTGGTGGTTACAAACAGTACTGAACCATTCAATGAAGATTGGCAATCAGGAGTTACAGACTGGTCTTATATAAGGGAGGTTCCCTCCCATCATGGTTGCCGGTGATCAATTGTTCTTGTCTAAACTGTGGTTCCTGGTTCACTTGGAAGCTTGCTGAGTCTTGCCTGCATCTTCTGCTATCAGATAAGATATTTTCTGCTTTTATTTTTGTGCTTGCTTTTTGCATTGTTCCCTGCACTTCTGTGGAGGTCAGCCAGGTCCCCTCTGGGGGCTTGTGCTCCTCTCAGTTTATCTGAGCCACTGTTGTTTGTTCATTTACCTTTTCCAGTTTTTTCAGTGGCTGCGGCTTAGTTTTGTGACACCAGAGAACTAATTTAGGTGGTAGAGGTCGTGTGATCTCAGGTGTTTTTGCAATTAGTAGAGTTGGTATTTTTTAGGGTTTTTTGGATTGCAGTAAGTGTCCTTCCTATCCTTTTCTGTCCAGATAGATTGGGCCCCAACGTTTGCTCATACTATTTTCTGTCTGTGTCTGTATTTCCTCTTGTCTAACCGCCATTACATGTTTGGGGGCTTCCTATGTTCTTTGGGGATCTGCTCCGGGGCAGATAGCTTTCCTCTTTCTATCTTTAGGTGTAGTTAACCTCTCAGGCTGTGACGAGGCGTCTAGGACCAACGTAGGAACGCTCCACGGCTGCCTTTAGTTGTGGTGGTTAGTCAGGGTACTGCAATCCAGTAGATTCCAACCTCTCTGGTGTATTGCCGTTTTTGCCTGCTCTCCTCAGCTACCAAATCATAACAGTATCACTGGCCCAACTGAAAATTATATGGTACTCAACAGAAGGGAAAAATAGTAAAAGAAAAAAGGAAGTTGTCAGAATTTTTTTTTTTCTCTGTTTTTTGCATTTTTTCCCTCTTTTTCTCTGGGTGCTGAGGAGGATTTTTTTTTTTCTCTCAATGGAGTTTGCACAGTTGTCTGGCCGTGTGGATCAGCTTGCCACTGAAGTTCGGAGTATTGCTACCTATCTGGCTAGGTTGCCGGTTGTGGAACCTAGGATCCCCATGCCAGATTTACTTTTGGGGGATCGAGCTAAATTTCTGAATTTCAAAAATAACTGTAAGTTGTTTTTTGCCTTAAAACCTAAGTCCTCAGGGAACGCAGCACAGCAAGTTCAAATTGTCATCTCTCTCCTGCGTGGCGATCCTCAGGATTGGGCTTTTTCCCTGACACCTGGCGACCCTGTTTTGAGTAATGTTGATGCATTTTTTCTGGCTCTGGGGTTATTGTACGATGAACCTAATGTCACTGATCAAGCTGAAAAAACCTTGTTGGCATTAAATCAGGGGCTTGAGGACGCTGAGTTGTACTGTCAGAAATTCCAAAAGTGGGCAGTCCTGACCAAATGGAATGATGATGCTTTGGCAGCCCTTTTTCGGAAGGGTCTGTCAGAGAATGTAAAAGATGTTATGGTGGGTTTCCCTGCTCCCTCTGGTCTCAATGATTCTGGGTCATTAGCGATTCAAATTGACAGACGTTTGCGTGAGCGTAGAGGTATGCATGGAATAGTGTTGCCTTGTGAACCAGCTTCTGAGTCCATACAGTTTGATAGAGTGGCTTCTGGGGCACAGCGTCATGAGTTTCGAAAACGCAATGGGTTATGTTTCTACTGTGGTGACGCCTCTCATGCTATTTCAGTCTGCCCTAAGCGAGGAAGACGTTTTGCACGCTCAGTTGTCTTGGGTAGTGTTCAGACTAAGTGTTTAATAACTGTCACTCTGATTTGCTCCCTGTCCACATTTTCTGCTCAGGCTTTTGTTGATTCGGGAGCAGCTATTAACCTGATGGATTTTGATTTTGCTAAACGTTGTGGGTTTCCCTTGATACCCCTACGGAAGTCTATTCCCCTACTGGGGATTGATTCTACCCCTTTGGCTGAGAATAAACCCCAGTTCTCTACTCAGGTGATAATGAGGGTTGAACCTGATCATCAGGAGAGTTGCAAATTTTTGGTGCTGTAAAATCTGCATGACATTATTGTACTGGGTTTCCCTTGGTTACAGTCTCATAATCCTGTTTTGGATTGGAAATCTGTGTCTGTGACCAGTTGGGGCTGCCAATGTGTTAATGCCAACACTCCTGTTTTTTCTGCCTCTCCCCAGGCTCAGGATGTTCCTGACTTTTTGACTGATTTTTCTGATGTGTTTAGCGAAAGTAAATCTGCATCCTTGCCCCCCCATAGGAGCTATGACTGCGCTATTGAATTAGTGCCTGGTAGTAAATTCCCTAAAGGTCGCCTGTTATGTTTCGGTAGCTGAGGAGTGCAGGTAAAAAAGGCAATACACCAGAGCAGTTGGAATCTATGAGATTGCAGTACCCTGACTAACCACCACAACTAGAGGCAGCCGTGGAGCGTTCCTACGTTGGTCCTAGACGCCTCGTCACAGCCTGAGAAACTAACTACACCTAAAGATAGAAATAGGAAAGCTATCTGCCCCGGAGCAGAACCCCAAAGATAATAGAAAGCCCCCAAACATGTAATGGCGGTTAGACAAGAAGAAATACTGACACAGACAGAAAATAGTATGAGCAAACTTTGGGGCCCAAACTAACTAAATAGAAAAGGATAGGAAGGTTACTTACTGCAATCCCAGAAAACCCTGAAAAGCACCAACTCTACTAATTTCAAAAACACCTGAGATCACACGACCTCTATCACCTAAATTAGTTCTCTGGTGTAACAAAATCAAAACAGCAGCCACTGAAAAAACTGGAAAAAGCAAAAGTACAAACATCAGTGGCTGAACTAAACTGAGAGGGCAAAAGCCCCCGGAGGGGACCCTGAAGGCCCCACAGAAGTGCAGGACAAAATGCAAAAATCAAGCACAAAAACAAAAAGAAGAAAATGTCTTATCTGTTAGCAGGAGATGAAGACACGACACAGCAGGCTAAAAGGGAAACAGGAATCAAGGATTGAGACCAGAACAATTGATCACCGGCAACCCTGATGGGAAGGCGACTCCCTTATATAAGACCAGTCAGTAACACCTGATTCCCAATCCTCACAATCTTCACTGGACAGACCAGTACCGCTTGTAACCACCAGAGGGAGCCTCTGCTCAGAACACATCTCAAGCCCATTCACAACAGTACCCCCCCTTGAGGAGGGGTCACCGAACCCTCATTTGAGCAACCAGGTCGGTCAGGATGAGTTCTATGATACGCACGGATGAGTCTCCTAGCATGGATGTCCGAAGCAAACACCCAAGAATTGTCTTCCTGACCATAACCTCTCCACTTAACCAAATACTGGAGTTTCCGTCTAGAAAAACGAGAATCTAATATTTTCTCAACCACATACTCCAGATTGCCCTCAACCAAAACAGGGTCAGGAGGCACAGCAGCAGGAACCACTGGCTCAACAAACCTCTTCAACAAGGACTTGTGGAACACATTATGGATCTTAAATGTCCCTGGAAGAAGCAAACGAAAAGAAACAGGATTAAGAATCTCCATGATCTTATAAGGTCCAATGAACCTAGGCTTAAATTTAGGAGATGCTACTCTCATAGGAATATTTTTTGAGGACAACCAGACCAAGTCCCCTACTTTAAACCGAGGACCATCAGTCCTATGCCAGTTAGCAAACCGCTGGGCCCTCTCCTGAGAGAGGGACAACCTCTCCACTACCTGGTCCCAAACCTGTTGCATACGCTCCACAACAGAGTCAACACCTGGACAGACAGAAGCCTCCGTCTGTCCTGAAGAAAATCGAGGGTGAAACCCAGAATTACAGAAAAACGGAGACATCAAAGTGGCAGAGCTAGCCCTATTATTAAGAGCAAACTCAGCCAAAGGCAAAAAAGAGACCCAGTCATCCTGATCAGCAGACACAAAGCATCTTAGATAAGTCTCCAATGTCTGGTTTGTTCTCTCAGTTTGACCATTGGTCTGAGGATGAAATGCCGAGGAGAAAGACAATTGAACACCCAGTTTAGAACAAAAGGTCCTCCAAAATCTGGAAACAAACTGGACTCCTCTGTCAGATACAATGTTCTCAGGAATGCCGTGTAAACAAACCACGTGCTGAAGGAACAACGGCACCAATTCAGAGGAGGAAGGCAACTTAGGTAATGGCACAAGATGTATCATCTTGGAAAACCTATCACAAATCACCCAGATGGCGGTCATTCTCTGAGAAACCGAAGGTCGGAAATGAAATCCATAGAGATATGGGTCCATGGTCTCTTGGGCACAGGCAATGGCATCAACAAACCACTAGAGCGAGAGCAAGGCTTGGAGCGAGAGCAAGTCCCGCAGGACTGCACAAATTCCCTGACATCACGAGACAAGGTAGGCCACCAAAAGGACCGACTAACCAGGTCTCTGGTACCAAAAATTCCGGGATGCCCAGCCAACGCGGAACAATGAATCTCAGACATCACACTCTTTTTCCACTGGTCCGGGACAAACAATTTTCCAACAGGGCAGCGCTCGGGCCTATCCTCCTGACACCCCTCCAGAGCAAGTCTCAAATTGGGTGAGATGGCGGAAAGAACTACACCCTCTTTCAAAATAACAGAAGGATCAGATAACTCTGGAGAGTCCGCAAGGAAACTCCTCGAGAGGGCATCCGCCTTAACATTCTTAGTGCCAGGAAGAAACGAAACCACAAAATTAAAACGTGTGAAAAACAAGGCCCACCTGGCCTGTCTAGGATTGAGTCGCTTGGCAGATTCCAGATAAACCAGATTCTTATGGTCCGTAAGGACCACCACCTGATGTTTGGCTCCCTCCAGCCAATGTCTCCACTCTTCAAAAGCCCACTTCATGGCCAATAACTCCCGATTACCCACGTCATAATTACGTTCAGTAGGAGAAAATTTTCGAGAGAAAAAGGCACAAGGGTTACTTTTAGAGGTCTGTGGATCTTTTTGGGACAAAACGGCACCTGCCCCAATTTCAGAGGCATCAACCTCCACCTGAAATGGCAGAGAAACATCAGGCTGCCGTAGAACAGGAGCAGAAGTGAATCTTTGCTTAAGTTCCTGAAATGCAGAGACTGCCTCAGGAGGCCAATTCACCACATCAGAACCCTTTTTGGTCAAATCAGTTAATGGTTTAACAATAACCGAGAAATTACCAATAAATTTACGATAAAAATTGGCAAAACCCAAAAATCTTTGAAGAGCCTTTAATGAAGTAGGTTGGACCCAATCACAGATGGCCTGAACCTTGACCGGGTCCATTTCAATAATAGATGGGGACAAAATGAATCCCAGAAATGAGATCCTCTGTACGCCAAAAAGACACTTTGATCCCTTCACATACAGAGCATTCTCTCTCAAAATCTGGAATACAGTTCGAACATGTTTCACATGAGAGTCCCAGTCATTAGAAAAAATCAAGATATCATCCAAATAAATAATCAGAAATTTATCCACAAAATCCCTGAAAATGTCATTCATGAAGGACTGGAAGACAGAAGGAGCATTTGTGAGCCCAAAGGGCATCACAAGGTACTCAAAATGCCCCTCAGGGGTATTGAATGCCGTCTTCCATTCATCCCCGTGCTTAATGCGAATAAGGTTATATGCCCCCCTGAGGTCAAGCTTGGTAAACCAAGTAGCGTTTTTCACCCTGGAAAACAGGTCAGAAATCAAGGGTAACGGGTATTGATATTTCACAGTAATATTGTTCAAAAGACGATAATCAATACACGGCCTTAATGAACCATCCTTTTTGGCCACAAAGAAAAAACCGGCACCTAAGGGTGAAGAGGATGGTCTGATATGACCCTTCTCCAAAGACTCCTTGATATAAGACCGCATAGCGTCATCTTCAGGTACAGACAGGTTAAAAAGGCGACCATTAGGGAATTTACTACCAGACACTAATTCAATAGCGCAGTCATAGCTCCTATGGGGAGGCAAGGATGCAGATTTACTTTCGCTAAACACATCAGAAAAATCAATCAAAAAGTCAGGAACATCCTGAGCCTGGGGGGAGGCAGAAAAAACAGGAGTGTTGGTATTAACACATTGGCAGCCCCAACCAGTTACAGACACAGATTTCCAATCCAAAACAGGATTATGAGACTGTAACCAAGGGAAACCCATACGATAATATCATGCAGATTATACAGAACCAAAAATTTGCAGCACTCCTGATGATCAGGTTCTACCCTCATTATCACCTGAGTAGAGAACTGAGGTTTATTCTCAGCCAAAGGGGTAGAATCGATCCCCAGTAGGGGAATAGACTTCCGTAGGGGTATCAAGGGAAACCCACAACGTTTAGCAAAATCATAATCCATCAGGTTAATAGCTGCTCCAGAATCAACGAAAGCCTGAGCAGAAAATGAGGACAGAGAGCATATCAGAGTGACAGTTAATAAAAACTTAGTCTGAACACTACCCAAGACAACTGAGCGTGCAAAACGTCTTCCCCGCTTAGGGCAGACTGAAATAGCATGAGAGGCATCACCACAGTAGAAACATAACCCATTGCGCTTTCGAAACTCATGACGCTGTGCCCCAGACACCACTCTATCACACTGCATGGATTCAGAAGCAGGTTCACAAGGCAACACTATTCCACGCATACTTCTCCGCTCACGCAAACGTCTGTCAATTTGAATCGCTAATGACATAGAATCATTGAGACCAGAGGGGACAGGGAATCCCACCATAACATCCTTTACATTATCTGACAGACCCTTCCGAAAAAGGGCCGCCAAAGCGTCGTCATTCCACTTGGTCAGGACTGCCCACCTATGGAATCTCTGACAGTATAACTCAGCGTCATCAAGCCCCTGATTTAATGCCAACAAAGCTTTTTCAGCTTGATCAGTGACTTTAGGCTCATCGTACAATAACCCCAAAGCCTGAAAAAATGCATCAACATCACTTAAAACAGGATCCCCAGGTGTCAGGGAAAAAGCCCAATCCTGAGGATCGCCGCGCAGGAGAGAGATGACAATTTGAACCTGCTGCGCTGCGTTCCCTGAGGACTTAGATTTTAAGGCAAAAAACAATTTACAATTATTTTTGAAATTCTGAAACTTAGCTCGATCCCCTAAAAACAAATCTGGCATGGGAATCCTAGGTTCCACAACAGGCAACCTAGCAAGATATGCAGCAATACTCTGAACCTCAGTGGCAAGCTGATCCACACGGCCAGACAACTGTGCAAACTCCATTGAGAGAAAAAATCCTCCCCAGCACCCAGAGATACAGAGGGAAAAAAAAAAAAAAAATGCAACAAACAGAAAAATATTTCTGACAACTCTGACAACCGTTTTTTCTTTCACAATATTTTTCCCTTCTGTGAGTACCATACAATTTTAAATTTTGGGCCGGTGATACTGTTATGTTTCGGTAGCTGAGGAGTGCAGGTAAAAAAGGCAATACACCAGAGCAGTTGGAATCTATGAGATTGCAGTACCCTGACTAACCACCACAACTAGAGGCAGCCGTGGAGCGTTCCTACGTTGGTCCTAGACGCCTCGTCACAGCCTAAGAAACTAACTACACCTAAAGATAGAAATAGGAAAGCTATCTGCCCCGGAGCAGAACCCCAAAGATAATAGAAAGCCCCCAAACATGTAATGGCGGTTAGACAAGAAGAAATACTGACACAGACAGAAAATAGTATGAGCAAACTTTGGGGCCCAAACTAACTAAATAGAAAAGGATAGGAAGGGTACTTACTGCAATCCCAGAAAACCCTGAAAAGCACCAACTCTACTAATTTCAAAAACACCTGAGATCACACGACCTCTGCCACCTAAATTAGTTCTCTGGTGTAACAAAATCAAAACAGCAGCCACTGAAAAAACTGGAAAAAGCAAAAGTTCAAACATCAGTGGCTGAACTAAACTGAGAGGGCAAAAGCCCCCGGAGGGGACCCTGAAGGCCCCCACAGAAGTGCAGGACAAAATGCAAAAATCAAGCACAAAAACAAAAAGAAGAAAATGTCTTATCTGTTAGCAGGAGATGAAGACACGACACAGCAGGCTACAATGGAAACAGGAATCAAGGATTGAGACCAGAACAATTGATCACCGGCAACCCTGATGGGAAGGCGACTCCCTTATATAAGACCAGTCAGTAACACCTGATTCCCATTCCTCACAATCTTCACTGGACAGACCAGTACCGCTTGTAACCACCAGAGGGAGCCTCTGCTCAGAACACATCTCAAGCCCATTCACAACAGTCGCCTTTTTAACTTGTCTGTACCTAAACATGACGCTATGCTGTCTTATATCAAGGAGTCATTGGAGAAGGGTCATATCAGACCATCCTCTTCACCCTTGCGTGCCGGTTTTTTCTTTGTGGCCAAAAAGAATGGTTCATTAAGGCCGTGTATTGATTATCGTCTCTTGAACAATATCACTGTGAAATATCAATATCCGTTACCCTTGATTTCTGACCTGTTTTCCAGGGTGAAAAGTGCTACTTGGTTTACCAAGCTTGACGTCAGGGGGGCGTATAACCTTATTCGCATTAAGCACGGGGATGAATGGAAGATGGCGTTTAATACCCCAGAGGGGCATTTTGAGTACCTAGTGATGCCCTTTGGGCTCACTAATGCTCCTTCCGTCTTCCAGTCCTTCATGAATGACATTTTCAGGGATTTTGTGGATAAATTTCTGATTGTTTATTTGGATGATATCTTGATTTTTTTCCAATGACTGGACTCTCATGTGAAACATGTTTGGACTGTGTTCCAGATTTTGAGAGAGAATGCTCTGTATGTGAAGGGATCAAAGTATCTTTTTGGCATACAGAGGATCTCATTTCTGGGATTCATTTTGTCTCCGTCTGTTATTGAAATGGACCCGGTCAAGGTTCAGGCCATCTGTGATTGGGTCCAACCTACTTCATTAAAGGCTCTTCAGAGATTCTTGGGTTTTGCCAATTTTTATCGTAAATTTATTGGTAATTTCTCCGGTATTGTTAAACCATTGACTGATTTGACCAAAAAGGGTTCTGATGTGGTGAATTGGCCTCCTGAGGCAGTCTCTGCGTTTCAGGAACTTAAGCAGAGATTCACTTCTGCTCCTGTTCTACGGCAGCCTGATGTTTCTCTGCCATTTCAGGTGGAGGTTGATGCCTCTGAAATTGGGGCAGGTGCCGTTTTGTCCCAAAGAGATCCAGAGACCTCTAAAAGTAACCCTTGTGCCTTTTTCTCTCGAAAATTTTCTCCTACTGAACGTAATTTGACGTGGGTAATCGGGAGTTATTGGCCATGAAGTGGGCTTTTGAAGAGTGGAGACATTGGCTGGAGGGAGCCAAACATCAGGTGGTGGTCCTCACGGACCATAAGAATCTGCTTTATCTGGAATCAGCCAAGCGACTTAATCCTAGACAGGCCAGGTGGGCCTTGTTTTTCACACGTTTTAATTTTGTGGTTTGCTTTCTTCCTGGCACTAAGAATGTTAAGGCGGATGCCCTCTTGAGGAGTTTCCTTGCGGACTCTCCTGAGTTATCTGATCCTGCTGTTATTTTGAAAGAGGGTGTAGTTCTTTCCGCCATCTCGCCCAATTTGAGACTGGCTCTGGAAGGGTGTCAGGAGGATAAACCCGAGCGCTGCCCTATTGGGAAATTGTTTGTCCCAGACCGTTGGAAAAAGAGTGTAATGTCTGAGATTCATTGTTCCGCGTTGGCCGGTCATCCCGGAATTTTTGGTACCAGAGACTTGGTTAGTCGGTCCTTTTGGTGGCCTACTTTGTCTCGTGACGTCAGGGAATTTGTGCAGTCCTGCGGGACTTGCTCTCGCTCCAAGCCTTGCTCTCGCTCTAGTGGTTTGTTGATGCCATTGCCTGTGCCCAAGAGACCATGGACCCATATCTCTATGGATTTCATTTCCGACCTCCCTGTTTCTCAGAGAATGACCGTTATCTGGGTGATTTGTGATAGGTTTTCCAAAATGATACATCTTGTGCCATTACCTAAGTTGCCTTCCTCCTCCGAATTGGTGCCTTTGTTCCTTCAGCACGTGGTTCGATTACACAGCATTCCTGAGAACATTGTGTCTGACAGAGGAGTCCAGTTTGTTTCCAGATTTTGGAGGACTTTTTGTTCTAAACTTGGTGTTCAATTGTCTTTCTCCTCGGCTTTTCATCCTCAGACCAATGGACAAACTGAGAGAACAAACCAGACATTGGAGACTTATCTGAGATGCTTTGTGTCTGCTGATCAAGATGACTGGGTCTCTTTTTTGCCTTTGGCTGAGTTTGCTCTTAATAATAGGGCTAGCTCTGCCACTTTGATGTCTCCATTTTTCTGCAATTTTGGGTTTCACCCTCGATTTTCTTCAGGACAGACGGAGGCTTCTGTCTGTCCAGGTGTTGACTCTGTTGTGGAGCGTATGCAGCAGATTTGGGACCAGGTAGTGGAGAGGTTGTCCCTCTCTCAGGAGAGGGCCCAGCGGTTTGCCAACCGGCATAGGACTGATGGTCCTCGGTTTGAAGTGGGGGACTTGGTCTGGTTGTCCTCAAGAAATATCCCTATGAGAGTTGCATCTCCTAAGTTTAAGCCTAGGTTCATTGGACTTTATAAGATCTTGGAGATTCTTAATCCTGTTTCCTTTCGTTTACTTCTTCCAGGGACATTTAAGATCCATAACGTGTTCCACAAGTCCTTATTGAAGAGGTTTGTCGAGCCAGTGGTTCCTATGGCTGCGCCTCCTGACCCTGTTTTGGTTGAGGGCAATCTGGAGTATGTGGTTGAAAAAATATTGGATTCTCGTTTTTCTAGACGGAAACTCCAGTATTTGGTTAAGTGGAGAGGTTATGGTCAGGAGGACAATTCTTGGGTGTTTGCTTCGGACATCCATGCTGGGAGACTGATCCGTGTGTATCACAGAGCTCATCCTGACCGACCTGGTTGCCCAAATGAGGGTTCGGTGACCCCTCCTCAAGGGGGGGGGGTACTATTGTGAATGTGTTAGAAATTACTTCTGAGCAGAGGCTCCCTCTGGTGGTTACAAACAGTACTGAATCATTCAATGAAGATTGGCAATCAGGAGTTACAGACTGGTCTTATATAAGGGAGGTTCCCTCCTACCATGGTTGCCGGTGATCAATTGTTCTTGTCTAAACTGTGGTTCCTGGTTCACTTGGAAGCTTGCTGAGTCTTGCCTGCATCTTCTGCTATCAGATAAGATATTTTCTGCTTTTATTTTTGTGCTTGCTTTTTGCATTGTTCCCTGCACTTCTGTGGAGGTCAGCCAGGTCCCCTCCGTTGGCTTGTGCTCCTCTCAGTTTATCTGAGCCACTGTTGTTTGTTCATTTGCCTTTTCCAGTTTTTTCAGTGGCTGCGGCTTAGTTTTGTGACACCAGAGAACTAATTTAGGTGGTAGAGGTCGTGTGATCTCAGGTGTTTTTGCAATTAGTAGAGTTGGTATTTTTTAGGGTTTTTTGGATTGCAGTAAGTGTCCTTCCTATCCTTTTCTGTCCAGGTAGATTGGGCCCCAACGTTTGCTCATACTATTTTCTGTCTGTGTCTGTATTTCCTCTTGTCTAACCGCCATTACATGTTTGGGGGGCTTCCTATGTTCTTTGGGGATCTGCTCCGGGGCAGATAGCTTTCCTCTTTCTATCTTTAGGTGTTGTTAACCTCTCAGGCTGTGACGAGGCATCTAGGACCAACGTAGGAACGCTCCACGGCTGCCTTTAGTTGTGGTGGTTAGTCAGGGTACTGCAATCCAGTAGATTCCAGCCTCTCTGGTGTATTGCCGTTTTTGCCTGCTCTCCTCAGCTACCAAATCATAACAGGGTGAACAATTATTAGGCAAGTGAGTATTTTGACCAGATCAACATTTTTATAAATGGTTTTCCAACTCTAAGTTGTATAAACTTGAATGCTTATTGGTTTGAAGAAGATCAGGTGATGTGCAACCTGCCTGGAGAGCCCAGAAGTACAAGGAACACAGCCAAGGAACGGAAGGCTGAAACCCAACCACCATATAACAAGACATAGAATGGAAGTGTCAAGACTGGGCCAAGAAATATCTGAAGATAGATTTTTAAAAGATTTTATGGACTGATGAGATGAGAATGACACTTGATGGAACAGATTGATGGGCCCATGGCTGGATCAGTAACTGGCACAAACCTCCACTTCAACTAAGATGCCAGCAAGGTGGAGGTGGCTGGTATTATTAAAGATGAGAAAGTTGGACCTTTTAGTGTTGAAGAGGTACTCAAAATCAACTCCCAAATCTACTGCCAGCTTTTAGGTGACACTTTCTTCAAGCAGTGGTGCAGGAAAAAGTCTTTACCTGTCAAGAAACCCATAATTTTTATGGCTGACTATGCTCCATTGCATGTATTGAAGTACTCCACTGCGTGGCTATTCATTAAAGGCATTATGGATGACAGAATAATAACATGGCCCCCATGTCACCTGAACTTAACCCTAATGAGAACTTGTGGGCCCTTCTTAAACGGTAGCTTTATGTTGAAGAAAATCAGTACACCTCTCTGAACAGTGTCGGGGAGGCTATGGTTGGTGCTGCCCAAAAAGTTGTTCATGAACAGATTAAGAAACTGACAGAATCCATGAATGGAAGGCTTTTATCTGCTATTGATAAGGAGGGAGGCTATATTGGTCACTCATATGTTATATAAATATGCAAATGCAAATGAGGTGTTAAGTGCTCTGTGAATGACAAAGCACTTTCGGAGCCTCTACCTCCTGAGGTTGTTTCTTCACCTAGCACCAGCCTCTTTTGCTTTAATGATAGCTAATTGACTGATTTCCTTACTTGGCACCTGACTTCAGACAGGCAATGAGCTATCAAGCTAAAGTTGCTGGTGCTAGGTGGGGAAATAACCCTGGGAGGTAGAGTCTCTGGAAGTGCTCCATCAGGCTAGGAGTACTTAATGCCTCGTTTTCATAATTTCTCAGGAATGCAACAACAGATAAAATACAGTGGGTTCGGAAAGTATTCAGACCCCTTTAAATTGTTCACTCTTTGTTTCATTGCAGCCATTTGATTAATGAAAAAAAGTTCATTTTTTTCTCATTAATGTACACTCTGCACCTCATCGTTACTGAAAAAAAAAGAAATGTAGAAATTTTTGCAAATTTATTAAAAAAGAAAAACTGAAATATCACATGGTCATAAGTATTCAGACCTTTTAAAGGCTCAGTATTGAGTAGAAGCACCCTTTTGAGCTAGTACAGCCATGAATCTTCTAGGAAATGATGCACCTGGATTTGGAGATTCTCTGCCATTCTTCCTTGCAGATCCTCTCCAGTTCTGTCAGGTTGGATGGTGAACATTGGTGAACAGCCATTTTCAGGTCTCTCCAGAGATGTTCAATTGGATTTATGTCAGGGCTTTGGCTGGCCCAATCAAGAATGGTCCCAGAGATGTTCTGAAGCCACTCCTTTGTTATTTTAACTGTGTGCTTGGGGTCATTGTCTTGTTGGAAGGTGAACCTTCGGCCAAGTCTGAGGTCCATAGCACTCTGGAAGAGGTTTTCATCCAAGATATCTCTGTACTTGGCTGCATTCATGTTTACTGCAATTTCAACCAGTCGTCCTGTCCCTGCAGCTGAAAACTCCCCCATAGCATGATGCTGCCAACACCATGTTTCACTGTTGGGATTGTATTGGGCAGGTGATGTGCAGTGTCTGGTTTTATCCACACATACCGCTTAGAATTATCACAAAAAAGTTCTATCTTAATCTCATTAGATTAGAGAATCTTATTTTTCATAGTCTGAGAGTCCTCCATGTGTTTTTTAGCAAATCTATGCAGGCTTTCATATGTCTTGCACTGAGGAAAGGCTTCCGTTGGGCCACTCTGCCATAAAGGCCCGACTGGTGGAGGGCTGCAGTGATAGTTGACTGTTATGTTTCGGTAACTGAGGAGAAATAGCAAAAAATAGCAAAAGCGGTAATACACCAGAGAGGCTGGAACCTATTGGATTGCAGTAACCTGAACTAACCACACAACTAGAAGTAGCCGTGGAGCGTTCCTACGGTGATCATAGATGCCTCGTCACAGCCTGAGAGATAACTACACCTAAAGGCAGAAAGATGAAAGCTATCTGCCCCGGAGCAGATCCCCAAAGAAAACAGGAAGCCCCCAAACATGTAATGGCAGTTAGACAAGAAGAAAGCATGGACACAGACAGAAAATAGAATGAGCAAATGCTGGGGCCCAATCTGTTTAGACAGAAAAGTACAGGAAAGAATTCTGACTGCAATCCAAAAAAAAACCTAACAAAAATACCAACACTTCTGATTGCCAAAAACCTGAGATCACACGATCTCATCCACCTAAATCAGATCTCTGGTGTAACAAAACGCTATTCAGCAAATAAAAAGTAACAAAGGAGCAAAGTAAAAGTGCAGACACAAACGGAGCACAATTGCAGCGCCAGACCCCCAAAAGGGAACAGGCTGCAATCCTGAGGGTCGCCGCGCAGCAGGGAGATTACAATTTGAACCTGCTGTGCCGCGTTCCCTGAGGACTTAGGCTTTAAGGCAAAAAACAACTTACAGTTATTTTTGAAATTCAGAAATTTAGATCGATCCCCCAAAAACAAATCTGGCATGGGGATCCTAGGTTCCACAACCAGTAACCCAGCAAGATAGGTAGCAATACTCCGAACCTCAGTGGCAAGCTGATCCACACAGCCAGACAACTGTGCAAACTCCATTGAGAGAGAAAAAAAAAATTCCTCCTCAGCACCCAGAGAAAAGAGGGGAAAAAAAATGCAACAAACAGAGTTTCCTTATTACTATTTTCCCCTTCTGTGAGTACAATACAATTTTCAGTTTTTGGGCCGGTTATACTGTTATGTTTCGGTAACTAAGGAGAAATAGCAAAAAATAGCAAAAGCGGTAATACACCAGAGAGGCTGGAACCTATTGGATTGCAGTAACCTGAACTAACCACACAACTAGAAGTAGCTGTGGAGTGTTCCTACGGTGATCCTAGATGCCTCGCCACAGCCTGAGAGATAACTACACCTAAAGGCAGAAAGATGAAAGCTATCTGCCCTGGAGAAAGAAAATAGGAAGCCCCCAAACATGTAATGGCGGTTAGACAAGAAGAAAGCACGGACACAGACAGAAAATAGAATGAGCAAACGCTGGGGCCCAATCTGTCTAGACAGAAAAGTACAGGAAAGAATTCTGGCTGCAATCCAAAAAAAACCCTAACAAAAATACCAACACTTCTGATTGCCAAAAAACCTGAGATCACACGATCTCATCCACCTAAATCAGATCTCTGGTGTAACAAAACGCTATTCAGCAAATAAAAAGGAACAAAGCAAAAGTGCAGACACAAACGGAGCACAATTGCAGCGCCAGACCCCAAAAGGGGACAGGCTGCAGTCCACTGAAAGCAGCAAACCAGCAGAGAAAATCAGAGAAAAAAAAACAGCAAACACTTATCTGAAGGAGAGCAGGAAACTAGCAGTGCTTCAAGCATGACCAGCCGGAACAATTGATAACCGGCAAGGCTGCTGGGAACTCAGGCCACTTATATCCTACCATTCAGCGCCAGCTGAAGGCCATTCGGTAATCAGTTCATTACCCTCAGCAACCACCGGAGGGAGTCCCAGCTCAGAAGCCGCCTCCAGCATATTCACAACAGTTGACTTTGTGGAACTTTCTCCCATCTCTCTACTGCATCCGAGGAGCTCAGCCACAGTGATCTTGTGATTCTTCTTTACCTCTCTCACCAAGGCTCTTCTCCCACAATTTCTCAGATTGGCTGGATGGACAGGTCTAGGAAGACTTCTGTGGTCCAAAACTTCTTCCATTTAAGGATTATGGAGGGAGGCCAATGTGCTCCTAGGAACCTTGAGTACTGCAGAAATTATTTTGTAACCTTGGCCAGATCTGTGCCTTGCCAAAATTCTGTCTCTGAGCTCCTTGGCCAGTTCCTTTGACCTCATGATTCTCATTTGGTCTGAGATGCACTGTGAGCTGTGAGGTCTGATATAGACAGGTGTGTGCCTTTACAAATCAAGTCCTATCAGTTGAATTTAACACAGCTGGACAACAATGAAGGAGTAGAACCATCTCAAGGAGGATCACAAGGAAATGGACAGCATGTGACTAAAATAGGAGTGTCAGAGCAAAGGGTCTGAATACTTATGACCATGTGATATATCAGATTTTCTTTTTTAATAAATTTGCAAAAATGTATACATTTCTGGTTTTTATCAGTCTACATTTCTTTTTTTTTCAGTAACAATGGGGTGCAGAGTGTACATTAATAAGAAAAAAATTATCTGTTTTAAATTTACCAAATGGCTGCAATGAAACAAAGAGTGAAAAATTTAAAGGGGTCTGAATACTTTCCGAACCCACTGTATATAAAGATGTCCATGCATTTACCTGTCAAACATCTGCTTGCCCATATATGCAGTTTGGGGTGGCAAGATCTTACTGACAGAATCCATTTAAAGCTGGTGCACTGCATAAACAATGTTTCAGTCTCTCTCTTGGTGCATTGTATGTCATAGTTAGCAGCATAGTGTCTGCCATCTTGATGAATATACAAGCTTGGAGATGGAAGTGGATAAGAAACCCCCGCTGCCGAGGATCCAAAATACAATGGGAGACCAGATGCGGTATGAATGCGGTTTTATTTGTCAATGTTTTTCGAGGTGATCATACCTCTTCATCAGGACTAACCACAACTCATTGTGGTCGGAATTCTGGCCCAAATTTCTAAAAAAAAGTGCCTTGCATGGCTGCACCAAATTTTTATTGCATCTTAGACATTTTTAAACTTCCCTTGACCGTTAAAAAGAGTGTGGCTAACAGCAATGGTAAGTATAATTTATAAAAAAAATGTTGGCTCAAAATATTGGTGTAAATGAGGCAAGAGGTGATATAAGGAATAATGCTGAACATAACTAGCAATTTATCTTACACAGTGCACAATTCTGAAAAAAATGCCACTTTTTCTGCCTGTCTAATGTGGTTTTATCCTGCCTAGCCTTAGGACAGCAGTAAGCAATCTGTCCCATATTTTCACCATATTTCCATTTTAAATATATTGTTACATTTACCCTATTATCTATAATTATTATCTTTTATCTTTTCGGATTAGACTTCTCCTTTTCTTATTTAGGCCTGCTTTAGGTAATAAAGTGGGAGATTTGATCCCCAGGTAAAGATCAGTTAATAGACTTTAGATGTCTTTGTGCTTTATTGTGTTTGTACAAGAATTGTATTGGAAGTTTACATAAAAACATGATTTTAACTGAAGGGAGTAATGCCATTGATCACATTTATAAAGCAAAAATAAAGCAGAAGAATTAAATATAAGAATTATTGTCCGATGAACTCTGCTGCCTTTTTGTAGAATACCGGAAAAATAAGGACTTTGTGTATTTGTGGGCTGTATGGTAAATGTCATAGGGCAGATGTCATCCTGACAATACATCGATTAATAATCCATTCTTGGAAAGGGAGCTTACATCGCTTAAAGACATTAGCCATAGAGTACAAATAACTGCTATGGTTAGACAAATAAGCCGTAATCATCACATGGACGTGGGCTGCTTGTTTGGGTATACATCAGAAATATATTAATCTTGATGACTTAAGCCCCCGTCACACAGCGATCTCGCTGCTGAGTCACTAGTTTTGTGATGCAGCAGCGAGCTCCCCAGCGATATCGCTGTGTGTGACTTTCAGCGACGATCAGCCCCCCTGCTGGGTATCGCTGATCGTCGCTGAATTTCCTGGACATTTTTTTGCTCGTTGGTTCCTGCTGGCCAGCACGCTTCACTGCGTGTGACAGGTAGGAGACCAGCGATCAGCTGGTAACCAAGGTACACATCGGGTTTCCAGACGCGGGGCTGTGCCTGGAAACACGATGTGTACGTTGGATACCAGTGCGCTGCTGCAGGGGAGCTGGTAACCAAGGTACACATCGGGTTTCCAGGCACCGCGCAGCGCCTGGAAACCCAACGTGTACCTTGGTTACCAGCTCCCTGCATCAGCGGGCTGGTATCCAACGTACACTGCGGGTTACTAAGCGACGTTACCCGCAGTATCGCTATCCTGATCGCTGCCTGAGCTGCCTGTTTGGCAGCTCAGCAGCGATCATGTAGCGACACACCAGCGATCCCGACAAGTTCATATCGTCGGGATCGCTGGTGCGTCGCTATGTGAGACGGGGCCCTTAGGTCATGGTCAGTTTCATCAATGTATAGCAGGAACACTTCAGACATAGAATTCAGAAAATGTGTAACATATTCCTGCTACAACACAGACATCTCTAAGGCGGGGTTCACATAAGCATAAAAAAAATCATCCGCTTTTCATGCAGAAATTTCAGACAATTTGTAATCCGCATGCAATTCATATGCAACCTCAGCCCAATCCATTTTTATACAGCAGCAGTTAATAAAAGTTTACAACACTAAACGTAGTTTTCTATATTAAAGAACTGCAATGTATCTGTAAAAATCTATTCTCTGTTATTATACTGGGGCTCCATATGGCATCCAATTTTTTTTTAAAGGGAATCTGTCAGCAGTATTTTGCTATGTAATCTGAAGACAGCAGGAGATAGAGACTGAAACACAGAATTTCAGGGATGTGTCACTTGTCAAAGTGTGTGCTGCTGTTTACTTACTGGGAAGGATTTCTAGGCCGGGGTCACACTTGCGAGAAACTCGCAGGAGTCTCGCACCTCAATACCCGGCACTGCTACCGGCACTCAGGACCGGAGTGTGCGGCTGCATGTATTTCTATACAGCTGAACGCTCCCGTCCCGAGTGCATGCGGCAGTGCCGGGTACTGAGGTGCGAGACTTGTGCGAGTTTCTCACAAGTGTGACCCCGGCCTTAGGGTGCTTTCATGCTGCGTTCAGGCACCCGTTATTTGGTCTCATCACGGCTTACGTCCGCCCCTCTTCCACCCTTGCAAAATGGGATTTCCTTGCCAACGGGGCCATAGACTATAATGTGCCAGCAGAGCGAAGGTGTGCTCTGTTGTGAATCATTTTTAAGTGTGAACGCTTACTGGAGCCATACACTAATGAATTCCTGCTTCTGAGTGTCCTCCTAGAGATTCGTGAAGTACACACCAGGAAAAATGCCCTGCGTGATTGCATGATATTTATGAACTGCCACATGCAAAGCCATTATTGAGCTTTTACACATTTTGTGCTATCCCATCTGAGAACAGCATAATGTCAGGGCAGAGACCCTCATTCCAATGATGTGTCACTTACAGGGCTGCTTGTTGTCATTTTGATAAATTTTCTGTTTTATTTGCTGCAGATCTACTGATTGCTGAGCTCTGTATTACCCGCCCACACCACTGATTGGCAGTTTTCTATGTACAATGCACATGGGCAAAAAGCAGCCAATCAGTGGTGGGGGCGGGGTTATACAGAGATCATAAATTATTCTTGACTACCAGGCATCAGGTTTACTAGTTGTCTTCTCTGGCTGATTATACTGTGATTTTATCAAAACTACAGCCAGCAGCAATCAGCGCTTCTGTCACTACATTATTCTGATTTCAGATTAGGTGGCAAAAACTTGGTGACATTCCCTTTAACACATGGTGTGCACAATATTGTAGTAAATGTTGTGCACCACAGTAATTTTATGGATTCTGGATACATCTAGCAGTTTGGACTATACAGGTCCTTCTCAAAAAATTAGCATATAGTGCTAAATTTCATTATTTACCATAATGTAATGATTACAATTAAACTTTCATATATTTTAGATTCATTACACACCAACTGAAATTTGTCAGGTCTTTTATTGTTTTAATACTGATGATTTTGGCATACAACTCCTGATAACCCAAAAAACCTGTCTCAAAAAATTAACATATTTCAACCGTCCAATAAAATAAAAGTGTTTTTTTCAAAACAAACAAAAAAACCATCAAATAATAATGTTCAGTTATGCACTCAATACTTGGTCGGGAATCCTTTGGCAGAAATGACTGCTTCAATGCGGCGTGGCATGGAGGCAATCAGCCTGTGACACTGCTGAGGTGTTATGGAGGCCCAGGATGCTTTGATAGCGGCCTTAAGCTCATCCAGAGTGTTGGGTCTTGCGTCTCTCAACTTTCTCTTCACAATATCCCACAGATTCTCTATGGAGTTCAGGTAAGGAGAGTTGGCAGGCCAATTGAGCACAGTAATACCATGGTCAGTAAACCATTTACCAGTGGTTTTGGCACTGTGAGCAGGTGCCAGGTCATGCTGAAAAATGAAATCTTCATCTCCATAAAGCATTTCAGCCGATGGAAGCATGAAGTGCTCCAAAATCTCCTGATAGCTAGCTGCATTGACCCTGCCCTTGATGAAACACAGTGGACCAACACCAGCAGCTGACATGGCACCCCACACCATCACTGACTGTGGGTACTTGACACTGGACTTCAGCCATTTTGGCATTTCCTTCTCCCCAGTCTTCCTCCAGACTCTGGCACCTTGATTTCCGAATGACATGCAAAATTTGCTTTCATCAGAAAAAAGTACTTGGGACCACTTAGCAACAGTCCAGTGCTGCTTCTCTGTAGCCCAGGTCAGGCGCTTCTGCCGCTGTTTATGGTTCAAAAGTGGCTTTACCTGGGGAATGCGGCACCTGTAGCCCATTTCCTGCACACGCCTGTGTACGGTGGCTCTGGATGTTTCTACACCAGACTCAGTCCACTGCTTCCTCAGGTCCCCCAAGGTCTGGAATTGGTCCTTCTCCACAATCTTCCTCAGGGTCCGGTCACCTCTTCTCGTTGTACAGCGTTTTCTGCCACATTGTTTCCTTCCAACAGACTTCCCATTGAGGTGCCTTGATACAGCACTCTGGGAACAGCCTATTTGTTGAGAAATTTCTTTCTGGGTCTTACCCTCTTGCTTGAGGGTGTCAATGATGGCCTTCTTGACATCAGTCAGGTCGCTAGTCTTACCCATGATGGGGGTTTTGAGTAATGAACCAGGCAGGGAGTTTTTAAAAGCCACAGGAATCTTTTGCATGTGTTTAGAGTTAATTAGTTGATTCAGAAGATTAGGGTAATAGGTCGTTTAGAGAACCTTTTCTTGATATGCTAATTTTTTGAGACAGGTTTTTTGGGTTATCAGGAGTTGTATGCCAAAATCATCAGTATTAAAACAATAAAAGACCTGACAAATTTCAGTTGGTGTGTAATGAATCTAAAATATATGAAAGTTTAATTGTAATCATTACATTATGGTAAATAATGAAATTTAGCACTATATGCTAATTTTTTGAGAAGGATCTGTATATGCCCTTTGATATTTTTGCTTAATTTAATAAATTTGAATCAGTGGGCTCCATGTTTTATGACTTTTAAATGCATGAATTCTACAGCACTAGTGACAGATGGTCACACTACCTCCCCTCACAAGAAAAAAAATTGTCTCCATATTGACTAGTGGAAAACTTTCTTATCATCGGAGGTCCGACCGCTGGGACTCCTAGTGATCCCGAGATTGGGGCTTGGTTGAGATGGCTAAAAAAAATCAAGTGCTGCACTCAACTATTTCCAACAGTCCCAATGACTATGAATGGAGTATAAGTCAAGCATGCACCCCCCTGTTTCATTCAAGACCGGCCTGCTGAGCACTATTCTCAGGGTGCGAGAGTCCTGATCTTGGGATCACTTTGAATATGGCATAACTTTTTTTGGGAAATAACTTTTTAATAACCAAATAATAAACCATTTACCATTATTACCATGCAAGCCATGTCACATTTTCAGGCTGAATTTTCTACAATGATGATAAACTGCTCTGGGACATTTATAGAATTATTCTACAAAAATAAAATCCATAATCATAAAAGACAATGCCGGGAAATAGGAAATAAAACAAATATGGTGCAGGGTTTTTTATTTTTTTTTTATGTGAAAAGTAGTATCCTCTCAGAGGGTATTAGGCTAATTCCACTTATCCTCTTTTATGGATTCAATTCTGTTTATAACTAAAGAAGTACATCACAAAAGTTTCCCCAGATCTGTTGTGTGTGAACAAGTTCTAAGGAGAGAATAACAAAAAGCAGACTATTATTTTCACACAAGAACGGTATTAGTGAGAGACTTTGGGATGGAAAGTCAGCTCTGTCCATTCTGTCTCCTGCACAATATTCTTTTGCTGCAGCCTTGCCGGCAGTCAGGAGGCTGCGTACCAGCTATATATAAGAATCTGTCACATGTAGATTCCTGTTTCTACTAGTAAGTATCAGTGAAAACAGATTTGTCACAGTATAAGAGCTGCCCCGTGCTTTTTCTGACAAGTGTCTGCTAGATGTTCCACTGGTGCCAAGCGCATGTAGGAAGTATGAAAATTGTCCTACGTACTGCACATAAATAGTTAAATGCCATTTTTCTTGTAATGTAATACTGAATATTAGTGGTAAGAAGCTCTTGTACTGATTAATTCCATGACAGATGGATGAAACGCCTTATTATGTTCTTAAATATCCAGGATAATTCTGAATCCAGTGGGAGGACAATACTCGGACAGCACAGGCAGAAGAGTCCGGCGATGGCAGTGGAAGAGCCCTGACATTGTCAGTCCTTGCGTTGAGTTCAAACCAATATTTATAGCCTTGAACCATCAAGTGGGCGTCAGAATGTTTGAGAAAGATCGGATTTACGTCACATTTTTGGCAATGGGGAAACAAGCAAAATTCAATGTTGGAGCAAGAAAATTGGCATCACAGGTAAATAAGCAAAACTGGAAAGCAAGAATACGACCACTTGCTGGGGAAAGGAAAGGGTTGTACAGGGCAAATTCATCCTTCTTGTATTTCTCCTTTGTGCATGAACATAAAGGATGGCAGCTCAGTTATAGTTATCCCAACAGCTTATAATTACCGACTGTCTGTCCGCAGTCTCCAACATCATATCCGCTCTCTATCTGAAACTTAACCTCTCCAAAACTGAACTTCTTCTGCTCCCGCCGTCTACTAATCTCCCTAAATCTGACATTTCCCTCTCCGTGGGCGGCACCATAATAACACCCAGACAGCAGGCTCGCTGTCTGGGTGTTATGTTTGACACCAATCTCTCCTTCGCCTCCCATATACAATCTCTTGCCCGCTCTTGCCGCCTACACCTAGAGAACATCTCTAGAATCTGCCCTTTTCTCACCATGGAAACAACAAAAACCCTCAATGTAGCATTGATCCACTCCCGCCTGGACTACTGCAACGCTCTATTACTTGGCCTCCCCATTACTCGACTATCCCCTCTCCAGTCCATCCTTAATGCAGCAGCCAGGGTCATCCATCTGGCTAATCAGTACTCGGACGCGTCTGCTCTTCGCCAGTCCTTACACTGGCTGCCCATTCATTATAGGATCCAATTCAAAGTACTGGTTCTCACCCACAAAGCTCTCCACAGTGCAGCACCCCCCTACATCTCCTCCCTCATTTCTATCTATCGGCCTAACCGACTGCTGCGCTCTGCAAACGACTTTCGACTAACCTCTGCACTAATCCGTACCTCCCACTCCCGACTCCAAGACTTCTCCCGCGCTGCGCCAATCCTCTGGAATGCTCTACCCCAAGAAATTAGGACTATCCACAATTTGCATGGTTTCGGGCGCTCCCTCAAAACACATCTGTTCAGAGCGGCCTATCACATTCACTAATCAAAGTCATTCTATGTGTAAGTGTGTGTGTGTAGCCCATTCACTATCTCCATCCATCCCTCACTCCCTCAAGATGGCTGGACCATCATTGTAAATGCACCATTGTATATACACACCTGTACTTTGTATCTCCCCCACCTCATTGTAGATTGTAAGCTCTCACGAGCAGGGTCGGCTTATTTTGCTTTAATTATTGTATTGTTAACGTTGTTACTTATGACTTGTGTCTTGAAACTGTTAAACTGTAAAGCGCTGCAGAATATGATGGCGCTATATAAATAAAGATTATTATTATTATAAGTGCTGCACAAACTATGGCCAACAAGATGCAGTAGGAGAAGCTGACAGCTTGATTTTTGTAGGAAGACTGTCCAGATGACATTTTATACATTACAATCCCTGCTCATCCTGGGTACAGGGGTATACCTGCCAATCCCTCTCATTGTTTGACAGATTTTCTTCTGTAAGTGTGAATACTCAGCTGTCAATCACTGATTAGGGCCGCCCACCGGACTCCTAAGCCCAGTGAGTTCTAAGCAGGGATTTCAGTGAATAAAATGCAAGTTTTATTAAGTTTTTTTTGCAAACCAGTATATCAAACGGTTCATTTCCCCCATCAATGTTACATGCTGACGGCAGATCAGACTGATTATTGTTTTACTGTTTAATTTGTATGACTGAGCTATTTGAGACTCCATCTCATTTGGATTTGGATTGCTTACCTTCTCTGCTTCCTGACCTGGACTACTTTATTTTATTTAGTTTGTGTCCCCTTGCTTTGTATTTTCACTCTTGTAGTTCTCCATTCCAATCCAGGCTATTTTTTGGCTGTACCTTTGCTTTGGCAATGCATTGGACTGATTTATCCTGATCCTACATGACTAGGTTGCCCATGGGAACGTAGGTCCAAGACCCAGAACCAAATTGCAGGACACGTCATCCTAGAGATAAAATATGCAATTCCTTTTTACACTTTCTGCAAATATCTCAGAACATTGATGGTTAGGACTATTAGGGTAGACATACGTGTTGTGCGTGCCAGATTGCTCAACATTGGACTATTGAGGAAATAGAAAATAACATCAAATTAAATGAATAATGGAATGAATAATGTTCTTAGTACGGCTTTCCTTCACAATTTTACTATTACTTTTAATTGAAAGGTGGCGAAAAGAGACGGTGATTTACAGATGAAATCAGCGGAAGATGAATTCATGCTGCTCGCCATGAAGATCAAGTTCCTGAGTTTGCTGAATAAATGTCACGAATGTCTGCATTTCCGGTCTAAACAGCAGTGGGACAGAGTCCAGCCGTCCTCCTTTCTGGTGGCTCAGGCACAGAGGCTGATCTACCTCTGCAGTGCTTGTAACGTTAACAAGGATGTCTGCTCATCAATCCAGGAGATCTTAAACAATTATGTACCTTGTGACGTACGCAATTAGAAGTAGTTCACATGCTCGTCACATGCTGGATTCCTAACACAGGGCATGCAGTGTAATATTTTACATGCCATTTAGGAGAATTTTCAACCAGTTGTAGTAATACTTAAAATTTCATTGATTTCTTTCCTTTTATTTTGTATTTTTTCTTTCTCGCTCTAAATAAATTGTTATCCCTCACAACCATCCTAGTTGAGCTTCCTATCACACACAGATTAGAGTGGAGAGGAAACTGTAGTGCACAGAGGAAAGCCATACAAACATACAAACTCTGGGCAGATGTCGCCCCTGAGCATATTTGGCCCCAGGCCCCATGATGGCTAAGTCATTTATCGTATATGTCATTTACTCATTGTGGAACCAACAGGACTTCTCCCCTTTGGCCACTTTTCCATTATTTTTTATTTTTTTCAGTCGAAGGTCCACGATCATATGAAAGGTACTTACAGGGAACCGGTCACATGAAAAAAAAAACTATTAACCGGCAGATATGGGGTTAATCTGCAGGTTAATAGTGTTCTGAACCTGCCCAGCGCTTGTAATGGAACTAGGAAGAGAGACACCTAGTGTTCATAAACTCTGCAAGTTTGTTGAAATGGCAGTAACCATTTAAAGGGGTTGTCCAGGCAGAAATGAAAAGTCTGCGGTTGCCCAATGTGAATGCGCATTGTGGAGTCACGATTCCCCTGTATTTCGCAAGCAGGTGGGACCACATGTATATAATTTGCATACTTGCAATCACATGCCGATTTGACTCATCCAGCATCTCTCAATAGAAGAGAATTGAGAGACACCAGATGAGTCTAGTCAGCATGTGACCACAAGTATGGAAATTACATACATGCAGCCCGTGACAACCCACATGGAGAATACAGGGGAATTACACACAGTCAAGATTCATCAGTTTGCAGTTAAAAAAAGTAACTGCAGACTTTTAATTTCAGCCTGGTCAACCATTTAAGTAATACGCACATCTATTGGAAGTTCACAATTTTACAGCTTTTATATAGATAGAATTCACATAAGAAGTTGGGTAACTTTGTAAATGCATTGCTGTGGGCTGTGGATATTTCCAGAACCATCAGAGCCATGCCAAGTACTAGCATGGCTGTGATTGGCCGGAGCAGCATGTGACCCTGCCTGTATAAAGGCCGGATCATGGATTGGGCCACTGTTCTGTTCCTCGTTCTCTGTCAGTGTGGTTCTCTGTGCCCGAAAAGCCTGTTCCTGTATGCCAAAGAAGCATTGGGGGGTGAGTGGACCATGCATACCAGGATAGGGGTGTGAGGGGACCATGCATACAAGGATTGGGGGTGAAGGGGTACCATACATCCTACGATAGGGATGAGGGGGACCATGCATACCAGGATTGGGGGGTGAGGGGACCATGCATACCAGGACTGGGGGGTGAGGGGGTACCATACATCCTACGATAGGCATGAGGGGGGACCATGCATACCAGGATAGGGGGGTGAGTGGACCATGCATACCTGGATTGGGGGTTAGGGGACCATGCATACCAGGATTGGGGGGTGAGTGGACCATGCATACCAGGATAGTGGGGTGAGGGGACCATGCATACCAGGATAGGGGGTGAGGGGACCATGCATACCAGGATAGGTGGGTGAGAGGACCATGCATACCAGGATAGGAGGGTGAGGGGACCATGCATACCAGGACTGGGGAGTGAGGGGGTACCATACATCCTATGATAGGCATGAGGGGGGACCATGCATACCAGGATAGGGGGGTGAGTGGACCATGCATACCAGGATTGGGGGTGAGGGGACCATGCATACCAGGATTGGGGGGTGAGGGGACCATGCATACCAGGATTGGGGGGTGAGTGGACCATGCATACCAGGATAGTGGGGTAAGGGGACCATGCATACCAGGATAGGGGGTGAGGGAACCATGCATATCAGGATTGGGGGTGAGAGGACCATGCATATCAGGATTGGGGGTAAGGGGACCATGCATACCAGGATAGGGGGGTGAGAGGACCATGCAGACCAGGATTGGGGGGTGAAGGGACCATGCATACAAGGATTGGAGATGAGGGGACCATGCATACCAGAATTGGGAGGTAAGGGGTGCCATGTATACCAGGATTGGGGATGAGGGGACCATGCATACCAGGATTGGGTGGTGAGTGGGTACCATACATCCTACGATAGGGATGAGGGGGGACCATGCATGCCAGGATTGGAGATGAGGGGACCATGCATACCAGAATTGGGAGGTAAGGGGTGCCATGCATACCAGGATTGGGGGCTGAGGGGGTAACATACATCCTCTGATAGGGATGAGGGGAGACCATGCATACAATGATTGGGAGATGAGGGGGACCATGCATACCAGGATTGGGGGGGTGAGAGGATCATGCATACCAGGATTGGGGGTGATGGGACCATGCATACCAGGATTGGGGGTGAGGGGACCATGCATACCAGGATTGGGGGTGAGGGGACCATGCATACCAGGATAGGGGGTGAGAGGACCATGCATACCAGGATAGGGGGGCTGAGAGGACCATGCACACCAGGATTGGGGGTGATGGGACCATGCATACCAGGATTGGGGGGTGAGGGGACCATGCATACCAGGATAGGGGGGTGAGGGAACCATGCATATCAGGATTGGGGATGAGGGGACCATGCATACCAGGATAGGGGGGCTGAGAGGACCATGCACACCAGGATTGGGGGATCAGAGGGACCATGCATACCAGGATTGGGGGGTGAGGGTACCATGCATACCAGGAAAGGGGGATGAGAGGACCATGCATACCAGGATAGGGGGGTGACAGGACCATGCATAACAGGATGGGGGTGAGAGTACCATGCATACCAGGATTGGTGGATCAGGGGTACCAAGCATACCAGAATTGGGGATGAGGGGACCATGCATATCTGAGTTGGGAGGTAGGGGGTGCCATGTATACCAGAATTGGGGATGAGGGGACCATGCATACCAGGATTGGGGGGTGAGGGAGTACCATACATCCTACGTTAGGGATGAGGGGGACCATGCATACCAGAATTGTGGGAGTGAGGAGACCATGCATACCTGGATAGGGTGGTGAGGGGACCATGCATATCAGGATTTGGGGTGAGGGGACCATGCATACCAGGATAGGGGGGTGAGGGGTCAATGCATATCAGGATTGGGGGTGAGAGGACCATGCATATCAGGATTGTGGGTGAGGGGACCATGCATACCAGGATAGGGGTGAAAGGACCATGCATACCAGGATTGGGGGGGTGAGGGTGCTATGCATACCAGGATTGGGGGATGAGGGATAACATGCATAGCAGGATATGGGGGTGAGGGGTACCATGCATACCAGAATTGGGAGGTAAGGGGTGCCATGTATACCAGGATTGGGGATGAGGGGACCATGCATGCCAGGATTGGGGGGTGAGGGGGTACCATACATCCTACGATAGGGATGAGGGGGGACCGTGCATATCAGGATTGGAGGTAAGGGGACCATGCATTCCAGGATTGGTGGGAAGGGGACTATGCATACCAGGATTGGGGGGTGAGGGGACCATGCATACCAGGATTGGGGGTGTGAGGGGACCATGCATACCAGGATTGGTGGGTGAGGTAACCATGTATATCAGGATGAGGAATGGGGTGCCATGCATACCAGAATTGGGTGGGGGTGAGGGGACCATGCATATCAGGATGAGGAATGGGGTACCATGCATACCAGAATTGGGTGGGGGGTGAGGGGACCATACATACCAGGATAGGGATGAGGGGTGCCATGCATACCAGGATAGGAGGGGGGCAGCACATACCAGGATGGGAGACCATATACCTATAAAAATGCTTGCCACCCGGGCGTAGAACGGGTTCATAGCTAGTACTCACGAGCCTTGCAGCCAGTCAGTAGTCGCTAATAGGCAGTTGTGCTCTCACTTTCTTTGCAGTTCTGAGGTTCGTCAAAACAAAGTGAGAGTGGAGCAGCTCCATGGTGACCATTCTTTGACTGCAGGGCTCACGTGGCATACAAATGTCACATTAGCCCAGGCACTGACATTGTCGAAATCACATCGGTATGGGAGGTGAGTATAGGGTACTTTTAGCTTACATTATGGAATATAGTATTTAGAATGGGTTGTCCAAGTTGTGGACATCACCTTTTAGCTTATAATACTTTCATTATTTAAGCAAATGTTCTTGAAAATAAAGACATGCCTGACAATATAGACAGCTAAAATACAACTTTAAGTAAGTGCTTTCTTAACAGAAAGTAAATTGAAACCTTATGCCCCACCCCCACCAGTTCCTTGTAGACAGTTTACATACATCCAGGGAGTCTAACTCCATTTGGTATTCTCCCATCAAGCACAAACACCAAACAATTGCTTGCTGTATAGCCAGCTTCATGCACCCTTCTGTCAGGGCGGTACGGTGGCTCAGTGGTTAGCATTGCAGCCTTGCAGCACTGGGGTCCTGGGTTCAAATCCCACCAAGGACATCATCTGCAAGGAATTAGTATGTTCTCCCCATGTTTGTGTGGTTTTCCTCCCCCATTCTAAAGAATTTAGATTGTGAGCTCCATCAAGGACAGTGCCGATAATGTCTGTACAGCGCTGTGGAATTAATGGCGCCATATAAATGAGTAAGATAAAATGATTAAATATTATCCTATATTCAGCTTATCATCTTTATCTCTTCTCCCAGCGTATGCACATCCAGATCTTCTCTTCCATGCAGAGCTATTCAGAAAAGTCACCATTCCATTTCTTCATAGCTGCTTGCTGGACCTGATGATAATGCACCAAGCATTTCCCAATCTACAGGTTAGGGAACACTGCTCTACATAGTAGCTACAGAAAGGAGAGAAGGGCGTGTTCTTTTTCCCCTGTGTGCTGCTGCTTGCTTATTGGTCAACCTCATGTGGGTGAGGAAGTACACATTCCCAGAGTGTCTGTTACTAAAGGTGGCTGCAGCATTCAATAAAGACCTAGACTAGGTTCGAAACGTTGCTGATGTTGCTTTATTCGTAATGCTATGACAAAGCAAGTTGATCTGTTTTGAATGCTGATGCCACCCTCTTTTAAATGGGTTTTGCCTTGGGAAAAAGGGATCATCTCATTTTTGGCTTTCGCACATCTACAAGGTATTGAAGCATGATGCTGTCTCAACATCACTATTGTTACTTTTATGGTAACATCCAGTTGAACTGTAGCATAAATGATAACAAATTTTACTAGCTAATATCTCCGCACCGAGAGGAAAAATGTAAAAATCTGAACTGTTTTATTCATCTCTGCAGTCACTATTCCATGATGTGGCAGGTTAACATGGTAAAATTGGTGAAAGGTCCTCTTTAAGCTTAGTGGCCAGAGTGAAAATTCCAAGATTTTGAGACTATTTTTTTAAATCAAAATAGTGATAAAAAACAGGTTATTCTGTGATGACACATTATCCTTAAAGTTTAACAGAAAAAAATGTAATCAATCCCTCGTAATTTCTCCCTCTTTTATGATCTTATCCCTAAATTGTAAGTCTCTGAACAAATATTTTACCCATTGCATTACAGATCCAAAGCTCTTGTATATTAAACCTTTTGGATTTTTTTTTTTTGTACACATTTTAAAATGAGTGCAGTTTTTCCCTTGTGTATGAATGGGGCTGGGTAAATCATATTAAATTGCATTTGCCGAATAGGAATGTGCACCAAAAACGCAAATCAAGTACCTATTATGTAAACATCATGGAAATCATTCTCTATTTTTCTTAGGCTTTATCCACATTTTGTACATCTTGAAGCAAAGTCCATTGGCATAAAATTACCCACTCATTAAGATATGTGCTGTTCTCTATGAGTTTGGTACATCTTTCAGCTGCCATAAAGTATGCCGGCATCTGAATTGTACGAACATTTTTGGGGGAATTTTGGGACATAAATTAGAATCAAATTTTTGGGCTTTGCCACTCTATTTTCAATGGCTCTTTCCACTTTTTAAAAAGTTGGTGGAGCTGGCATAAAAGCGCCAAAGTTACAAGATTTTTGTTGCAACTATTATTTATTGAAAAAACTTAGTAAAATTGCTGTCAGTTTTACACCAGATTTCTGGGCAAGACACTTGATGAATCAACCCCTATGTGTACACAGGAGAAATTACATCATGGCTAGAATCTATTATTAAATACCAGCTTGACAATTCATCAGCCATCCATGTTCTAGATTAGTGGCTTTTCCCTGGTTTATATGAAAGGTCCCAAACAGGGTCCCCCTCTATGATGTCTGCATCCCCTACTAGGACAGATGGTAAACATGTTGACTTGATGGCAATAAAATCTGCATCGATCTATGAATCCAATTTGTTATGTGATTCAGACAGTTGATAAAATGTATCAGCTTGCATGAGCTATGTTTCCAGACCTTGTAGAAAGATCACAACATACACTCGATGCTCATCGGTGGTTTGTATGCGTGACTAGTGAGCTTCATCAGTGTAAGTCTCATATATATGTAAATGTAAAGGAGCAATATAAATTGTTTTTTAATATAGAAAAAAGCAGATGTTAAAGCCTTATATTGTCTTTGGTCCTTTAAAAAAAATTAAAAATTCATATCGGATACAATCCATCATCTTACCAATATGCTTAAATAATGAAAAATCATATAGAAATTGGAAAAAATACACAAGGACCTCTGGTTGATGGTCAATAGTGTATTCATAGAGGAACAGATGCATAAAATAAAATTAAAAAAAAGAAAATATTTGCATTTTTATCCCGCATTCAAACAAGCCCTGAAAACACATAGTGACATTAAAAATGTAAATATATCAATTTAAAAAATAATATATATATACATACACACATACACAAATCATAAAAACTGCCCTTCACCTGCATGGAAATACTACAGCTATGAAATAAACTGTATCTTGCAAAATGTGATTCATAACAAAAGGAAAGCAGAATATGAACAACTATGAAAAAATGTCCTAAGATTTTAGAGTTGTTCCACACTGTAAATATCGGCAGGCAGCAATCCTAGCTTGAAATCTGAAAAAGGGCTAGTACATTTTGGCACAGAAACACTTCTACTGCATTACAAGACTGGACGCCCTGAATATAACAAGTCTATAGCACCAGTACTAATACCGAGGTGGGTAACCTGTGACTCCAGGGTCAAAATAGGGGCATGATATGTTCCCTGCACCAAAATTATTGTAGAAGTTGCATCATGTCTCCCAGCCTGTAGTGAAGAATCTTGGATGGTCAGAAGACTAATCAGACTGTAGGATATCACTTCCATTATTTCAGGATGCGCCATTACAATATTCTCCATTGCATGTTAAAATGGATAGGTTGTGACCAGTGTCTCCAGGTATTTGGGCCAGTGCAGAGTTTTCATGGATGGCTGCTCCTCCAATATTGGTGAACTGGACTAATGCTAAGCCCTGGGGCTTCACTTTCCTCCTTCTGCAGATGATATGCTGGTATAGGTAACTTCTTATGTCTCTACAATAGAAGGTATAGATGATAGGGTTAAGAAGGGAGTTTGCTTCCCCCAATACAAATAAAATATCCTTTAGTAAGTCCACAAGCTTGCAGGAGGTGCAGGTGGCTTGGATGATTCCAGTGATGTAGTAAGGACTCCATGATAGGGTGAAGCAGACAATGACTATAAGAACTGTCCTTGCTGCCTTGAAGTGTGATGAATGTGCTGGGTGGTTGCTGGGAAGACCACTAATAGCCCTTGCCCTTTGGATCCGTTTGTGGTGGGAATAGGCTATCCTTCCAACAGCCGTGTGGAGACACACAATAGTCACTAAGGCTGGCAGGAAGATAACGAAGCACAGAACATACAGATAGTCACTTTTTGCTGCATAGAAGAGTCCACAGATTCCAGTGTAATTGTTGTGCTGCAGTGAGGGGGCTATTAAGGGCATGTGGCCAACAAGGAAGGAGACCACCCATAGCACTGCCAGAGAAATGCCCACACACTTACCACTCATGATCTTAATGTAGTATAGTGGCATCTTCACAGCCAGGTACCTGTCCAGGGAGATTAAGAGTAGAGTCAACATGGACCCAATGCAAGGGGTGACTGTGAAGCATAACCTCAGCAGACAGAAGAAAAGGTTTTTGTCAAAGTCCTCATCAAAGATGTCATCTAGGGCTTCCATGATGCACATGAGTCCCACCAGCAGGTCTGCAGCAGCCAGGTTCAGGATGAAGATGTAACTCTTGCAGCGATTTTTCTTCAGCAGCTTGGACAAGATGACAATGACCGGAATATTGGCAGCTGGGATGAGGATACTGAGCAGAATGTGGAGAGCAGCATATATGGAGCGGGACATCTTCTGAGACAGGTGACCTGAGAGCCCTACAAGTACTTTCCATCTCCCACCCTCACGTCAATCCTACCTGTGCTGCCAAGTTTTCTTCTTGATACATCTTTCTCTAATAGTGCAGGAGACATCCAGCAGACACTGGTGGTGGGAGCTCTGGTTGGATAGAAGGGGCTCTGCTTGGCTTCCATTGCTTGGTCCCTCTTTCTGTGGCTTGTCTAGGTGAGCTCTGTCCCATCACTCTGCAATCCCTGTAGTAGAAAGCTGCAGAGCAGCTCTGTGTAGTCAGAGCAGAGGAGTGGTTATAGGACTGTGGCTGCGGGGGAGGTATGCTTCCTCCAGAGAGACAGGACCAGATATACAAGGATTAATCCTGATGGAGGGGAAGAGTCAGGGGGCTACATATGTTCTCAGAGACATCCCCCCCCCCGCAGCCTCCTGCCTGTGCTGCCCCTCACTATGTTCAAATTCAAATTCAAAGAAGCTTTATTGGCAGGACTAAATACACATTAGTTTTGCCAAAGCAAGTGTACCAAAGGGGGATAGGGATGTTGAGTAGGGGCAGATCCAGGGTGGGGGCTATGGAAGTCCATGGCATAGGGAGGGGTGATGGGGGCAGATCCGGGGTGGGGGCTATAGAAGTCCATGGCATATCATAGTTCTCTTGATTGCAGTCTATGACATTCGCTCACATACCGCGCTGCTATCTCCGCTGCTCTCTCTTCTTCCCCCAGCAAGATATATGTTTTCTCTTCCTCCTTCATGGTGATGTACTGATGGCTTCAGCACCCAGGACAGCACATCTGATGGATCTAAGTATGCCAGGTGTCTCATTATTGTAGGACAATCACCCATCAGATCCTTGCATTGCTGGAAACTGTCTCATAGTGTGATACTGGAATCCCTCACATATAGTTGTAGTTGCAGTCAAATATTTTATGAATAGCTTTAACCCTTTGTGAAAGTTTCCCTGCTTAATATTCAAATGGAGCATTATAACTATAATTCTGACTTTCATTTGAGGAGTATTTGGTCATTCTGACATGGATTTACAAATTACATACACCATCCTTCACATATCTCAGAGACGAGATGTTCTTAATCACGTAGTTTATATTGGGAAATCTGGTGACAGAAAAGTTTTAACCAGATCAAGAATTAAAGGGTTGTTCAACCATTACATAAATGACCTATCCTGAGGACAGGTTATCAAATATCAGATTAGTGGGGGTCTGACACCCGGCCCCCACACTGATCAGCTTCTCTCAGTAGGGCTGGAAGTTAACAGTTGCACAGGAGAAAAGCACATCTTCATCAACTGTGCGGGATACTGCAGATCCACCCCTATTCCAATGAATAAAAGTATCTGAATTACCCAGTAGTGGCCACCACATAAATGTGCTGTTCAGCTCATCAGCTGCAAACAGTCATTTACCGCTAGCACTGAGAACAGCTGATCTGTGGGGGTGCTGGGTGTTGGACTCCCATCAATCTGATATTGATGAACTATCCAGAGGATAGGTCATTAATATATTATAAATGGAACAAATCTTTAATTCTAATGCTCTTTTCCAATTCATACCATAACACAATTGTGCAAAGCAATAGAACATATTGGCATCTAATGTCTCTACGTATTATGAATAAGAAGTTGTAAATTGGCCATCAACATTAGATTCAATGGTCATTCCCAAGTTTCAAAAGGATAGGTGCAAAATTTGTGGATCAGCTGCGGGTCTGATCGCTGATCTCAAGAATGGACTCTGAAATGCCCGAACAGAAGGCACGTGAGGAGTGTCGGTAATGCATGGCCACCGCTCTACAGTATTCATCCTATGGGACTGCTAAATGTAGGCAAGCAATGTACTTGGTGTATTCATCAGGATCATTTATTTTCTAAAATGCCAACAGAGGGCAAGGACCCTCACCGATTCTTTAGATAGATAATAACTTTGAATGTTGGGAATAACCCATAGATGCCAGCTTCTAATGATATGGTGGAGCCCGTCTGACGTTTGCCAATGAATACCTGGATGATTCTGTGAGTGATTGGGAGAAGGTGCTGTGGTCAGACGAGACAAAAATTGATTTATTTGGCATTAACTCAACTCGCCATGTTTGTAGGAAGAGAAATGCTGCATTTGACCCAAAGAACACCGTCCCCACTGTCATGGAGGTGGAGACATGTTTTGGCAGTGTTTCTCTGCTAAGGGCACAAGACTACTTCAACGCATCAATAGGAGAATGGATGGAGCCATGTACCGTAAAATCCTGAGTGACAACCTCCTTCTCTCCTCCAGGACATTAAAAATGGGTCGTGGCTGGGTCTTCCAGCAAGACAATGACCCAAAACATACAGCCAAGGCAACAAAGGAGTGGCTCAAAAAGAAGCACATTAACGTCATGGTGTGGCCTAGCCAGTCTCCAGACCCATAGAAAACTTATGGAGGGAGTTGACGCTCCGAGTTGCCAAGAGACAGCCTCAAAATCTTAATGATTTAGAGATGATCTGCAAAGAGGAGTGGACCAAAATTCCTCCTGACATGTGCGCAAACCTCATCATCAACTACAAAAAAGTCTGACTGCTGTGCTTGCCAACAAGGGTTTTGCCACCAAGTATTAAGTTTTGTTTGCCAGAGGGATCAAATACTTATTTCTCACAGCAAAATGTAAATAAATTTATATAATTTATACAATGTGATTTTCTGGATTTTATTTTTGATATTCTATCTCTCAATGTTAAAATTAACCTACCCTTAAAATTATAGACTGTTCATGTCTTTGTCAGTGGGCAAACTTACAAAATCAGCAAGGGATCAAATACTTATTTCCTCCACTGTAGCAGAGACCGATAATTTCAATTTAAAGGAACAGTGAATTTAAAGGGGTTGTTTGCTTTCAAGTACGTTTTTATCCTCACAGCAGCTATGTTATAAAACAACAATGTGGTTGTACTCACCTTCCCTGGGTCCACCGCTGCTCCCGGAGCCTGGTATTGGCTGCAGCGCTGATGTCACCTTGATAGTGCAGAAGTTATTGAATGAACTCAACTGTTGTGTGTTCTAGACGAAACGCCAGCTTCGAGCCACTAAACTCACTGATTGACTGCCACACTGTCGATGAGAAGTCAGCACTGCAGTCTATTGCCAGGCATTGGGAGCAGTGGCAGAGACTTGTTAGTGGACCCGGGGAAGGTGAGAACTTAGAATGTAAGTCCGCAAGGACAGGGTCCTCTCCCCTCTGTACCAGTCTGTCATTGTAAATTTGTTTACTGTAAACGATATCTATAACTTTGTATGTAACCCCTTCTCATGTACAGCACCATGGAATTAATGGCGCTATATAAATAAATAATAATAATAATAAACAGCGGGGTTTGTTTTATTGCAAGTTGCAGCTGGGATAAAAACTTAATCAAAAGGGAAAAATCCCTCTAAACTACACCGTGTTCCAAATTATTAGACAATTGCCATTCTTCTCAAGTTTTCCTAACTGGTAGAGCAGAGGCTTGTTAGCAAATTTTAGCCTGGGGCATGTGACGCTGGCGCCGATGAGTGGGATTAGTGACCCGCTTCCGGTGCTATCACATTAAATCTCACTGTCAGAGATTGACAGCGCCATTTAACGGGTTATCAGCTGCAGGTGGATCGCAATTCCACTTGCAGCTGTTGTGGGCACATGTCAGCTGTATACAGTGGGTTCAGAAAGTATTCAGACCCCCTTAAATTTTTCACTGTTTGTTTCATTGCAGCCATTTGGTAAATGCAAAAAAGTTTTTTTTTCATTAATGTACACTCTGCACCCCATCTTGACTGATAAAAACCAGAAATGTAGAAATGTTTGCAAATTTATTAAAAAAGAAAAACTATATTATTATATAATCAATAATTATTAATACAAAATTAAAAATTGCTGCACCTTTCCTTTAAGGACCCCTTCTTCGATATCACCTTCACAATTCCTGCATCCATTGAACTTGTGAGATTTTGGGTCGTTTCGGCTTCAATTTATTTGCAGGATGTCAGAATAGCTTCCCAGAGCTGCTGTTTTGATGTGAACTGCCTCGCACCCTCAGATCTTTTGCTTGAGGATTCTCCAAAGTTTCTGAATAGGATTGAGGGCAAGGGAGGATGATGGTGGGTATGAGTTTCTTTACATTTATATCGATAGCAGCCAATAACTCAAAGATATTCTTTGCAGCATGACATAGCGCATTGTCATGCATGAAGATGATTTTGCTACGAATAGTAGGGATCTACTTTTTATGCCATGAAAGAAAGTGGTTAGTCAGAAACTCTATATACTTTGCTGAGATCATTTTAAAACCTTCATGGACCCTAAAGGGACTTACCAGCTCTCTCCCTATGATTCTGGCCGCAACATCATTCTGCCACCTCCTTGTTGACATCACTGCCTAATTTGGACGTGGTGATCATCCATCAACCATCCAGGGTTGCACAGCACTCATCAGTAAACAAGATTGTTTTAAAATTACTTTTCAAGTGTGTCTGACTCCATTGCAACCATTTCTGCTTGTAAGCACAATTTAGGGGTGGACGATTAGGCTTATGCACAACTGCAAACCTCTGAAGGATCCTACAATTTAAGGTTTGTGGCACCAGCAGCTTCAAATACCCTTTTGCTGATTTGTAATGGTATTTTAGCAGCTGCTCTCTTACTTTGTCTGGGAGAAACCTTCCTCATTATGCCTTTATCTGCACGAAAAGCAAAAATCAAAAGAAATGAACTGGAATATAAGGTGGTATGTAAGTAATGTGTAGGCACATGTTCAGACTGGCCACTAAACAGACAGAACCAAAGATAAAAACAAAATAAGCAAATACCCTGCAGTAAGGCTACTTTCACACTTGCGTTTTTTTTGCGATGCGTTTCGAGCGCACATGAAACGCATTAAAAAACGCGCGCAAACGCTTGTAAACGCTGCGATATTTAGTCGCATCAGCGTGCACATTACAACCAAAAAACGCAGCGTTTGTATGTGATTTCAAGCGTTTTTGCATGTGTTTGTGTTTTTTTCGGCGCATTGCACAGGAGGAAAATCCTTGAAAAATTCTTGCAACAGACTCCACCAATGAGTCACCAGTGGGCGTGTGTTATGGGAAATCTTTATATAGAGCCTGTTTACAGCCATTCTTCACATTTGCTTGCATTTGCCTTTGTGAACATGGATCTGCGCTGGAAGAGTTTTCACTTTAACTTGGATCTGGACATCAAGATGGCTCAGGCTTATGCAGGTGCTTGCCATGAAGAAAGGGAGAGAAAGAGACAGCGAAGACGGCAGCGGTGGCGTTTGTGGGTACATCCCATTGTTGAAGTCCGGGAGAGCCGTGGAGCATACCACACCCTCTATAGTGAGCTCCAGGCAAACTTGAGAAATTTACAGACTATACCTGGATGTCCCAAGAAAGCTTCAGAGATTTACTTGGTCGGGTCCAACAATTCATCCGGAGACAGAACACACAGCTCCGTCGGGCGATTCCTCTGGAGGAAAGACTCCTGGTGACATTACGGTACGCAATATTGCTAAACCAATGCCTGCATCATTTTATTTGTTCTGCCATGTACAATTCCAAACCTGGCAGAATTATTGTTCTACCATGTAGGAAACAAAGACCTGCTGAATGATTTTTATGCCATGTACGATTTTTTATTTTTTCTGAAATTTGTAAAAAAAACCATGTACAATAATATATTTTTTGTTCTTTCTCAAATTCCTGGCTACTGGAGAGAGCCTCTCTTCACTCCACTTCCAGTACCGGATTGGTATCTCCACCTTGTCAGGAATTGTTGTGGACACCTGCCGGGCATTGTGGAATGTTCTTTGTCCAGATTTTATGCCCCTGCCCACCACTGAAAAGTGGCTAGAAATAGCTGAAAAATTCTGGACAACCTGCAATTTCCCCAACTGTTTGGGAACGGTTGATGGAAAACACATCCGGATCATCAAACCCAAAAGAACAGGCTCGGAGTACTTCAACTATAAAAAGTACTTCTCTACAGTTCTCATGGTCATTGCGGATGCAGACTGTATGTTTGTTGCAGTGGACATTGGGGCATTTGGCCGTGGGAATGACTCACAGGCTTTTAAGAACTCGGATATGGGCCGGAGGTTGTATGGCAACCAGTTCAATTTCCCCATGCCACGGCCTCTTCCCCACACCGAAGGTCCGCCACAGCCATTTGTCATGGTTGGGGATGAGGCATTCTAGATGTGCCAACACCTGCTGAAACCCTACTCCAGCTGGGACTTGGACCACAGCAAAAAAATCTTTAATTACAGGCTGACCAGGGCCAGAAGAACAGTAGAGTGTGCCTTCGGTATACTGGTTTCCAGGTTGAGAATTCTCGGCACAGCCATTCATCTGAAACTGGAAACTGTGGATGAAGTCGTGAAGGCATGTGTGTTGTGATGGCTAATTTTGTGATGGCTAAAGAGCACCCAAACTTTGAACTCGATGATGCAGCTCCTAACCCATTGCCTGAATGCACTCAGCACCCTTTCAGGTCTTCTGTTGAAGTTTGCAAATGAGGGACCAATTTGCAGCCTACTTCATCTCAGATGTAGGACGGATGGAATGGCAAAATCAAATGGTGTAAAAAAGTTTTCTTGTGTGTATGTTAATAAAATACCTGTTTTGATACCCGTACTGAGTGCAGTCTGTGTTTTTAAACTCAAATACAATAATCAACTGGCCAGGTTTACCAGTGAATTCATGATGCTGTGTTTTTGTGCATCATGAATTTACTAGTAATCCTGACCAGGTGACTATACACACACAAGTTATATGACCTTTATCTCTCCAGTTTGGGTTCAATTTGCAGCGACGGTGGAGATAAAACAACTAATATTTGTGTCACCTGGCCTGATGTTACACATAGTGATTTGGAGATGCACTAGCATCTCTCACTCTTTATTATACCTGACCATGTGACTATAAATATTATTTGTAGTATCATCAAATGTGACTTTATTTTTTAAAGCAGCTGGGAGATAATAAAGTTTTTCCAAACCCCAAATCCCCGGCCTGGTGTCAGCCGAAATGAGGGCGCCCCAAATAAATCCTCAATTAGAATGTATCCCCTGGGCAGGTGAATACACTATAGTTAAAAATGCACATTGCAAAAAGAAGCTTGAAATTTATGCAGACTGAAGCACGTGCAGGGTTAAAAAAACATGTTATTCATGCCCAGGTGTGATAGTAATGATACAAGACAGGGGATTGTACATATAACGTGATTTTTTACCACAGCTCCCCGTTTATTAACACACACTGAATTTAGGTTGGTTAATTACAAGGTATTCTAACTCCCCGGCCCCCGTATCCAAAAAAAATGATGGTAAAAAAACCCTCATATCTTTAACTTTTGATGATCCTGTGCAATATTAGAGACTGAAAAAGGATGGTGGCGAAAAAACAAGTAATAAATTTTGTTTTGGACACACTGAAACATGTTTATTCCGGAGTTTGTGTAGTCAAAAAGCAAAGTGACGGCGCAGTGGTGTTCGGCGCAGTGAAAATGGCCGGGAAAAACACATTAATCAAAAAGTTTTACTAAAAGCGGGAAATTTCACATTTATTTTGTACAAAAAAATTTTTTTTTTTATTGAGAAAGGGCGTTTTGGGGGAGATTGGGATCTCGGGGGGGTGAGAATGAGGAACAGCTGGGGAAAACAAGAAGGGGTTCGAGGGGAAGGGGGGACAAAGTTGTGGGGGAAGGAATTAGGGGTGGGGTAGAGGCAGGGGTTTAGACACTTAGGAGGAAGGGGGGGTGACAAAACAAAATCTTTTTTTTTTTTTTC
>JARQOD010000005.1:127425378-127497618 GCA_033576555.1 Oophaga sylvatica | reverse complement strand
CAATGGCACCAACGCCCTTATGGGTTTTGGAACCCAGGGACCCTTTTACCTCCAACCCTCATCTCGCAAACCAGGTCGCTCGTGGTTCACACGGGACAGAGCATCGCATGTGTATTCTCAGCTCCTTTTCTGTATGCGATCTTATATTGATATTTTGTCATATGGGCCACCCACCTCTGCTCCAAGGCCCCAATTTTGCATTTTCTAGGTGGGCTAGGGATTGTTGTCGGTGCGCACCAAGACTTTGGCAAACTTCTTGGTCATCGCCCACACTAACACCAGTAACTCCAACTTGAAAGAGCTCTAGCTGTCTGGGTTTCGTTCTGAGTCATGGAGAGTTCGGCTTACATAGGTAATCACTCGTTCCTTCCCGTCTTGTATCTGGGACAATACAGGTCCTAATCCCTGGAGACACCTATCTGTTGTGAATACCTTGGAGGCGACTTCTGAGCTGGGGCTCTCTCCGGTGGTTGCTGAGGGTAATGAACTAATTACTGAATGGCCTTCAGCTGGCTCTGAATGGTATGATATAAGTGACCTGAGTTCCCAACAGCCTTGCCGGTAATCAATTGTTCCTCCTGCTCTTGCTTGGAGCACATCTTGCTTTCCTGCTCTCATTCAGATAAGTGTTTTGTTTTTTTTCCTCTGTTGGATTTTCACTGCTGGTTTGCTGCTTGCAGTGGACTGCAGCCTGGTCCTCTTTTGGGTCTTGCGCTGCAATTGTGCTCATTGTGTGTTTGCATTTTTGCTTTGTTCCTTTGTCACTTTTTATTTGCTGTGTTGCTGTGTGTTACACCAGAGATCTGATTTAGGTGGTAGAGATCGTGTGATCTCCGGATTTTGTTAATCAGAAGTGTTGGTATTTTTGTCAGGGTTTTTTTGGGTTGCAGTCAGAATTCTTTCCTATACTTTTCCATCTAGACAGATTGGGCCCCAGCGTTTGCTCATTCTATTTTCTGTCTGTGTCCGTGTTTTCTTCTTGTCTAACCGCCATTACATGTTCGGGGGCTTCCTATTTCTTTGGGGATTCTGCTCCGGGGCAGATAGCATTCATCTTTCTGCCTTTAGGTGTAGCTATCTCTCCGGCTGTGACGAGGCGTCTAGGATCACCGTAGGTATGCTCCATGGCTACTTCTAGTGTGGCGGTTAGTTTAGGTTACTGCAATCCAATAGCTTCCAGCCTCTCTGGTGTATTGCTACTTTGGCTATTTTTTTCAGTTTCTCCTCAGCTACCGAAACATAACACCTATCGGTGTGAAGGATGAAAGGTTGAGAGAAGTCTGCAAAGGCCAGTATGGGCGCTTCAGTCAGAGCTCGAAAAAAGGCTTCTTCCAGACTATCTCCCCACTGGATGGTCCGATTCTTCGCAACAGACGGCACTCCTTTCAATAACTCCAGCAGTGGATTAACAATACGAGTGAAGTCCTTCACAAACCATCGATAGTACCCGGTAAGCCCTAGAAAGGCCCGCACGTCCTTCACTGTCTTTGGAGTGGGCCAGTCCTGCACTTCTGCTATCTTCTCATGCGCCGGTCTCACACCCTCAGCGGATACAACATGTCAGAGGTATTCAATTTGCTTGTGGAAAAGATGGCATTTCTGAGGTTTCACTTTCAGGCTGTGCTTCTGCAGCCGACTCAACACCTGCTCCAGCCGCTGGAGATGTTCCTCAAAAGTATCTGCATAGACAATGATGTCGCCCAGATAGATGAGAGTGGCTTCAAAGTTCAGGTCTCCTAGACACCGCTCCATCATTCGCTGAAAGGTTCCCGGCGCGTTGGTGAGGCCGGTCTTGTACAGCCATGGGCACTTGCCAGTATCCACTGGCCAGATCTAATGATGAAAAGTACTTAGCTTTTCCCAGGGCAGAAAACGACTCCTCAATTCTCGGTAGAGGATAAGAGTCCTGGACTGTGCATGCATTTAGTCGTCAGTAGTCAGCAGAAAAACGCAAAGTTCCATCTTTCTTTTGAACTAACAAGATAGGGCTGCCCACGGGCTCTGGCTCTCCCGTATGACCCCACTCTGCAGCATGCGTGTCAACATTTATTTTACTTCCTGGTACATTTGTGGCGGGATCTGTAAATAGCGCTATTGAATCGGTGCAGCATTTCCTGTGGGAATCTCGTGAGATATGGCTGTGGTGTACCCGAAATCATAGTCATGGTGGGCAAAGACATCCCAGTAATGCCCCAGCATAACTTCTACCTGTTGCACCTGTTGAGATGAGAGTCCTGTCACTTCAGCCCGCATCTGTTCCAGGATCCGGCGCCCTTCCCTCATGGTGCTGGACAAAGGCTCTGAGGACATGGTGATGGCTGCAGTCCAGGATCTCTTTATTTCTGTAAGGTTCTATGTATATATTCCTGAAACTCAGTTTGTTCGTCAGCCATTTTACTTTCTGTCTTGCTGCAGCTATCTTGCCCTCAGTCAAAATGGAGTTTCCAGCTTGCATGTTCCCGCCCTGATTCTCTCCTTTGCTTCTTAAGCAGCCACAGCTGAGCAATCAGTGCTTCAGAATCTAGCCTGCAGTGAACCTGTGACTTGACTCCTGTAAGCCTTGGACCTTGTACTCCAGCTATTCCTACTGAGGAACTCTGAAGCACTTGTGGACTCTGAACCCTGCTCTTTGAAAGACCCACGTTTGCATGGACTTACGGTAACAGAGAAGAAGATCCTGAATCTGTATTGGAGAGTGATTGCTGAGCTTGGATTACTCTGGCCTGCTGTGTCTCCTGTTTCTGTGTCTGCAAACTGTGTGACTATTTCTGCCAACTTGTATGAAGTAATACAGGACTTTTCTATATCAAACCTGTGACTCCTGTGTTTTCATCGCACCCAAGCACAAGACGCTATATGAACTGTACTACATACATTACAAGATTCTGAAGCCAAAACGTTAGTGTCTGCTGGGTCTGGAAGGCTGTGTCTGCTGTACTGTGGATATCAGACGTCCGGTTGTACTTTCTGTGATGACAGTGGTTGTGACTTCTCACAACCATTCCAGGTGAGCAATTCCCTTAAGTTTTTTCTTTTTGCAGTGTTACCACAGGTAAACACTATTGTTTTTTTTTTTTTTTTTCCTTTCTTTTCTCTTTTTTGTCTGCTGTAACTCTGGATATCAGATGTCTGGTTGAAACTTTCTGTGATGATAGTGGTTGTGACTTCTCACAACCATTCCAGGTGAGCAGTTCCCTTAATTTTTTTTTTCTCTCTGCAGTGTTGCCACAGGTGAACACTATTGGTTTTTTTTCTCTCCTCTTCTTCCAGTAATCCTGTCTTAAAAGATCTGGAAAATGGAGGCCCGCATAAAGGAACTTTGCGGAGTGACTGATAATATCCTTGCAGATTTGCAGAATATAAAGACCCGTTTTACAAATCTACAGGACCTCAATAATCACAATTTGCAAGTGGTTGGACAGACTACCCAGGATTTGCGAGCCAGGATTGAGGTTCTAGAGGGGCGAGTCCAGGCTCCTGCCGTAGCCCCGAGTGCTGGGATTCCCAAGTTGCCCCCTTTTCGTTTTGGCGGTGAACGTGAGAAATTCAGGGGATTTATTAATCAATGCAATCTTTTTTTTTCTGCACATGCTTCACAATTTCCCACTGAACGATCTAAGGTGCTTACTATAATTATGTTGCTTACCAACAAGGCTTTAATGTGGGCAAACCCTCTGACTGAGACTGAGGATGATTGTTTGAATCACCTTGATGATTTTATTTCAGCCATGGGGCAGGTGTTTGATGACCCCAATCGAGGTGCAACAGCTGAAGCAGCCATGTTAGCTTTGCGCCAAGGTAAGCACTCGGTAGCTGAATATGCCTTGGATTTCAGGAGATGGGCCCTTGATACCACCTGGGACAGTTCCGCCAAAAAATCTATTTTTCGAAAGGGGTTATCTCCACTGATTAAGGATGAACTTGCTCGTGCCGACCCTCCCACTGCGTTAGGTGACTTTATTAACTACTGCATCCGTATTGATACTCGTCTGACTGAACGCAGGCAAGAGAGATGGTTCAAAGCAATCGTACTAACCTTTTCCTACCTTCCTCTCCAGCTAAGGAACCTTTGAGTAGGATTACACGGGAACCTGAACCTGAACCCATGCAGGTAGACTCTTTACAACGACGGGTTAGTGATGCACGCAAGGAACATCGTTTTAAGGAGAATCTATGTTTCTATTGTGGTAAGTCAGGGCACTTCATTATAAACTGCCCCAGCCGTTCTCGTAAGACTACTGCAGCACTCATTCATTGTGAGTGTTGCGAGAGAGGATCTGTCAGGTCCGAGCCTCAGGCTCCAGAGAGATCTGCAGCAACAGATCTTGATTTCTCGGACTTAAACTCCGTTACCTCTGAGGACGTTGACTGTGTAAACGCTGCCATTTTTCAAGTTTCCTCAGCGGTGTCCCAGCTGAGTTGTAAGAAAAACAATTCTCATTGCTTTCTTTCCATCAAACTCTGGGTTGACTCAGCTTGGGTGTCTAGCTCTGCTATGATCGACTCAGGGGCAAGTGGAAATTTTATGGATGTCTCCTTTGCTCTGAAACAGGGAATACGTTCAGTGAAGAAGGCTACTCCAGTACAGATGGAAACTGTGGATGGCTCCCTGCTGACCTCTGGACCAGTGGATCAGGAAACAGAGCCTTTGAGGGTTCTTATGGGTAAAGATCATCAAGAGAAACTGTCCTTTATGCTTATCTCTTCTCCCCACTTTCCCATTATTCTAGGGCTACCATGGCTGCAGGCTCAGAATCCTACCATTAACTGGGAGACCAAGGAATTACACTTTCCAGAGAAACAGATGAGTCCAAAAGTTTCAGCTTGCTCTGTTCCTAAAGGAATCATGTCAGTCCCTGAACTACCAGCTGTATACCAGGACTATGTGGATTTATGTGACAAGAAGAACGCTGACCAGCTTCCTCCTCACCGTCCATATGATTGTCCAATTGAATTATTGCCTGGAGCAGAGATACCTTTTGGTAAGATCTACCCCCTGGCGGGGCCCGAGCTAAAGGCTTTAAAGGATTACATAGATGAAAATCTAGCCAAGGGCTTCATACGCCCCTCTTCATCTCCTGCAGGTGCACCCATCTTCTTTGTAAAGAAGAAAGATGGATCTCTGAGACCATGCGTAGACTATAGGGAACTCAATAAGGTTACTATTAGAAACCGTTATCCATTGCCTTTAATCCCTGAGTTATTGGAGAGAGTGCGACATGCCAAAATTTTTTCTAAACTAGATCTTCGTGGGGCCTATAACTTAGTCCGTATTAGACCTGGGGATGAATGGAAGACTGCATTCAGGTCACGCTATGGACACTTTGAATATCTAGTTATGCCTTTTGGTCTGAGTACCGCCCCAGCCACTTTCCAACACTTGGTGAATGACATCTTCAGGGATCTCCTAGATACATTTGTGGTAATTTATTTGGATGATATTCTAATTTTTTCTAACTCCACAGAGGAACATCATGGACATGTGAGAATGGTCTTGGAACGTCTAAGACAAAATCATCTTTACATCAAACTTGAAAAGTGTGAATTCCATAGGACCGAAATTCAATTTCTGGGGTATGTACTGTCTACACAAGGAATTAGTATGGATGGAAGCAAAACCCAAGCCATCAAGGATTGGCCAAGTCCTAGAAATGTGAAGGAGGTACAGCGCTTCATCGGGTTTGCCAACTTCTATAGACGTTTCATTCGAAATTTCTCTGAGGTAGTGTCACCTATCACTCAACTTACCCGGAAAGAGTCTAGGTTTTCCTGGACTCCCCAAGCCCAGGAAGCATTTTCCCGTCTAAAAGATAAATTTACCACTGCACCTATCCTAGTACATCCCAACCCCGAGCTTGCCTTCATAATAGAGGTGGATGCTTCAGACTGTGCCGTTGGAGCTATACTCTCTCAGAGAACAGGTGAGAAGAATGTCTTGCATCCCTGTGCCTTCTTTTCCCAGCAGTTGTCTTCGGCTGAGAGGAACTACGATGTGGGCAATAGAGAGTTGTTGGCCATTATTGCCGCCTTCAAAGAATGGAGACACCTTCTTCAGGGAGCTGCACAGCAAATAGTCGTCCTGACAGACCATCGTAACCTTGAGTTTATCAGGTCGGCTAAGTGCCTGACTCCTCGCCAGGCTCGCTGGAATCTTTTCTTAAACCAATTTAATTTTATCATCTCTTATAGACCAGGATCGCGCAATGGAAAGGCTGATGCACTCTCTAGGATTTACTCAGCAGAGACACGTCCAATTACTCCTCCTAAGACTATTCTTCCTGACTCTAGATTCCTAGGAGTAATTCATAATCAAGACCTACTTAAGGACATCAAGGAAGCATACCATGCGGATTCCTTTTTGGCACAACCCCCAAGGGACGTAAGTCTTGTCTTTAAGAATGGTGTGTGGATTCAGGGACAACGTCTGTATATTCCTGAAACAGTCAGATTAAGAGTATTGCAACTCATTCACGATTCCAAGATAGCTGGGCATAGAGGAATTCTAAAGACACAGGAATTTCTTTCTCGTTTCTTTTGGTGGCCCACTTGCAGGAAGGATGTTTTGAATTATGTCACTTCATGTGAGGTCTGTGCAAGATGCAAAACACCTCGCTCCTCACCAACTGGTCTGTTACAGCCTCTTCCCACCCCGTCCCGCCCGTGGGGATCCATTTCTATGGACTTCATTGTGGAGTTACCAACCTCTCAGGGGAAGAACACCATTCTAGTGGTGGTTGACCGTCTAACAAAGGCAGCTCATTTTATCCCTTGTGTCGGCTTACCCACTGCAAAACAGACATCAGATTTGATGATTAAAGATGTGTTTCGCTTACATGGAGTACCGGATGAGGTTATTTCGGATCGAGGGGTGCAATTCACTTCTAGGTTTTGGCAAAATTTCTGTGCAGCATTGGACATTAAAGTAAACCTTTCTTCTGCTTTTCATCCCCAGACTAATGGACAGACCGAACGAACCAATCAAACCCTGGAGCAGTATCTCCGCTGCTTTATCTGCCACCTACAGGATGATTGGGTGGATCAACTTCCATTAGCTGAGTTCTCGTATAACAACTCTCAGAGTGCCTCCACTAAACAGTCTCCTTTTTTACTCTAATCTAGGTTATCATCCTAACATTCTACCACGATTTCCCATAGAAACGACTTTACCAGCAGTGGCTGAAAGAATCACGTCTTTACAGAAGAATATGGATCTTCTAAAGGAAAATCTGGAATCGGCTCAAGAAAGGTACAAGAAAGCAGCAGATAAATTTCGTAAACCTGCACCAGCTTTCAAGGTAGGAGACTTGGTCTGGCTGTCAACCAGAAATCTTAAGTTAAGGATTCCATCGTCTAAGTTGGGACATAAGTACATTGGACCCTATAAAATCAGTAAAATTATAAGTGCCGTTGCTTGTCGTCTTCAACTGCCCAGAACTATGAGAATCCACCCTGTCTTTCATGTATCCCTACTAAAGGCTGCGACACCCAATACGTTTCCTGGACGTTCCTCTCCTTGCCCTGACCCAGTGCTAGTCGATGGTCAGGAAGAATTTGTGGTGGAAAGGATTTTAGATTCCAGGTTGTATAGAAATCAGTTACAATATCTGATTAAATGGCAGGGCTACCCAGTGGAGGACAACTCATGGGAACCGGTCAATAACGTTAATGCTCCTCGCTTGCTCCGTCAGTTTCATCAGAGGTACCCACACAAGCCTGGTCTGAGGTCATCCGGAGGTTGTCCTTAAGGGGGGAGTAATGTAAGGTTCTATGTATATATTCCTGAAACTCAGTTTGTTCGTCAGCCATTTTACTTTCTGTCTTGCTGCAGCTATCTTGCCCTCAGTCAAAATGGAGTTTCCAGCTTGCATGTTCCCGCCCTGATTCTCTCCTTTGCTTCTTAAGCAGCCACAGCTGAGCAATCAGTGCTTCAGAATCTAGCCTGCAGTGAACCTGTGACTTGACTCCTGTAAGCCTTGGACCTTGTACTCCAGCTATTCCTACTGAGGAACTCTGAAGCACTTGTGGACTCTGAACCCTGCTCTTTGAAAGACCCACGTTTGCATGGACTTACGGTAACAGAGAAGAAGATCCTGAATCTGTATTGGAGAGTGATTGCTGAGCTTGGATTACTCTGGCCTGCTGTGTCTCCTGTTTCTGTGTCTGCAAACTGTGTGACTATTTCTGCCAACTTGTATGAAGTAATACAGGACTTTTCTATATCAAACCTGTGACTCCTGTGTTTTTATCGCACCCAAGCACAAGACGCTATATGAACTGTACTACATACATTACAATTTCACTGATAACTGAACGGCCTCTGATTGCATCAGTTTTCCGCCATACCCAGCACCTGCGCCACTACACTCCTGGGTGAGAGCGTGAGATCATTCTCCCATAGATTGATACACCGCACCACCACGTTACCGTCGTGGACAGTGGCTAATGTCCAAGCAAAGAGGAGTCCTGAAGGCAGTTGATGTATTGGGGCTGGCTCCATCTGGACCTCTACTCCTTCGAGGGGTGTACAGGCTCGCACGGGCAGCGTGAGCAGTCTGGCCAGGCGGTACAAGCTTGGCGGTGGCCGGGATGATCACCTTCCCCAGAACTTTTCCTTCTGGTGATGTTTCTTGAACCTGGGCCACCCATATCAGTTGTTGGAACACCTTCCTTTGGGGATGCGAGGGCTCCATTGGTTGAGAAAAGCATCTGGTGGCTCACTGACCAGGATGGTCCAGAGTTCCTTCAGCACATTCATCCCTAACGTCACTGTGGGGCCATTGCTAGGGTCTCCGGCGATAAACACTACTCCTTTTCGGCCCACATCTTTGCATCCAGACCACCCCTGCAACCAGGATGGATAATTGGTTGGCCACTGTCAACTTGATCACTGGGCCCTATTCAGGCCGCATCGCCCCAGAAAAATGACGTCTGAAATAAGTTTCTGACATGATGGTCACTTGAGAACTAGCATCAACTAAACAACGGATGGCCCGGCCATCCATTTCAGCCCATACGAGGGGGCACAAAGAAACTAAACTTGCGGGATTTCCTTTCCTCCTTCTTGGCAGCTCAGGCTCCAGGCGGCGTCCCCAGCCACAGAGCCCACTAGTTTAACGGCCGACGGGTCAGTGGCCTACCTCTCCTTCTGGACAGGGCTCGGGGTTAGTTCTACCTCTGAAAGAGTTCAGCACATCCAAGGGTTTTTTCCTCAAACCAGCCCATTCTTCTCGCATATCCTGGAATTCTTTCTGGATTTCTCCAACCCACGTGCTTCTGCCCCAACTTCTAGAAAAGACATAGGCTGATTATCTCGAAGGGGTCCCGCAAGGTCTGTTTAAGCAGTGTCTTGCTGCATGTTCATCTATTGGGTCACAGACTCCACCTCCCTTTGGACACGGCTAAACAAGCGCATCCGCAATTCACCAATATCCATGGGGTCCCCAGGAGCCGGAACATAATAGAACATTTGACTTCCCCATCTAGGGCCATCACAGCAATTTCCGCCTGCATAGCAGGAGTCATGGGGTGCATCCGTAGCATGCCTTTAACCTGCTCGGACCAGTCCCATAACAGTGTATAGCTCCCTGTGAATTTTGGGAGATTGTGGTAAGCTGGCCCTTGGGACACCCTCGGCCGCTTGGTCTGCCACCTCTGGACTTGTGGACTGCATCCTGCCGACTACGCCAAGTGTAAGTAGAGCGCCCACCAGGGCAGTGGTGATCCTCGGTACCGGGCAGCTTCTTAAAGGGGCAGTGTCACGGCAGCAGTGACCCGGTCTTTGGCCCTGTGCATCCGATAAAACAGGTATTTACAAGGGAATAGAGTTCATATTAAAGTGTTTGTGACGCCACCTGTGGAACTCGGCAATAAAAGATGTTAGCCGACAATGCAGATTCAGTCCACTGGGACAGTTGTTGATGCAGCAGAGTTGGTGCAGCCCTCCACAGGCAGGGCTATATCCCAAGGCAGGTGTAGTGTGTTCAAGATAGTAATGATGTAGTATTTGGCAAGAGATGTAGCAGTGCTGAGTGGGTGTTGCAGGAAGAACTTGAAAGGACACAGTGAGGTGCAGTTTCCAAAGCTTTACTCACAGTTCTGCAGATAAAGTGTCCAGGGCACTGGTTACAGATGATGCTGGAGTTCTGATCGCCTGGAAACACTTTGGATTCCACCTTGCCAGTAGGATTTAGAGGCCTTCCTGCTGCGCTCTCTGTTCCTGGCCTCTGCTGCTTATAGCTAAGCTGCGGCCCTCTTTTCTGTTTTTGTTTTTCCAACCTATATAGAAGGCAGAGTGAGCTTATCAAGGATCCCGTCTCTTCTCGCTGGCAACCCTGACTTTTGTGTTACTGCTGTGCTGGCAAGTATCAGTGTGAACAGAGAACTTGCAATTCTCTGTTCTCCAGATGAGACTGTCGGGCTTGGAGTCCCCAACTGGTCCAGGATTCAGGCGTCCACTTTTATCAGAGTTCTACTCTGGGTGCGCTGTGGCATTCAGCTCCTTTCCCATGAGCTTCTCTCCACACGTCCTCTCTCATCCCTGTCTACCGACAGACTGCCCTAACTCCTCCCCCAGCCAGAATGTTCCAAGGAAGCTCCATTAAAATCAGCTGTTAGAGCTCCCCCTTCTGGTCTGGAGTAAAAACAGTGTTGCATGCTGTGTGTTACCTGGCAAGGGTTTCCTCTTTGTTTCCAGGCATGGCATCACCCCCTGTGAAGGAAGCAATGCCACTGTGGTAACCGGACTCCTGGGGTGCCACATAAGCAGGTTGCGGGATGCAGTGACAGGCAGGAGGCAGAGCAAGGGTTAACAAACTATAACAAATTTAATAGAACAAGTAATTCACTCCTTACATGGAGGTAAATGGTTAAAGACAGCATAATAGGAGCAACAAATGTGAAACATTTGCAGTCCAATGAAAGAACTTATCTGTCTTAAGTAATCCTCTGCAGCAGATGATCCCGTAGGGACTGTAGCACTGGCAGAGTCCAGGGGAAACGTTCTCAGATGGGGTCCTTTAAGCAATGGTCCATCTTGTGGCGGCAGCAGTTGGTCTCCGGTACCTTCCGCTGAGCCCCTTGTCCAGAAACAAGTGCAGCCGAAGCAAACAAAGCCGCAGCACTCCCAGAGTCAAATGGGAATGGAGGTGAAGCAACTAGCAGGGAAGGATGCAATAGTCTGTTCGGTATCTGGCTCTCCCTCCTTGGCACGTGTGCGGTACTCACAGTCAATGGGTGCACGACACCTCTCTCTTCGACAGCTGCAGAGTGCATTGCACCTCTCTATCTGGCAGCTACAGAGCACACAGCACCTCTCTCCAGCAGCTGCAGAGCACACAGCACCTCTCTGCGTGGCGGTCCCACTGCAAACGGCGGGGACCAAACAATGCGGCCTGTCGTGGCGCCGGTACTCGGGTCAAGGAGCACGCTGCACACCTCGCTGCGCACTGCTGCTGGCTGGCGCCAAGCTGCCCCGTGCTTTCCCTTTTATTTTACCCCGCCTCCGTGGGTCAAAAGGTTGGTCCGGCTTCTTATTTCTTTCCCCAGTCAACAGGGGAGGCAGCCTCAACAGTTACGAACCCGGCTCGGCACATGCATCCGCAGCCCGGTCCTCTTCCTTACAATGTCACAGCAGGAGTGAAAGGAAGAATAGGAGGAGCAGCAGGTGCATGTGGAGAGGGACATTGAGTTATCCAAAGCACAATCTGGGAACAAGGCTGAAAGTCAAAGAGAAAATGATGACGATGACGTTTCCCATAACTTCCAACTATTGCATGAAGATGCGAAAAGTGTGCTGGTAGACAGGCTATTAATTGCCATTTATGTTACGTGGTGTGGTCAGTTTGACATGAATGACTGTGTATGTGTTAAACAGCTTGAAAGAGGTTCAATACAGTCATATAAGCCCTCACAGATTAATACATATCTTTTCTAGGCAATTAAAGGCTGTCGTGCTGGAAATTTTCGCAAATCAAATTTTCGCGATAAATTTGTTGAACCTGGTGAATTTGAAAACATCGCATCATTTCTATTTTTATATTTCCCCAATATATTTCTCAAAATGGTTGCAATCTGCTATTTTGCTATTTTAAAGATTAACTGGATTATTTTAAGGAACTGTATATACCCTCTATGAATGTTAATCCTTTTTAGGAAATGGCATATGGAAGTTGGAGTTTTACAGTGGGTTCGGAAAGTATTCAGACCCATTTAAATTTTTCACTTTTTGTTTCATTGCAGCCATTTGATAAATGCAAAAAAAGTTCATTTTTTTTCTCATTAGTGTACACTCTGCACCCCATCTTGACTGATAAAAAAAATCAAAAATGTAGAAATGTTTGCAAATGTATTAAAAAGAAAAACTGAAATATCACATGGTCATAAGTATTTAGACCCTTTGCTCAGACACTCATATTTAAGTCACATACTGTCCATTTCCTTTTGATCCTCCTTGAGATGGTTCTGCTGCTTCATTGGAGTCCAGCTGTGTTTAATTAAACTGATATGGCTTGAGTTGTAAAGGCACACACCTGTCTATATAAGACCTCACAGCTCACAGTGCAAGTCAGACCAAATGAGAATCATGAGGTCAAAGGAACTGGCCAAGGATCTCAGAGACAGAATTGTGGCAAGGCACACATCTGGCCAATGTTACAAAACACTTTCTGCAGTACTCAAGGTTCCTAAGAGGAAATGGAAGAAGTTTGGGACCGCCAGAAGTCTTCCTAGACCTGGCCGTCCAGCCAAACTGAGCAATTGTGGGAGAAGAGCCTTGATGAGAGAGGTAAAGAAGTACCCCAAGTTCACTGTGGCTGAGCTCCACAGATGCAGTAGGGAGATGGGAGAAAGTTCCACAAAGTCAACTATCACTGCAGCCCTCCAGCAGTCGGGCCTTTATGGCAGAGTGGCGCAACGGAAGCCTCTCCTCAGCACCAGACATATGAAAGCCCGCATAGAGTTTGCTAAAAAAAAACACATGAAGGACTACCAGACTATAAGAAATAAGATTCTCTGGTCTAATGAGACAAAGATAGAACTTTTTGGTGATAATTCTAAGTGGTATGTGTGGAGAAAAACCAGGCACTGCTCATCACCTGCCCAATACAATCCCAACAGTGAAACATGGTGGTGGCAGCATCATGCTATGGGGGTGTTTTTCAGCTGCAGGGACAGGACAACTGGTTGCAATGGAAGTAAACATAAATGCGGCCAAGTACAGAGATATCCTGGATGAAAACCTCTTCCAGAGTGCTCTGGACCTCAGACTTGGCCGAAGGTTCACCTTCCAACAAGACAATGACCCTAAACACACAGCTAAAATAAAAAAAGAGTGGCTTCAGAACAACTCTGTGACCATTCTTGACTGACCCAGCCAAAGCCCTGACCTAAACCCAATTGAGCATCCTAAATCCAATTGAGAAGACTCATGGCTGTACTAGCTCAAAACGGTGCTTCTACTCAATACAGAGCAAAGGGTATGAATACTTATTACCATGTGATATTTCAATTTCTTTTTTAAAAAATTTGCAAAAATTTCTACATTTCTGTTTTTTTCAGTCAAGATGGGGTGCAGAGTGTACATTAAAGAGCAAAAAATTAACATTTTTGCATTTGCCAAATGGCTGCAATGAAACAAAGAGTGAAAAATTTAAAGGGGTCTGAATACTTTCCGAACCCACTGTAAGTGTAACAAGAGAGAATAAAGAGAAAGTTATCTTACCAGATGGCAACTTTATTTAGGCTTAATTAGCTGTTGCTGGTGTAAATACACTCTGCGACTGGCATTGGGACACGTATTGCTATAAGGTCTTTGAGGGATGATGTCTTTGCGACTTATGCGTAATTTCTTCTTTTTAGCAATAACTGTATGGGGACTTTGTGTGTGAGGCTACTATATATCGGTGCTCTGTGATATTGTAAGTATTTCTTAGATAATCTATGACATTCCCTAATGAATACTCTCGGCATGTAAAGGAGTGTCCAAAAACAATTTAGTCAATTGTTTAGCAACAGGCAAAGGTTGTACTTCAGAATTTTTTTATATTGATTTGATTCTGAAATGGAAAATAAACAAACTTTTTAAATAGTTTTTATAACTGTCTTACCATTTTGCTGTTGCAGAGTCCTTCACCTAGCTGGCCAGCAAAATGTGACACCAACCTGTCAGAGCTCTACTCATGGCTCTAATGGCTCTAATGTTTCTCTGTTCTCTCCACAGGAATGTACATGGAAGTTCACAAAGGTGAGAGGGGGGAATTATTTATTAAGGAGGGCAGCTGACTCTTTGTAGATTGGAAGTCAAGAATATGCTGTAGAAGAGGAAATCGTTCCTGGAATGAAGACATGCAGATGCATTAATGCTAGTGAATCCAACAACACCTTCAATACAAAATACTACATATCCAACATGTATTACTGTTAGCAGGGTAGTAGCAATCATGGTTGTATAGAGTGACCGGGTCCATAGACAATCCTCCACCACCCCAGTGAACTCCTACCTACCGCACATTCAGAAATCTGCAAGCCATTAACCCTCAGACACTTTCAGTCTCCCTACACTCTTCGCTGTCCCCAATCTCCTCTTTTTCTTGTCCTAATCTGGCTGTTCAGCACTACAATGACACTCTTAGAAGCACCCTTGACCAAGTAGCACCGCTCACCCTCAGAACTCCCAAACACACAGTAAAACAGCCTGGCTCACATTGCAAACTCGACTTCTTCAGCGATGCTCTAGGAGTGCTGAACGCCTCTGGAGAAAAACCCGCACACCAGAAGACTTCATCCACTTTAAATTCATGTTAAGAACTTATAATGCTGCCCTTCACCTCGCCAAACAGACCTACTTCACCACACTGATCTCCTCACTAGCCAACAACCCCAAGAAACTTTTTGACACTTTTCACTCCCTCCTCAGGCCAAAAGCACAAGCCCCTATCACAGACATTTGTGCTGATGACCTGGCCTCCCACTTTATAGAAAAAATAGATACTATCCGTCTCCTCTCAACCACCAAGTGCTGTGACTCCCATCCCACCCTGCATTTCCCTGGCTCAATTTCCACATTTGATCCCATCACAGAAGAAGAAGTCTCCAGACTCCTCTCTTCCTCTCGTCCGACTACATGCACTACCGACCCCATCCCCTCACATCTCCTCCAGTCTCTTTCTCCTGTTGTCACAACTCACCTAACTACAATCTTCAATCTCTCACTCTCCTCTGGCATTTTCCCATCCTCCTTCAAACACTCCATCATTACTCCACTACTAAAGAAACCCGCTCTTGACCCTTCCTGCACAAACAACTACAGACCGGTCTCCAATCTCCCCTTCATCTCCAAACTTTTGGAGCGCCTAGTCTACTCCCGCCTCACCCGTTACCTCTCCACTCACTCCCTCCTAGACCCTTCACAGTCCGGCTTCCGACCCCTACATTCGACTGAAACTGCACTCATCAAAGTGACCAATGACCTTCTGACAGCAAAACGTAACGGCGACCACTCTCTGCTCATTCTACTCGACCTTTCTGCAGCTTTCGACACGGTTGACCACCGTCTCCTACTGTCCAGGCTCCACTCTCTAGGTATTAACCCCTTCACCCCCAAGGGTGGTTTGCACGTTAATGACCGGGACAATTTTTACAATTCTGACCACTGTCTCTTTATGAGGTTATAACTCCGGAACGCTTCAACGGATCTTCGCGATTCTGAGATTGTTTTCTCGTGACATATTGTACTTCATGTTAGTGGTAAAATTTCTTCCATATAACTTGCGTTTATTTTTGAAAAAAACGCAAATATGGCGAAAATTTTGAAAATTTAGCAATTTTCAAACTTTGAATTTTTATTCCCTTAAAACAGAGAAATATGTCACACAAAATAGTTAAGAAATAACATTTCCCACATGTCTACTTTACATCAGCACAATTTTGGAATCAAAATTTTTTTTTGTTAGGAAGTTATAAGGGTTAAAAGTTGACCAGCGATTTCTCATTTTTACAACAAAATTTACAAAGCCATTTTTTTTAGGGACCACCTCTCATTTGAAGTCACTTTGAGGGGTCTACATGACAGAAAATACCCAAAAGTGACACCATTCTAAAAACTGCACCCCTCAAGGTACTCAAAACCACATTCAAGAAGTTTATTAACCCTTCAGGTGCTTCACAGGAACTAAAGCAACGTGGAAGGAAAAAATGAATATTTAACTTTTTAGCCACAAAAATGATCTTTTACAAACTTTTTTTTTATTTTCACAAGGGTAAAAGGAGAAAATGGACAGATAAGGTTGTTATGCAATTTCTCCTGAGTACGCCAATACCCCATATGTGGGGGAAAACCACTGTTTGGGCACACGGCAGAGCTCGTAAGGGAAGGAGCGCCGTTTGACTTTTTCAAACTAAAATTGGCTGGAGTTGAGATTGGACGCCATGTCGCGCTTGGAGAACCTCTGATGCGCCTAAACAGTGGAAACCCCCCACAAGTGACACCATTTTGGAAACTAGACCCCCTAAGGTACTTATCTAGATCTGTTGTGAGCACTTTGAACCCCCAAGTGTTTCACAAAAGTTTATAATGCCTGGGTGTGAAAAAAAAAAAAAAAATTTCCACAAAAATGATTTTTTAGTCCTAAATTTTTGAATTTTCCCAAGGAAATTGGACCCCAAAAGTTGTTGTCCAATTTGTCCTGAGTACGCTGATACCCCATATGTGGGGGTGGAAAACTGTTTGGGCGCACGGCAGGGCTTGGAAAGGAAGTAGTAACGTTTTGGAATGCAGACGTTGATGGGGGTCATGTTCCGTTTGCAGTGCCCCAGATGAGCCTAAACAGTGGAAATCCCCCACAAGTGACCCCATTTTGGAAACTAGACCCCCTAAGGAACTTATCTAGATCTTTGGTGAGCACTTTGAACCCCAAGTGCTTCACACAAGTTTATAATGCCCGGGCATGAAAATAAAAAATCCTATTTTTTTCCCACAAAAATTATTTTTAGTCACTAATTTTTTATTTTACCAAGGGTATCAGGAGAAATTGGACCACATAAGTTGTTGTCCAATTTGTCCTGAGTACGCTGATGCCCCATATGTGGGGGGAACCACTGTTTGGGCGCACGGCAGAGCTCGGAAGGGAAGGAGCACCATTTGACTTTTTCCAACCAAAATTGGCTGGAATTGAGATTGGATGCCATGTTGCATTTGGAGAGCCCCTGATGTGCCTAAACAGTGGAAACCCCCACAAATGACCCCATTTGGGAAACTAGACCCCCTAAGGAACTTATCTAGATCTTTGGTGAGCAATTTGAACCCTCAAGTGCTTCACACAAGTTTATAACGTAGAGCCGTAAAATTTAAAAATCATATTTTTTCCACAAAAATGATCTTTTCACCCGAATTTTTATTTTTCCAAGGGTAACAAGACTCCAAAAGTTATTGTGCAATTTGTCCTGAGTACACTGATACCCCATATGTGGGGGTATACCACTGTTTGGGTGCATGGCAGAGTTTGGAAGGGAAGGAGCGCCGTCTCACTTTTTCAACGCAGAATTGGCTGGACGCCATGTCGTGTTTGGAGAGCTCCTGATCTGCCTCAACAGTGGAAACCCCCCACAAATGACACCATTTTGGAAACTAGACCCCTCAAGGAACTTATCTAGATGTGTGGTGAGAACTTTGAACCCCCAGGTGTTTCACTAAAGTTTATAACGTACAGCCTTAAAATAAAAAATCCTTTTTTTTTTTTACAAAAATGATTTTTTCGCCCCCAATATTTTATTTTCACAAGGGTAACAGGAGAAATTGGACCCAAAAGTTGTTGTCCAATTTGTCCTGAGTACGCTGATACCCAATATGTGGGAGAAAACTACTGTATGGGCGCATGTCAGGGCTCGGAAAGGGAAGTAGTGACGTTTTGGATTGCAGACTTTGATGGAATGGTCTGGGGGCGTCATGTCGCATTTGGAGAGCCCCTGATGCGCCTAAACAGTGGAAACCCCCCACAAGTGACCCCATTTTGGAAAATAGACCCCACTAGGAACTTACCTAGATGTGTGGTGAGCACTTTGAACCCCAAAGTGCTTCACAGAAGTTTATAACGCACAGCCGTAAAAATAAAAAATCCTTTTTTTTTTTTACAAAAATGATTTTTTCGCCCCCAATATTTTATTTTCACAAGGGTAACAGGAGAAATTGGACCCCAAAAGTTGTTGTCCAATTTGTCCTGAGTACGCTGATACCCAATATGTGGGAGAAAACTACTGTATGGGCGCATGTCAGGGCTCGGAAAGGGAAGTAGTGACGTTTTGGATTGCAGACTTTGATGGAATGGTCTGGGGGCGTCATGTCGCATTTGGAGAGCCCCTGATGCGCCTAAACAGTGGAAATCCCCAACAAGTGACCCCATTTTGGAAAATAGACCCCACAAGGAACTTATTTAGATGTGTGGTGAGCGCTATGAAGCCCCAAGTGCTTCACAGAAGTTTATAATGTACAGCCGTAAAAACAAAAAAATCTTATTTTTTTTACAAAAATAATATTTTCGCCCCCAGTTTTTTATTTTCCCAAGGGTAACAGAAGAAATAGGACAAATTTCACAATAACTCTTGGGGTCCAGAGTACGCTGATACCCCATATGTGGGGATAAACTACTGTTTGGACGCATGGCAGAGCTCAGAAGTGAAGGAACACCGTTTGACTTTTTCAAAGCAGAATTGGCTGGAATGGAGATCAGACGCCATGTCACATTTGGAGAGCCCCTGATGTGCCTAAACAGCGGAAACCCCCCAATTCTAACTCCAACCCTAACCCCAACACACCCCTAACCCTAGTCCCAACCCTAATCCCAACCCTAACCCTAATCCAAACTCTAACCCTAATCCTAACTTTAGCGCCAACCCTAACCCTAACTTTAGCCGAAACCCTAACCCTAACCCTAATGGGAAAATGGAAATAAATACATTTTTTTTATTTTATTATTTTTCCCTAACTAAGGGGGTGATAAAGGGGGGTTTGATTTACTATTTATAGCGGGTTTTTATGATTGGCAGCTGTCACGCTAAAAGACGCTTTTTATTGCAAAAATAGTTTTTTGCATCGCCACATTTTGAGAGCTATAATTTTTGCATATTTTGGCCCATAGAGTCATGTGAGGTCTTATTTTTTGCGGTACGAGTTGACGTTTTTATTTGTACCATTTTTGAGCACGTGACATTTTTTGATCGCTTTTTATTTCGATTTTTGGGAGGTTAGAATGAACAAAAATCAGCAATTCATGAATTTCTTTTGGGGGAGGCGTTTTTATTGTTCCGCGTGTGGTAAAATTGATAAAGCAGTTTTATTCTTCGGGTCAGTACGATTATGGCGATACCTCATTTATATCATTTTTTTATGTTTTGGCGCTTTTATAGAATAAAAACAATTTTATATAAAAAATAATTATTTTTGCATCGCTTTATTCTGCGAGCTATAACTTTTTTATTTTTTTGCTGATGATGCTGTGTGACGGCTCGTTTTTTGCGGGACAAGATGACGTTTTCAGCGGTACCATGTTTATTTATATCCGTCTTTTTGATCGCGTGTTATTCCACTTTTTGTTCAGCGGTATGATGATAAAGCACTGATTTTTTGCTTCGTTTTTATTTTTTATTTTTTAAGGGGTTCACAAAAGGGGTTAACTAGTGGGACATTTTTATAGGGGGGGTCGTTACGGACGCGGCGATACCATATATGTGTACTTTTATTGTTTTATTTTTTTTATTTACAATAAGTAATGAATTTATTGGGGAATATTTTTTTTTTTTTTTTTTTTTTGGATTTTTTTTTACACATGTTTATTTTTACTTTTTTTACTTTTTTACTTTGTCCCAGGGTGGGACATCACTGTATTTCATCAGATCGCTGGTGTGACAGTGTGCACAGCACACTGTCACACCAGCGATCGCTCAGGCAGTGCAGCAGGCTTCTCAGTGCCTGCTCTCGGCAGGCACTGAGGAAGCCGCCTCCCTCCAGGACCCCAGCGCCATCTTGGATCCGGGTCCTGGGAGGGAGGAAGCCCTCAGAGCAGCGCGATCACATCGCGCTGGTCTGAGGGTCTCAGGGGGGCGCGCAGGGAGCCCCCACACTGCGCGATCCTCCCCTGTGCCCCCAGTACACCGCGATCATGTTTGATCGCGGTGTGCAAGGGGTTAATGTGCCGGGAGCGGTCCGTGACCGCTCCTGACACACAGTCACGGGTGTCAGCTGTGATAATCAGCTGACACCCGGCGGCGATTAGCTGCGCTCCCTCGGGGAGCGCAGCTAATCGCCTATGACGTACTATCCCGTCCATGGTCAGAATGGCACGGGTTTTATGGACGGGATAGTACGTCTAATGTCAGAGAGGGGTTAAGGACACTGTTCTCTCCTGGTTCTCCTCTATCTTTCTGACCGCTCCTTCAGTGTTTCGTTCTCTGGCTCCACTTCATCTCCTCTCCCTCTCACTGTCGGTGTACCCCAGGGCTCAGTCCTTGGCCCCCTTCTCTTCTCTCTCTACACCGCCCCAATTGGACAGACCATCAGCAGATTTGGCTTTCAGTACCATCTTTATGCTGATGACACACAATTATACACGTCATCCCCCGACCTTACCCCGCTGTACTACAGAACACCACCGACTGTCTGTCCGCAGTCTCCAACATCATGTCCGCTCTCTATCTGAAACTCAACCTCTCCAAAACTGAACTTCTTCTGCTCCCGCCGTCTACTAACCTCCCTAAATCTGACATTTCCCTCTCAGTGGGCGGCACCATAATAACACCCCGGCAGCAGGCTCGCTGTCTGGGTGTTATGTTTGATACCAATCTCTCCTTCACCTCCCATATACAATCTCTTGCCCGCTCTTGCCGCCTACACCTAAAGAACATCTCTAGAATCCACCCTTTTCTCACCATGGAAACAACAAAAACCCTCACTGTAGCATTGATCCACTCCCGCCTGGACTACTGTAACGCTCTATTACTTGGCCTCCCCATTACTCGACTATCCCCTCTCCAGTCCATCCTTAATGCAGCAGCCAGGGTTATCCATCTGGCTAATCGGTACTCGGACGCGTCCGCTCTTCGCCAGTCCTTACACTGGCTGCCCATTCATTATAGGATCCAATTCAAAGTACTTGTTCTCACCCACAAAGCTCTCCACAGTGCAGCACCCCCCTACATCTCCTCCCTCATTTCTATCTATCGGCCTAACCGACTGCTGCGCTCTGCAAACGACTTTCGACTAACCTCTGCACTAATCCGTACCTCCCACTCCCGACTCCAAGACTTCTCCCGCGCTGCGCCAATCCTCTGGAATGCTCTACCCCAAGAAATTAGGACTATCCACAATTTGCATGGTTTCAGGCGCTCCCTCAAAACACATCTGTTCAGAGCGGCCTATCACATTCACTAATCAAAGTCATTCTATGTGTAAGTGTGTGTGTGTAGCCCATTCACTATCTCCATCCATCCCTCACTCCCTTAAGATGGCTGGACCATCATTGTAAATGCACCATTGTATATACACACCTGTATTTTGTATCTCCCCCACCTCATTGTAGATTGTAAGCTCTCACGAGCAGGGCCGTCTTATTTTGCTTTAATTACTGTATTAACGTTGTGACTTATGACTTGTGTTTTGAAACTGTTAAACTGTAAAGCGCTGCGGAATATGATGGCGCTATATAAATAAAGATTATTATTATTATTATTATTATTATAGACAAAGGGAAACTGTTAGTGTCTTTTTCAGCTGGATGTCTATCTTATAATTCAGTTGAAATGTACTGTGGAATAGAGAGCCACCGGCTCTCTGCACCGCAATTGCAATACAAGCCAGCGGCCTATAAGAGGCCAGCAGCCAAAGTCAGCAAATCGTGCTCAAGGTATGGAGCAGGAAGAGGACATTTCTCAGGGTGGGAGAAGAATCATTTATTTATTTTTTAAATGATTTGGACAATAACCGGATGGAGGATATTATTAAAGAAAGGGGCCAGAATCCTGACATTTTTACAGGATGGGGGATATTATTATGGAATGGGGTAAGAGTAAGGGACATTATTACTGTATATGGGCCAGAATAAGGAGCATTTATTATCAGTTTATGGTAGCAAGTGGGGGACAATACTTCTGTATGGGAGGGGGCAGAATAAGGGAGACAATTACTCTACAATGGGAGACAGTAATAATATTTCCCATTATTGCCCATACATTACAAATTATTATTAATTTATGGTGCCACAACTTAGGACGTTCTAACTATATTGAGGCGTAAGAGTTGGATGCTATTACTATATAGGCGAGGTAATCGTGTTCTTTACTACTGTATTTTTGCCACTTGACAGGGGACATTACTGTTATATTTCAATGCAAAGATGGACTTTACAAAGATAAATGTTAGTATTCCACAGGGGCCAGAAAAGGGGACTTATGCATTGATAGAGTGTGTGGGGGCCACAGAGGGGGATAATTTCTACTGTGAGGGGGTAATAAAGACACCTCAGCTGTAATATATTTTATTTTTGTGGATACGATTACTATGGGGGGACAAAAGGAAGGTATAATTACTGGACAGGGAACTAGAGCGGTACTATTGTGTTTTTCTTCTTCATCTGGTGCAGTGTACAAGTGGGGAAAAGTGTAGAGGGTGATGTGGAAAAAATTATTCACAGTGTGTGTGTGTCCTAGCTAGTACTAGTACTGTAGTTTTTATGACAATCAATATAGTGGCATTTTTCAATTACTATGTGACAGTAATATGTGGTCCAGTCAAGTATTTGTCCCTTATATAGGGTATTAAAGGAAAAAAGTTGCCCTCAGCAAAGCCATGGGCAGAGTGACCCATGACCTGGTTTGTAGGCCAAGCAAGGGTTAAAATATAAATATGAGAAGAAGCGCGGGCTCTGTGTGGTCAAAAGATTAGAGGTGTTGGACAATAAGGGGGATGTTTAGCAGGGTTTATCTGTCAACAAAGGCGTGATGGCTAGCAATTGGCATGAGGCACCAAGAGCAAGGGTCCCGCTCTCATGCCCCTTTTAATTTAGGGGTTTAAGTAAGGTAAAATATCCAAATGTTGGATGATGATGTCGTTGGGTCATTTTGGTGTGCGGTGGTGAGGGGGTTCTTGAAGTTGGTGGCAAAATTGGTGTACATCAGGTGGATAGTAACCTCTCCTTTATGTTTGGATTTTGGTTAATTGTCTGGCGTATTTTGAGACTCTACAGGGTGGGGCCCCAGGAAGTCAGTGTTATGGAAAAGGTTTTCTGGCAACAAAGGTGCCCCCGAGCTTGTGGTCGCGGCTGGGGGTAATGCTGGATGGCTTACAAGTCTACAAAAAAAAATTTTTTGTAATCATCACAGGTGACTTTGTACTTTTCTGAATCATCTTTTTGTTCTGATTTCAAAAATGTATATAGTTTTTCTGTAGCACATATAGTTTCCATGGAGCAGCATCATTATTATAAGGTATAGGAAATATACTGGCGACATTAAGAAAACAGTACATAGAAAAAAAATGCTTCACCTTACAAAACAGTTTTATTGAACGAAAATAATTTCACATGCAAAATAGAAACCAAAATCTGAGCAGAAATTAAAAGTGCTTGACATTAGACTATCGTTGGTACGATTTTTCAGGGTTCAACAGTAATCTGCCTTCCTTGAGTCATTCCAAAAACCTGGTAGCGGTGTTACTAATCTCATCTCATTACTAATGAGATGATGTGTTTTGAAGGAACTCTAAATGATAAGGAATTGTGCTCTTGGAAAAGCTTCAAGTGCATCTGTGAAAACTTCTTAGGAAAAAAAAAATCTCCAGAATATGTTGAAGGTGTTGAGGAACTTGCTAAATGCATACCAGTGTCTTGGATGTCGCATGTCTCTGAAAATGCACTTTTTGCATTCACATTTAGATTTCTTGCCTCAAAATCTTGGAGATGTAAGAGATGAACAAGGCGAGCAGTTTCACCAGGACATTAAAGTAATGGAACACTGCTACCAGGGTTTTTGGAATGACTCAAGGAAGGCAGATTACTGTTGAACCCTGAAAAATCGTACCAACGATAGTGAAATGTGAAATTATTTTCGTTCAATAAAACTTTTGTAAGGTGAAGCATTTTTTTTCTGTCATTAGCTCTCTGATCTGAAGACCAACAAATACTCCTTCCTTCAGTTTTGCTGGTGAAATGCTGGAGAATTTCTGTGAAATGTACTGTTCTGTCAAATTATGACAAGAGCATTCTTAAAGTGATACCTTTATTGGCTAACCAGAAAATTATATGTTCGCAAGCTTTCAGAGCTCAAAGGCTCCTTCTTCAGAGCTCTTTGAGCTCTGAAAGCTTGCGAACATATAATTTTCTGGTTAGCCAATAAAGGTATCACTTTAAGAATGCTCTTGTCATAATTTGACGGAAAATATTCACATTGATTTTTCTGGCTAACACGGTACCACAATATAATTTATTATTGTACAGCATGTGAATTGTACTGGAACACTTGTGAATTTGTCTTTGCCATGGCTTTCACAAAGTTTTTAATCAATCCCAACTTTATATGTAGTGGAGGAAGAAAGATTTTTGTTGGAGCAACTAAAGGATTATGCTGAACATTGTCTCTACCTGGAGCATAGATGTTTCTCTATCCCCAATCACAACGAACATAATGCTCTACTGTATTTCTACTGTCCCATAAACACAAGAAGCAACAATATTTTGTGAAACCTCCTTGCATTCCCATTAGCAGACCACTTTCAAATCTCCACAGACATTCCATTGATGATGCTTATATTGTATAGCATCCAAAACAACTGATATATTTTCATAACTTTTCTTTAGATGACATGAGTGAGCAATAGGGATTGATGGTTTCATATTTCCATTGTGAAGCAACACTGCTTTAAGGCTAAGTTCACACGTTGCGGAATTGCCGCGGAAATTTCCGCGGCAATCCCGCACTTCTCCCGCAGGAAATACGCACGTTTTTTGTATGCTGATTCCCGCCAGAATAATAGCGTTTTGCAAGTGTAATTAGCTTGCAGAATGCTAGCGTTTTCCTAGCGATCTGTAGCATCGCTTGGAAAACTGATTGACAGGTTGGTCACACGAGTCAAACATCGTGTTTGACTCGTGTGACCAACTTTTTACTATTGATGCCGCCTATGCCGCATCAATAGTAAAAAGATCTAATGTAAAAATAATAAAAAAAATAATAAATAATGATATTCTCACCTTCCGGCGGCCCCCGCAGCCTTCCCGCCTTCAGCAACGCTCCCGGCAACTCCGGTCCCAGGAGTGCTTTGCGACAAATCACACCGATGACGTAGCATCTCGCGAGACCGCTATGCCATCTGGGTGATTCTCGCAAAGCACTCCTGGGACCGGGAGTTGCCGGGAGCATCGCTGAAGGCGGGAAGGCTGCGGGGGCCGCCGGAAGGTGAAGGAATATCATTATTTTTTATTTTAATTATTGTTTTACCAGGGATATGGTACCCAGGGCCTGGAGGAGAGTCTCCTCTCCTCCAGACCCTGGGTACCACCGCACATGAACCGCTTACATTCCGCAAAATTAATGAACATGTTGCTATTTTTTCCGCGAAGCGTTTTTTTCGCGGAAAAAAATGCAACATGTGGCCAAAACATGCGGAATCAATTAACATGTATAGGATGCTTAATGCTTGCGTTTTTATCGCGTTTTTACCGCGGAAAAAACGCGAAAAAAACCGCAATTATTCCTGATCGTGTGCACTTAGCCTTAAACTTCTCTGGGATGAGTCAATAAACAATCGCCAATCTGCAACAAAATACTCTTGATTCAGTTCTTCAAAGAGGCCATTCACATTGTTACAGTACATCATCAGGAAGAAGATTCTTCTGTTTCAACATAGATGCAAGAAGATCAGCTTTATCTTTTGACAATAAAAGGTCTCTGATGATATAATTTAATTCATGTTGAGTAAAGCCCCCGTCTCACATAGCGATACACCAGCGATCCCGACAACGATCAGGATCGCTGGTGTGTCGCTACATGATCGCTGCTGAGCTGCCAAACAGGCAGCTCAGGCAGCGATCAGCACATCGACAATGCTGGTAACGTCGCTTAGTGCAGCTGGTAACCAAGGTACACATCGGGTTTCCAGGCGCTGCGCGGTGCCTGGAAACCCGCTGTGTACCTTGGTTACCAGCTCCCTGCATCAGGGCGCTGGTATCCAAGGTACACATTGGGTTTCCAGGCACAGCCCCGCACCTGGAAACCCGCTGTGTACCTTGGTTACTAGCGGATCGCTGGTCTCCCGCCTGTCACACGCAGCGATGCGTGCTGGCCAGCGGGAGACCAGCCATCAAAAAAATGTCCAGGACATTCAGCGACGATCAGCGATACCCAGCAAGGGGGATGATCGTCGCTGAATGTCACACACAGCGATATCGCAGGGGAGATCGCTGTTGCGTCACAAAACTAGTGACTCAGCAGCGATCTCGCTAGCGAGATCGCTGTGTGAGATGGGGGCTTTAAGCGTTCTGGCTGCTCCATCAGGTACATACTCATCTTGACTTGAGTTCTCCATGTCTTCGCCAGTAGCTTCAGTTTCATAGTCTTCATATTCTACTTCATTTTCATCCAATCCAGACAATGGTGGTACAGGAACTGGCAAGGTACCATCATGTGGAACTGGCCTAATCGCAGATTCAAGTTCAGGGCAATTAATCTTATGTTTGTTCTTTGTAGAAAAGCCTTTCAGTTTGACAAAACAAAAGTAGCAGTCATCACTATGATTTTTGGGTTCTCTCCAAATCATGGTAACAGCAAATGGCATAGCCACTTTCCTCATATTCAACCAGTCACAAAGACTATTTGAACAACTTGAGCATATCACGAGGGGCCCAGCTTTTGTCTTGATCACCAAGTGGACACTTAAAGTACATCTGGTACATCTTTTTAATATCATAAGTGATTGAACGTACTTGACCTTTTGGTGTAAACGAACCACACAAATAGCAGAATCTGTTCGGATGATTGATACATTGTCGGGGCATTTTTCTCCTTTAAATCAGATCAAACAGTAGAGTAAGTTCTGTTCAATGGTGATGACAAACTAAAAAAAAAAATGCAATGAGCCGACCGACTTTATGTAGATATTTCCCCAGAGATGACAGGGGCAGCTTGTATTTAGAGCTGATTTTACTGGAGGTAATCTGGTAGATAACTGTTTACAGCTTTGAGGTAAATGGGTAAATGGCCTATTCCTTAGAGATGAACATTTGCAGACAGGCAGTTTCTCAGTGTGATATTGGCTGCTTTCAGGTTCTCTCTCTGTGGAGACCCTCACTCAGTTACACCTCAGTGGCTGAGCTGTTTTCTTCCCTGTGAGGCGACATGCCCTCCCAGAAATGCAGTGAAAATCCTCTCGCAATGGTGGCTGTCCTATGCCTTCCTTTCTATCTCCCTGTGGCAGGGCTCAGATCCCTGTAGAGGCCTGTCTCCTGTCAGAGTCTCACATACCAGTCCTTGCTGCCATCACCAACCTTTCCTGACTGACTTAAATCTTGCCTCATAACAGTTAGCTCCTCCCCACAACATGTGATTTTCTTAGAAGCAGTCATTGGTTGACTGCACTGTCAATACTCCTTCCCATAAAACTCATTAACCCCTTAACGACCGCCGATACGCCTTTTAACGGCGGTCATTAAGGGTATTTAAACCACAGCGCCGTTAATTAACGGCGCTGTGGAAAAAGTGAATAGCGCCCCCCAGAGGCGCATTTTCTCCGGGGTCTCGGCTACCGGGGGTAGCCGAGACCCCAGAGAACATGAATCGGGTCGGTTTTTACCGACACCGATGTTGCGATCGCCGTTATTAACCCTATAACGGCGACCGCAACAAAAAAAAAAAAGTTGTGCCATTTAATTTCTCTGTCCTCTGATGTCATCGGACATCAAAGGACAGAGAAAAAGGGTCCCCGGGACCCCCATGTGGCCCCGATCCCCTGCATGTGGCCCCAGGGCCCTCCGGTGTCCCCGGTGCCAGCGCTGTGAAGAAAATGGCGGGCGCATGCTCAGTGCGCCCGCCGCTATGTGGCGCTATGTGCTGGGGGGATGGGCAAATATTCTCTGGGGTCTCAGCTACCGGGGGTAGCCGAGACCCCAGAGAACATGATCCGGGTCGGTATTCACCGATCCCGGTGCTGCGATCGCGGCTATGCAAGTGACGCGCACCACACTGAGGTGGTACCAGGGCTATGGGGTACTCGGCACCGAGCCCATTGATTTCTATGGGAGATGTCACTGGCAGCGGGACTCGGTCCGTGGCCCTGGCGGTCATGCAATGGGGGATATTTACAGGGGAATTGTAGATTAGAATAGTTCGTGACACCACCTGTGGTTTCTGATCAATTGGACCAGCGCTGCTATATGGATCTTCCTAGGGGATGTTATGAGGCAGCTGGATGGTAAGTCTCCCACAGGCGAGACTGGTCCCTGGAAGTCTATGGTGGTGCAGGATGTAGTAAATGAAACAGTCTCACACAAGGCAATCTCTTTCCATACCTTTACTTGTAGATGTTTCAGGCAGGTCCCGGGAAGCTGGTCGGGGTGGAGAATGCACATTCAGGATAACCGCTGAGCAGGTTAGAGGCCTCCTTTAACCTTGTATATGTGTGAGTACAAACTTGCATGAAGTCAAGTTAACTCTGCTAATCTCCAGCTTGTTCAATAGCTGCAACGCCCGGCTGACATTGTGGTAGAGCCTTCTATGTCTCTGATTATCAGATGTTGAAAGAACTAAGTCTATATTTGCTGATCAGGCTAGACTCCTGTTCTCCCTGACTCCGGTTACGTACCAACGCTTAGGGCTACCTTCTGCGACTTGTAGTCCAGAAAGCCTCCGGTTTTCTTATTACTAGGCGTGAAGCACTAGCAACGCTTCGGACCTCGGTGTCCGGCTAATTTGAGTGAGGGTGATCTGTCCCTTTGTCACTCTTACTTCTCCACTCGCCCTTCGCCCTGCTCTCGCTCTTAACATAAGCACGTGTAGCAAGCGTGCCAAGGTCAGATTTCCTTCAGTGCTCACTGACCTGTTTCTCAGTTGACTCCTTGGTATAACTGCTGTAATTCCTTTCCTTCCTTCTTAGGAACGCAGGCAGATTGTTCTGAGTAGCAGGTTAAGGGGTAGCTCTGACTTGGCTAGGATGATTCACTTCACCCGTACTAGCCTCCACTTTCTTGTCAGATGAGCTACACAAGCTCTGTCAGGATTCAGACTTCTCTCCTCTACCTCCGTCTGTCTGAAGATGGAAGGGATGACTCACTCCTGAGCCACCCTAGGCTTGACTGCACTGTCCTAAGACAGGAAACAGACTGACTGACTGAACCCTAACTTTGCTTGCTACGTTACACAACTAAATAGCCTGATATGCCCCTAGTGGCAATGCTGAGAAGTGTGCGTGAATGAATATCAAGCTTCATGGTTACCTTCTTGTGCATTTTCCTGGAATATGTGTGCCTGCGTAACTGGGCCACACACAAGAATAGAGGCGATCGCAAAAAAAAAAATTATTTCTCTCCCCTCTGATGTGATCGCACATCAGAGGGGAGAATATGAGGGTCCCCGTGTCCCCCTGAACCCCCCTATACTTACCGGTGTCCTCTGGCAGGTCCCCCTGGCCTCCTATCCTCCCGGTCTTCTTCCTGCAAAAAAAAAATGGCGGGCGCATGCGCAGTGCGCCCGCCGATATGCTTGGCGGCAGATTCAAATTTTTTTTCATTCATTCTCCAGAAAGTGCATTTTGATCACTGTGATAAACTATCACAGTGATCAAAATAAAAAAAACAGTACATAACCCCCCATTTATCACCCCCTTAGTTAGGGACATATAATAAAAAATAGAAATTATATTTATTTTCATTTTTCGGTTAGGGTTATAATTAGGGTTAGGGTTAGCATTAGGGTTAGGGTTAGCATTAGGGTTAGGGTTAGCATTAGGGTTAGGGTTATAATTAGCGTTAGAGTTAAGCTGGGTTCATACTGCGTTATGGCAGTCCGTTAACGCTGCCATTCACCCCCATTTGAGGGCGCATCGCGACGCATTCCGTAAAGCGGCATGCGTTTGCGACGTGCCATCATTCAGTGACGGAGCCTCGGACGCGGGCTGCAGCGTCTGGGCTCCGTCACCGCTAGCGCAGATGAATCATCTGCTGATTCCTCTGCGCTAGCGGGTATAGCATAACGCGATCGCGTTATACTATACCGTTACCAGCCCGTCAACGCTATGTGTTGAACGGGCTGGTAAAACGCAAAATGAACCTAGCCTTAGGGTTAGGGTTATAATTAAGGTTAGGGTTACAATTAGGGTTGGGATTTAGGTTAGGATTAGGGTTGGGATTAGGGTTAGGGGTGTGTTGGGATTAGGGTTGGAGCTAGAATTGAGGGATTTCCACTATTTAGGCACATCAGGGGGTCTCCAAACACGACGTGGCGTTCAAAAAGTCAAATGGCGCTCCCTCCCTTCCGAGCCCTGCCGTGCGCCCAAACAGTGGTTTACCCCAACATATGGGGTATCAGCGTACTCAGGACAAATTGCACACCAATTTTGGGGTTCTAATTTCTCCTGTTACCCTTGGGAAAATAATAAAAAGCTGGCTAAAAAAATCATTTTTGAGAAAAAAAATGATTTTTTATTTTCACAGCTCTGCGTTTATAAATTTCTGTGAAACACTTGGGGGTTCAAAGTGCTCACCACACATCTAGATAAGTTCCTTAAGGGGTCTAGTTTCCAAAATGGGGTCACTTGTGGGGGGGTTTCCACTGTTTAGACACATCAGGGGGTCTCCAAACACGACGTGGCTTTCAAAAAGGCAAATGGCGCTCCCTCCCTTCCGAGCCCTGCCGTGCGCCCAAACAGTGGTTTACCCCAACATATGGGGTATCAGCGTACTCAGGACAAATTGCACACCAATTTTGGGGTTCTAATTTCTCCTGTTACCCTTGGGAAAATAAAAAATAGCTGGCTAAAAAAATCATTTTTGAGAAAAAAAATGATTTTTCATTTTCACGGCTCTGTGTTTATAAATTTCTGTGAAGCACTTGGGGGTTCAAAGTGCTCACCACACATCTAGATAAGCTCCTTGGGGGGTCTAGTTTCCAAAATGGTGTCACTTGCAGGGGGTTTCTACTGTTTAGGTACATCAAGGGCTCTGCAAACACAACATGACGCCCGCAGAACATTCCATCAAAGTCTGCATTACAAAATGGCGCTCCTTCCCTTCCAAGCACTCCCATGCGCCCAAACAGTGGTTTCACCCCACATATGGGGTATCAGCGTACACAGGAAAAATTGCACAACAACTTTTTGGGTCCAATTTCTCCTGTTACCCTTGGGAAAATAAAAAAAATAGCGGGCTAAAGAATCATTTTTGAGGAAAAAAAAGATTTTTTATTTTCACGGCTCTACGTTTATTAATTTCTGTGAAGCACTTGGGGGTTCAAAGTGCTCACCACACATCTAGATAAGTTCCTTAAGGGGTCTAGTTTCCAAAATGGTGTGATTTGTGGGGGGTTTCGACTGTTTAGGCGTATCAGGGGCTCTCCAAACGCGACATGGCGTCCAATTTCAATTCCAGCCAATTTTGGTTTGAAAAAGTCAAACGGCGCTCCTTCCATTCCAAGCCCTGCCGTGCGCCCAAACAGTGGTCCCACCCCACATATGGGGTATCAGCGTACTCAGGACAAATTGGACAACAACTTTTGTGGTCTAATTTTTCCTGTTACCCTTGAGAAAATAAAAAATTGGGGACTAAACGATCAGGTTTGTGGAAAAAATATGACTTTTTATTTTCATGCCCGGGAGTTATAAACTTCTGTGAAGCACTTGGGGGTTCAAAGTGCTCACCACACATCTATATAAGTTCCTTAGGGGTCTAGTTTCCAAAATGGTGTCACTTGTGGGGAGTTTCCACTGTTTAGACACATTAGGGCCTCTACAAACGCGACATGGCGTCCAGCCAATTCTGAGTTGAAAAAGTCAAACGGCGCTCCTTCCCTTCCAAGCTCTGCCATGCACCCAAACAGTGGTTTACCCCCACATATGGGGTATCAGCATGCTCAGGACAAATTGCACAAAACTTTTGGGGTCTTGTTACCCTTGGGAAAATAAAAATTGGGGTGAACAGATCGTTTTTGTGGAAAAAATATGATTTTTTATTTTCACGGCTCTATGTTATAAACTTCTGTGAAGCACTTGAAGGTTCAAAGTGCTCACCACACATCTAGATAAGTTCCTTAGGGGGTGTAATTTCCAAAATGGGTTCACTTGTGGTGGGTTTCCACTGTTTAGACACATCAGGGCCTCTACAAACACGACATGACGTCCAGCCAATTCTGCGCTGAAAAAGTCAAACGGCGCTCCTTCCCTTCCAAACTCTGCCATGCACCCAAACAGTGGTTTACCCCCACATATTGGGTATCAGCATGCTCAGGACAAATTGCACAAAAACTTTTGAGGTCTTGTTACCCTTGGGAAAATAAAAATTGGGGTGAAAAGATTGTTTTTGTGGAAAAAATATGATTTTTTATTTTCACTGTTCTATGTTATATACTTCTGTGAAGCACTTGGAGGTTCAAAGTGCTCACCACACATCTAGATAAGTTCCTTAGGGGGTCTAGTTTCCAAAATGGGGTCACTTGTGATGGGTTTCCACTGTTTAGACACATCAGGGCCTCTACAAACGCGACATGGCGTCACACAATTCTGTGTTGAAAAACTCAAATGTCGCTCCTTCCCTTGCGACCTCTGCCGTGCGCCCAAAAAGTGGTTTACCCCCACATATGGGGTATTGGCTTATTCAGGAGAAATTGCACAATAATATTGTGGTTCATTTTTTCTTTTAACAGTTGTGAAAATAAAAAAAATAGGTTCCGAAGTAAAGTTTTTGCAAAAAAAGTTAAATGTTAATTTTTTCCTTCCACATTGCTTCAGTTCCTGTGAAGCACGTAAAGGGTTAATAAACTTCTTGAATGTGGTTTTGAGCACCTTGAGGGGTGCATTTTTTAGAATGGTGTCACTTTTGGGTATTTTCTATCGTATAGACCCCTCAAAGTGACTTCAAATGTGATGTGGTCCCTAAAATAAAAATGGTGTTGTAAAAATGAGAAATCGCTGGTCAACTTTTAACCCTTATAACTTCGTAACAAAAAAAAATGTTGGTCCCAAAATTGTGCTGATGTAAAGTAGACATGTGGGAAATGTTATTTATTAGAAATTTGTGTGACATATCTCTCTGATTTAAGGGCATAAAAATTTAAAGATTGAAAATTGTTAAATTTTCAAAATTTTGCCATATTTCCGTTTTTTTCATAAATAAACACAAGTCATATCAAAGAAATTTTACCACTAATGTGAAGTACAATATGTCACGAAAAAACAGTCTCAGAATCAGCGGGATTCGTTAAAGCGTTCCAGAATTATAACCTCATAAAGTGACAGTGGTCAGAATTGTAAAAATTGGCCCTGTCATTAAGCTGCAAAATGGCTGTCACTAAGGGGTTAAAACCTTTACTGATGTTGTCCCTGTAAGAAAATTCAGAATTAAGAAAAACAAAGAAATGGGAATAACATAGGAAAAAACACATACACTGAAAATGCAGAAATAACGTAATAACAAAAATACTTCTATCTCAGAAACTTTATGTGAACAAAACTAAGCATATTTTTGGAATCAGCACATCAAACTCCATAAAACAGACATATTACCTTTGCTGATGATTTTTTTTGTTGACCAGTGATATTATTTACTGGTTTCCGAGGTTTTGGAGCTCTAAGAACATCCTTACAAAAAGTTATTTATTGTAATGTTTGTTAATAAAAGGTCAATTTGAGCAGTTTATCCAATTCATTGTGGGTTTTTCTGTGGGAGCAGGGCAGGGTTGTAAAAGGGTGGGGTTGATATAGAAGGGGGTCAGTTGGAAGGAAGACTCTACAATACCACAGTCATGGTATATTGGTCTTGGTATAGTGGATTTTGTTCAGGACAGGATGGAGGTTATACTCGGACACCATGTGGTGATAATATATGGTCAATGTGTGGTGGTATTTATTTCCTTCACGTGGTTTATTATTGATATATTAGCTCTGGTATAGGTGACTTGTTCAGTAACAATAGGTGATATTTGGCAACTGTATGACTGCTTATCAGAAGCATTACTTAGAAAATCATGTTATTGCCATGTTTTATATGTGATTTATATATTTTATCTAACAAAAAATTTATGGGGGAAAGAGGCAAACAAGTTTTAGGCTCTAGACTGCTACAGGGACGCATACAGCTGACCGACATACCGGTACGGAATCGGGTTCAAATATCTGCTAAGAGCAGAATACAAACTCCATATCAGGGAGATCTGAAAATGAAGGATGGAATGAAAATTGCATACAGAAACTTAGTGCAGTTTTCCAACTACAGGTCACCAATAACATATGTAAAATATTTTTTTCCACATCGCAGGTTTCTTTAGCCTTTAAATCTGTTGTGCGGGAGCTGTAGATGGCAACGCGGACAAGCAGAGATTACAGTACGACACAGTGGTGAGATTTTCCCTAGGTCCTCACAGCTGTCAGCCTTGTGTTTACATACATTGTGAATGACATTATTCTCTCAGTTCCAAGAACAGATTTGTTTGCCCAGCCTCCATTCACTAGTTCGATTTATAGTTGTTTCTTATTTCCTGCTGTTTTGCGATTAACCTGTTTACCTTCTATGAGAACAAATGATAGAAGCTTCTCATATCACCTCTATTGACAAAACAAGGTTAGCTCATATAGATGGGTGACCCCATGTGTTTCTAGGCCAGTTATTCCCATGTGTTTCCAAGTAAGCCTGGACTTAGACAATGACTATGGCTGGCTTAAGAAAGAGAAATGATTTATACCTAAACATGGATACCCTCTAGGTCAAGCTTATCTATATAATCGTCTTATCCTGTCTGTCTGTCTGTCCAGGAAATCCCGCGTCGCTGATTGGTCCGGCCGCGGCCAATCAGCGACGCAGGTCTAAAGGGTATGTCACACTAAGCGAGATCGCGCAAGCGACAGCGATTTTATGACGCAGCAGCGACATCGTTAGCGACGTCGCTGTGTGTGACATGTAGCAGCGATGTGGCCCCCGCTGTGATGTCGCTGATCGTGCACGAACGGTTTGGGCCGTATTTTGATCGTTGGCGTCCTGCTGGTGAGCCTGAATCGCTGTGTTTGACACCTTTTGTGAACGATGTGAGACCTCGTTGATGACTCATATGTCAGCGGCGCAGGTGGGACTAGGTTTTCTTTAGTAACGCCCCTCAGCTCCGATTGGAGGCCACAACATCACCTCAGCAATAAATGAAAACGTAACTGCGCCCCCATCCATTGTTCCAGAGCGCTTTATGGATGACTCCAACGTTCTGTCCTTTGTGCGTTGTTGTGAGGATAGTATCGTGTGTGGGTTTTGCGATCCTGTCAGAGTCGCTACAGCGCTTTATCTTTGCCATTTGGATCTTCTGGATATTTGGATTTCACTTGCAAGGTACATATTGTTTGTGATGTTGTGTGATGCGTTTTTTGGTTACACCTTTTATTTTTGTCTGCTTACCTCCAATATTTATACAGACATGTTGCCGTGATTATTTTTTTATTTTTCCGCGCCCACCACTGCAATTTTAAGAACTTTGCTTTTTGAGGTAATTTTTTTTTGGTTAGATTTGATCCTCCATACCATTGGATAACCTAGCAATCTTTTGACAGCCGCGCCCACCCCCCACCATTTTAGGCTTTTGTAAACTGTTTTTTCAATGTTAACTGAAATATTAACAATAAACAATTCCTTTTTTTTTTTTATTCTTTGTTTTATTTATTTAAACACTTTAGTAGTAATAGTAATTAACTTTTCTCTTCTTTACCGGACAGGTTGCACATAATGAACCTGACCACCGCGGAGCGTGTGATTGTGGCAGCTGCATTACTGATGGAGGGAGATCGACAAGAAGAGGCGCAGGTGGAAGAGAGGCGCCCCAAATGAAAGCGTCGCATGTGGACCAGAGAATGGCTGGAGCAGAGGTCCAAATTCACCCACATGCATCTAGTGAGGAAGTTGCAGGAGAAGAATCCGAAAATTATCTACAGATGTCGGAGGATTCATTCAAGCTCCTACTGGAATGTGTGAGGCCACTCATTGAACGGCAGGATACACGGATGCGTGCAGCTGTTTCAGCAGAGGAACGTTTGGCAGTAACGCTGCGATTTCTGGCAACCGGACGTTCAATGAAAGACTTGCAATTTTCTTCTGCTGTTTCTCGATCGCTCCTTAGCGTATTAATTCCAGAGACATGCAACGCCATCGTCCGCAGTTTACGGAGCTACATGCCTTTTCCAAAATCAGTGGCGGAATGGCAAATAATTGCCTCTGATTTTGAATGGATTTGGCAGTTCCCAAACTGTGGTGGTGCCTTGGATGGCAAACATGTGCGGATCACGCAACCAGCCAACAGCGGATCCTATTTCTATAACTACAAGGGCTACTTCAGCATGATCCTCATGGCCCATGTTAATGCCAATCATGAATTTATAAACGTTGATGTTGGCATGAACGGAAGGGTTTCTGATGGTGGCGTTTTGGAGCACACTACTTTTGGTGAACTGTTGAATAATAATAAACTGTACTTGCCAACCAACATTGACACCACCGCCAACCTAAACTTTGTTTTTGTGGGCGATGAAGCCTTTCCTCTTCATGCGCATCTTGTTAAACCGTACCCACAAAAGACTTTGACAGGGGAAAGGCGGATTTTTAACTACAGACTGTCTAGGGCACGGCGCGTTGTGGAGAATGCCTTCGGCATAATGGCCAACCGCTTCAGGGTTTTTCACACTCCAATGAACATGAAGCTGGAATCTATAGACTCTGTGGTGTTGGCCTGTTGCGTGCTGCACAGTTTTCTACGAAAACGCGATGCTGTTACTTACAGTCCGCCAGGCTTCATGGACTCGGACAGCAATGGTGACGTGGTGCTCGGAGAATGGCGTGACAATGATCCCACTATTGCAGGCCTTCAACCTGTCAATCAAAGCAGGAGCAAGGACGATGCGAAGGCCAGCAGAGACAAGTACTGCCAATACTTTAACGGGCCTGGTGCAGTGAGTTGGCAGCATCAGATATAGTTTGCTTTTGAGAATGTTTTAGTTTTGCCTTTTTTTAACTTTCTTTTAATAAAAAAATGTTTATTTTAAAAATGCCTTCGTGTTCTTTCAATTATTTGACCAATATGGGAGAAGGGTTAATGATGGGTGAGATGTTGGGAGGGGAGTAATGGGGATGGCAACGAGATATGTTACCAGTAGAGTTGAGCGATACTTTCCGATATCCAAAAGTATCGGAATCGGAATGGTATCGCCGATACCCCAACAATATCGGCGATACCCGATACCGATACCGGAAATCCAATGTAAGTCTATGGGAGCAAAATATCGGAATTAAAAAAAACCCATTCTTGCCTTGTTGGTTAATTGTACATGAAGGAAAACAACAAAGAGTAATGTAGAATGTATTGGGGAAGGTTGAGGAGACATTAAAGGCATAAATGTTTAACCCAATCAAATGGAATAGCATAAATATTTTTTTTTTTTAAAGATGTTCGGATTGACGAAGAAATTGACAATGTTGTTAACGTTTTTTCTATTTTGGCAAATATGTATATTTCACAACTTCCATGCTCTTCACCTTTTTAACTTTTGACACACTTTCTCCTTCATAATCTTCAGCAGCATCATCTTTTTCATCAAATTATTCTTCATCTTCACCTTCTTTATCTTCTTCTTAAACTTCTTGCTATTCATCTTTTGGTTAACATTACTCATATTCTTCTTATTCAACTATTATTCTTCTTCATATTGTACTTCATCTTCTTCATCATATTCTTATTTGTGACAGAGATTCCTGTACTTGTAATCTGTCAAAGTATGAATTTTTCATCCTTCCGTTCTTGCTGTCACAAAACATTTAAATTACAACAGTATTTGTCCGTGTTCAGTTTAGCCTGCACCAGCAGGCATTTTTCAGGGGCACCACGAGGAGGAACGGACTCACCCCCATACACTGCTTAGTCTTCTTCTGCTTATAATTTAGAGCATATATTTTGCTCTTCATTTTGGTCTTATACTTCATGTTCTTCTGCTTTTTGATCTTCTGCTTATTGTTCTTAAGTCTCTTGTTCTGTATCTTGTAGTTTGTCTTAACCTTCTTAGTCCTGTTGGGTAATCTTTTATTTCTTCTTTGTGATGGTGTTTAGGCTGGTTGGCTTGATATAAGAACGCTAACCAGCTCACCGGTTTGTAGAAGCACGGATCCTCCGCTTGATCAAACGTGAAGATACATGAGAAAATGAAGGAAAAAGGGATCCAGCTTCAATAAAATCTTCATCTTTATTGATTCATAAAAACATGAATAATGGCATGCTCCTGGACAAGCTCAGGACAAGCCTACGCGTTTTGATCACAGGGATCTTTATCACAGCTGTGATAAAGATCCCTGTGATCGAAACGCGTAGCCTTGTCCTGAGCTTGTCCAGGAGCATGCCATTATTCATGTTTTTATGAATCAATAAAGATGAAGATTTTATTGAAGCTGGATCCCTTTTTCCTTCATTTTCTCATGGTTGGCTTGATGCTCGTCGTCCTTGTGGTCGTCATCTCCTTCGGGGTGGTCATCAGGGTCGTCGTCTTCATTGTTGGAGATCCATAGTGATTACCCAAAAAAACATTTAAAAAATCGTCAATTTGTAAATGTAGCAGAAGGTACAAGAGCCAATGCAAGTAACGAGGACCAGCTGACTGTGCTGGAACCCGGAGGGGCAGCAGAAGGAAAAGAGCCAATGGCACAACCGAGGACCAGCTGACGTTACTGGGACACAGTTACTAAGCAGGAGGTACCTGTGCTCCAAAGCACTACCAAGGACCAGCAGACGTTGCTGGAACTTGGATACCGAGATGGAGGCACCTAGGCCAAAAGCACTGCGGAGAACCAGCTGACGGTACTGGAACCCGGAGGGGCAGCAGAAGGAAAAGAGCCAATGGCACAACCGAGGACCAGCTGACGTTACTGGGACACGGTTACTAAGCAGGAGGTACCTGTGCTCCAAAGCACTACCAAGGACCAGCAGACGTTGCTGGAACTCGGATACCGAGATGGAGGCACCTAGGCCAAAGGCACTGCAGAGAACCAGCTGACGGTACTGGAACCCGGAGGGGCAGCAGAAGGAAAAGAGCCAATGGCACAACCGAGGACCAGCTGACATTACTGAACCCCAGTAACACAGGAGCAAGTGTTGACTGTGCTAACAGCACTTCCGAGCAACAACTGGCGGTGTTGGAGCCCAGGGATGAGAAGAGAACAGGGTGGAGGCAGCAGGACTTTTTGACGTACACACAGCAGGGGAACAGCTGACATTACTGAACCCCAGTAACACAGGAGCAAGTGTTGACTGTGCTAACAGCACTTCCGAGCAACAACTGGCGGTGTTGGAGCCCAGGATGAGAAGAGAACAGGGTGGAGGCAGCAGGACTTTTTGACGTACTCACAGCAGGGGACCAGCTGACATTACTGAACCCCAGTAACACAGGAGCAAGTGTTGACTGTGCTAACAGCACTTCCGAGCAACAACTGGCGGTGTTGGAGAACAGGGTGGAGGCAGCAGGACTTTTTGACGTACACACAGCAGGGGAACAGCTGACATTACTGAACCCCAGTAACACAGGAGCAAGTGTTGACTGTGCTAACAGCACTTCCGAGCAACAACTGGCGGTGTTGGAGCCCAGGGATGAGAAGAGAACAGGGTGGAGGCAGCAGGACTTTTTGACGTACTCACAGCAGGGGACCAGCTGACATTACTGAACCCCAGTAACACAGGAGCAAGTGTTGACTGTGCTAACAGCACTTCCGAGCAACAACTGGCGGTGTTGGAGAACAGGGTGGAGGCAGCAGGACTTTTTGACGTACACACAGCAGGGGAACAGCTGACATTACTGAACCCCAGTAACACAGGAGCAAGTGTTGACTGTGCTAACAGCACTTCCGAGCAACAACTGGCGGTGTTGGAGCCCAGGGATGAGAAGAGAACAGGGTGGAGGCAGCAGGACTTTTTGACGTACACACAGCAGGGGAACAGCTGACATTACTGAACCCCAGTAACACAGGAGCAAGTGTTGACTGTGCTAACAGCACTTCCGAGCAACAACTGGCAGTGTTGGAGCCCAGGGATGAGAAGACAACAGGGTGGAGGCAGCAGGACTTTTTGACGTACACACAGCAGGGGACCAGCTGACATTACTGAACCCCAGTAACACAGGAGCAAGTGTTGACTGTGCTAACAGCACTTCCGAGCAACAACTGGCGGTGTTGGAGCCCAGGGATGAGAAGAGAACAGGGTGGAGGCAGCAGGACTTTTTGACGTACACACAGCAGGGGAACAGCTGACATTACTGAACCCCAGTAACACAGGAGCAAGTGTTGACTGTGCTAACAGCACTTCCGAGCAACAACTGGCGGTGTTGGAGCCCAGGGATGAGAAGACAACAGGGTGGAGGCAGCAGGACTTTTTGACGTACACACAGCAGGGGACCAGCTGACATTACTGAACCCCAGTAACACAGGAGCAAGTGTTGACTGTGCTAACAGCACTTCCGAGCAACAACTGGCGGTGTTGGAGCCCAGGGATTAGAAGAGAACAGGGTGGAGGCAGCAGGACTTTTTGACGTACACACAGCAGGGGAACAGCTGACATTACTGAACCCCAGTAACACAGGAGCAAGTGTTGACTGTGCTAACAGCACTTCCGAGCAACAACTGGCGGTGTTGGAGCCCAGGGATGAGAAGAGAACAGGGTGGAGGCAGCAGGACTTTTTGACGTACACACAGCAGGGGAACAGCTGACATTACTGAACCCCAGTAACACAGGAGCAAGTGTTGACTGTGCTAACAGCACTTCCGAGCAACAACTGGCGGTGTTGGAGCCCAGGGTCAAGGAGGATGTTTAAATACTAGATCAAGTAATTTCCTTGTTACCTGTCAATTTTAAATGTCTATACTTCAAACAAGAGAAAGATAACCTTTACTACCATAAGATGATGATTTCATTTAAACTAATATCTAGATAAATAAAGAATTGACAAACATAAACACATACATTAACATGTTGAACAGCAATGCAAACCACAAAATAAATTAGTTAAGGAATCTGCTATACGGTTGTACATAAAAGCATACAAGTACATATCTGAATCCATTAATGGTGGATAAGTAACAGTATGTACACCATTTTTATTGTATAGACAATGAATGTCTGACTTCAAAACATCATCAGCATTACAAGTTATCTGTGACATTACTAAAATGTTACATTTGCTGAATAATGTCACTAAACAGTTTATACAAAATTATACAATTTCCATCATGTAATACTCATAATATGTGGCAATAATCATTTTTATTAACAAACATAACCTTTAAAAAGTGCATAGTGCATAGTGAAAATTGCTATTTATGCCTGACTGTCGACTTGCAAGCATGACAACGGATAGATAAGGTGTATATATAGATGAGACTGCATAGCCACAGATGGTGAATGGCGATGTAATACTGTACCTCAATAAAGTGTGCGTCACTACTACATAATTTTTTTTATATAGCTTTATAAACAGGGTACATGGATGTATGCTTGCGCCTTTGTTTTGACGCACAGACTGCCTTCCTGCTGAGACGCGTTGGGTAGTGAACAGTTGTGTGCAGTGTTCACTGTAGTCTGAGGTTTTCCTTTTTGGAGTGCAGATCACGCTCCAGTTAGTTCTTCAACCACTGCTGGTTGTAGTCTGCTGAGCGTGTGTCACTGGCACATCCTTGAAATTTTTCTCTAATTCTTGCTGCTCCATTTTATTACAAATAAATAAAATCTATTAGTGTGACGCGCTTCCATCCGTATACAATACATTGGTTGCAAACACTATAGAAGTACACAAAGGGGCCTTTCACACCTACTGAACAGTTGTGTGCAGTGTTCACTGCAGTCTCTGCGGAATAACCACACTTAGGCCTTATAACTTTTCAGACTTTCTTTATCAATCTACCAAGATGAAGAAGGCAGGGAGTAAGGCATGTGGTCGTGGCCGTGGAGTTTCTTCAGGGAGAGGACGTGGGGATTCTGTGGCTGCTGCGGCCCCAGTGACACAGCATCCACCAGTTTTCCCCGTGAGCGTTCCTTTATGCGCACTTTTGTAGAAGCTCGGAGTACCCCCTGCTGCGGGAAGAACAAATTGAAGCCGTTGTTGTTTGGATGTCAACCAATGCATCGACTTCAATTGCTTCCACCTCCTCTCAGGACCACAGCACTGTTGAGCAACCATCTGTCTCTTCACCGCCTGGCAAATTGCCCAGGCAGTCAGAGAGTTCTGTACAGGAGCCAGCTGAGTGTCTGCTTCTGTTCTCAGAATCTATTGGCTTGCAAACAGGGGCCCAGCCAAGCAGCATTCTGTAATGTGAAGAAGAGGGAGTATGCAGTGATGCGCAACAGCTGTGTCTCTCTGAATCTGAAGAGGCGGGTGAGACAGTGCCGATGGTCAGCACACCGCAGAACGCATCTGTTTATGATGAGACTCAGGTGCCAGTTTCTGTTGAGCATGGTGCTGGCCAGACCACCCAACAGCAGGTGTTGGAAGAGGGTAGTGGAGATGATGAGGTCCAAGACCCAACATGGCGTGAGGAACAGGAAGGTGGTGGGAGCAGCTCAGAGGAATCCTAATAATAATAATATTAATTTATATAGCGCCATCATATTACGCATCGCTTTACAGTTTTGCAGTTTAAGAACACAAGTCATAAGTAACAACGTTAACAATACAATAATTTAAGCTAAATAAGTCGCCCCTGCTCGTGACAGCTTACAATGTACAATGAGTTGGGGGAGATACAAAGTATAGGTGTTTATATACAATGGTGCATTTACAATGATGGTCCAGCCATCTTAAGGGACTGAGGGATGGAGATAGTGAATGGGCTAGAGACACACACACACATACACACTTACACAGAATACATAGAATGACTTTGATTAGTGAATGTGATAGGCCGCTCTGAACAAATGTGTTTTGAGGGAGCGCCTGAAACCATGCAAATTGTGGATAGTCCTAATTTCTTGGGGTACAGCATTCCAGAGGATTGGCGTAGCGTGGGAGAAGTCTTGGAGTCGGGAGTGGGAGGTACGTATTAGTGCAGAGGATAGTCGAAAGTCGTTTGCAGAGCGCAGCAGTCGGTTAGGCTGATAGATAGAAATGAGGGAGGAGATGTAGGAGGGGTGCTGCACTGTGGATAGCTTTGTGGCTGAGAACCAGTACTTTGGTTGAAAGCTGGGAGAGGCCTAGAGAAGTGGTTAGTGATAGAAGGAAGATAGAGGAAGACATTGCCCCAACGGTACAAACTGGAGGGAGAGTTAGGCTGCAGACTCGGTTGCCTGTAGCCTCCAGTTTGGCACCTGTTCGGAGCAGTTGTCTTCCAAAAGTCAAAACGTGCGCTCCCAGGACTTGCACTGCGTGGTCCTTTTTTCACACACTTGCACATGATATTTGCTATGTCAAATGCAAGCTGTGTAATCAAAAATTAAAATTAGCTAAAAGTGTCAGTCACCTCAATACCACAAATATGTGGAAACATGTGCGGACAAAGCACATAGTTGAGTTACAAAGACACACTGGAGATGTAGGCCAACCTACAGCAGCACCTACATCTTCAGGTTGTGTTGAAGCCTCTTCATCGAGCTCACACACAGCTGGTTCTGCTTCCTCACAGGATCGCCATGGAAGAACCTCGGCCACTGTTGTCCAGAGACAAACTGTTATTCCACACACAGCAGCAAGTTCCCTGTCATCCTCACACTCCCAGGCCACAAAACAGCCATCGGTAGCACAGGCATGGGATAAAAGACGGCCATACTCCGCAAACCATGCACGAGCACAGGCTCTGAATGCTGGCATTGCAAAACTCCTGTCCCTTGAAATGCTGTCATTCAGGCTAGTGGAGACAGACAGTTTCCGTAACTGAATATCATTGTCAGTCCCACAATACAATGTGCCAAGCCGATTTAATTTCAGCAGGCAAGCCGTCCCTGGTCTGCAAAAGCATGTTGAGGGAAAAATTAAACATGCGCTACTAAACGCCCTCAGTAGCAAGGTCCACCTGACCACCGATGCGTGGACCAGTACCCATTGTTATGATCTGCTACAACCAGTAAGGAAAGAAGGGAATTCTGTCCCTACAATACAACTAAGCTGAATCCCTACGATGTAACGGGGAACCTGATCCTGCGACCAGACCCGCTAAAGTCCTCATCTAGTGTGAACGAAGACCTATAGTTGCGAGGGAGTAATCCCTACAAGATCTAGGGACTGGGAGAAAAGGTGGACACCTCCTAACATAAATTGTAGCATGGATAATTAAACAGAAAAATAAATACTTTGCGATCCTAACATCAAGCAAAACTGACAGATTAAGGCACCTAAGCACCCGGCTAGCTTAACAGTAGATAATACAATGAAGTCAAGCAAAGCCAGAAGGGCGGAGCCAGACTAAATAGGGAAAAAAGGTCATGTGACCAGCAAACTGAAACAAAACCTAACAAGACGGTTCTAACACCCATGGCCAGGGACAATACCTTTCCCTCACTGCCCATTGGGTCAATGTTGTGTAGCCGGGTACTGATCTTGCGAGTGGCGCTGTACTTGTTCTGCCAACTCCAAGGATTGCAGGAATCAAGTCTGTACACATTGACTCCTCCTCCTACTCCAGTTCCTCAGAATCATCGCTGCAGGAGCCGTCACGGTCTACCTCCACATGGACCCGTGAACGTTTACCTGTTGCGACCGATATGAGCACAGCCGTGTCCAAATGTCAACAGGCCGTCCTGAAATTAATTTCCATGGGGAATCTTAGCCACACAGCGCAGGAGCTCTGTAATGCCATAAAGCAGGAGAGCGACGTGTGGTTTTTGGAAGCGAATCTACAGGCAGGCTTGGTAGTGTGTGACAATGGCCGAAATCTGGTGGCAGCTCTGGGCCTTGGCAACCTCACTCACATACCATGTCTGTCATATGTGCTCAACTTGGTCGTTCAGAGTTTTTTGAGGGACTATCCGGATCTTGATGCACTGCTGCACAAGGTCCGCCTAGAGTGCGCTCACTTGCGACGTTCCAGCATGGCCAGATCGCTGATTGCAGCTCTGCAACGCAGATTTCGCCTTCATGAACATTGCATCATATGTGACGTACCCACCAGGTGGAATTCCTCGTTACATATGTTGGAGCGGTTGTGTGAGCAGCAGCCAACAGTAATGGTGTAATGTATGTAGTACAGTTCATAAATGCGTCTTGTGCTTGGGTGCGATGAAAATACATGAGACACAGGTTTGATATAGAAAGTCTTGTATTACTTCATACAAGTTGGCAAAAATTGTCACACAGTTTGCAGACACAGAAGCAGGAGACACAGCAGGCCAGAGTAATCTAAGCTCAGCAATCACTCTCCACAACAGGTTCAGGATCTTCTTCTCTGTTACCGTAAGTCCATGCAAACGTGGGTCTTTCAAAGGGCAGGGTTCAGAGTCCACAAGTGCTTCAGAGTTCCTCAGTAGGAATAGCTGGAGTACAAGGTCCAAGGCTTTAGGAGTCAGGTCACAGGTTCACTGCAGGCTAGATTCTGAAGCACTGATTGCTCAGCTGTGGCTGCTTAAGAAGCAAAAGGAGAGAATCAGGGCGGGAACATGCAAGCTGGAAACTCCATTTTGACTGAGGGCAAGATAGCTGCAGCAAGACAGAAAGTAAAATGGCTGACGAACAAACTGAGTTTCAGGAACATGTACACAGAACCTTACATTACTCCCCCCTTAGGGACAACCTCCGGATGACCTCAGGCCAGGCTTGTGTGGGTACCTCTGATGAAACTGACGGAGCAAGCTAGGAGCATTAACGTTATTGACTGGTTCCCATGAGTTGTCCTCCACTGGGTAGCCCTGCCATTTAATCAGATATTGTAACTGATTTCTATACAATCTGGAATCTAAAATCCTTTCCACCACAAATTCTTCCTGACCATCGACTAGCACTGGGTCAGGGCAAGGAGAAGAACGTCCAGGAAACGTATTGGGTGTCGCAGCCTTTAGTAGGGATACATGAAAGACAGGGTGAATTCTCATAGTTCTGGGCAGTTGAAGACGACAAGCAACGGCACTTATAATTTTACTGATTTTATAGGGTCTAATGTACTTATGTCCCAACTTAGACGATGGAATCCTTAACTTAAGATTTCTGGTTGACAGCCAGACCAAGTCTCCTACCTTGAAAGCTGGTGCAGGTTTACGAAATTTATCTGCTGCTTTCTTGTACCTTTCCTGAGCCGATTCCAGATTACATAGTAACATAGTTATTAAGGTTGAAGGAAGACTTTAAGTCCATCTAGTTCAACCCATATCCTATCCTAACCTGCCCTAACATGTTGATCCAGAGGAAGGCAAAAAAACCCAAGTGGCAAACAGTAAGCTTCACATTGGGGAAAAAAATTCCTTCCCGACTCCACATACGGCAATCAGACTAGCTCCCTGGATCAACGCTGTATCTAGGAAACTAGTGAATATAGCCTGTAATATTATACTTTTCAAGAAAGGCATCCAGTCCCCTCTTAAATTTTAGTACGGAATCACTCATTACAACATTAGACGGCAGAGAGTTCCATAGTCTCACTGCTCTTACAGTAAAGAATCTGCATCTGTGATTATGGCTAAACCTTCTTTCCTCCAGACGTAGAGGATGCCCCCTCGTCCCCGTCACAGGTCTAAGAGTAAAAAGATCATTAGAAAGGTCTTTGTACTGTCCCCTCATATATTTGTACATTGTAATAAGATCACCCCTAAGCCTTCGTTTTTCCAAACTAAATAACCCCAAGTGTAATAACCTGTCTTGGTATTGCAGACCCCCCAGTTCTCTAATAACCTTGGTCGCTCTTCTCTGCACCCGCTCCAGTTCAGCTATATCTTTCTTATACACCGGAGACCAGAACTGCACACAGTATTCTAAGTGTGGTCGCACCAGTGACTTGTATAGAGGTAAAATTATGTTCTCCTTTAGAAGATCCATATTCTTCTGTAAAGACGTGATTCTTTCAGCCACTGCTGGTAAAGGCGTTTCTATGGGAAATCGTGGTAGAATGTTAGGATGATAACCTAGATTAGAGTAAAAAGGAGACTGCTTAGTGGAGGCACTCTGAGAGTTGTTATACGAGAACTCAGCTAATGGAAGTAGATCCACCCAATCATCCTGTAGGTGGCAGATAAAGCAGCGGAGATACTGCTCCAGGGTTTGATTGGTTCGTTCGGTCTGTCCATTAGTCTGGAGATGAAAAGCAGAAGAAAGGTTTACTTTAATGTCCAATGCTGCACAGAAATTTTGCCAAAACCTAGAAGTGAATTGCACCCCTCGATCCGAAATAACCTCATCCGGTACTCCATGTAAGCGAAACACATCTTTAATCATCAAATCTGATGTCTGTTTTGCAGTGGGTAAGCCGACACAAGGGATAAAATGAGCTGCCTTTGTTAGACGGTCAACCACCACTAGAATGGTGTTCTTCCCTTGAGAGGTTGGTAACTCCACAATGAAGTCCATAGAAATGGATCCCCACGGGCGGGACGGGGTGGGAAGAGGCTGTAACAGACCAGTTGGTGAGGAGCGAGGTGTTTTGCATCTTGCACAGACTTCACATGAAGTGACATAGTTTAAAACATCCTTCCTGCAAGTGGGCCACCAAAAGAAACGAGAGAGAAATTCCTGTGTCTTTAGAATTCCTCTATGCCCAGCTATCTTGGAATCGTGAATGAGTTGCAATACTCTCAATCTGACTGTTTCAGGAATATACAGGCGTTGTCCCTGAATCCACACACCATTCTTAAAGACAAGACTTACGTCCCTTGGGGGTTGTGCCAAAAAGGAATCCGCATGGTATGCTTCCTTGATGTCCTTAAGTAGGTCTTGATTATGAATTACTCCTAGGAATCTAGAGTCAGGAAGAATAGTCTTAGGAGGAGTAATTGGACATGTCTCTGCTGAGTAAATCCTAGAGAGTGCATCAGCCTTTCCATTGCGCGATCCTGGTCTATAAGAAATGATAAAATTAAATTGGTTTAAGAAAAGATTCCAGCGAGCCTGGCGAGGAGTCAGGCACTTAGCCGACCTGATAAACTCAAGGTTACAATGATCTGTCAGGACGACTATTTGCTGTGCAGCCCCTGAAGAAGGTGTCTCCATTCTTTGAAGGCGGCAATAATGGCCAACAACTCTCTATTGCCCACATCGTAGTTCCTCTCAGCCGAAGACAACTGCTGGGAAAAGAAGGCACAGGGATGCAAGACATTCTTCTCACCTGTTCTCTGAGAGAGTATAGCTCCAACGGCACAGTCTGAAGCATCCACCTCTATTATGAAGGCAAGCTCGGGGTTGGGATGTACTAGGATAGGTGCAGTGGTAAATTTATCTTTTAGACGGGAAAATGCTTCCTGGGCTTGGGGAGTCCAGGAGAACCTAGACTCTTTCCGGGTAAGTTGGGTGATAGGTGACACTACCTCAGAGAAATTTCTAATGAAACGTCTATAGAAGTTGGCAAACCCGATGAAGCGCTGTACCTCCTTCACATTTCTAGGACTTGGCCAATCCTTGATGGCTTGGGTTTTGCTTCCATCCATACTAATTCCTTGTGTAGACAGTACATACCCCAGAAATTGAATTTCGGTCCTATGGAATTCACACTTTTCAAGTTTGATGTAAAGATGATTTTGTCTTAGACGTTCCAAGACCATTCTCACATGTCCATGATGTTCCTCTGTGGAGTTAGAAAAAATTAGAATATCATCCAAATAAATTACCACGAATGTATCTAGGAGATCCCTGAAGATGTCATTCACCAAGTGTTGGAAAGTGGCTGGGGCGGTACTCAGACCAAAAGGCATAACTAGATATTCAAAGTGTCCATAGCGTGACCTGAATGCAGTCTTCCATTCATCCCCAGGTCTAATACGGACTAAGTTATAGGCCCCACGAAGATCTAGTTTAGAGAAAATTTTGGCATGTCGCACTCTCTCCAATAACTCAGGGATTAAAGGCAATGGATAACGGTTTCTAATAGTAACCTTATTGAGTTCCCTATAGTCTACGCATGGTCTCAGAGATCCATCTTTCTTCTTTACAAAGAAGATGGGTGCACCTGCAGGAGATGAAGAGGGGCGTATGAAGCCCTTGGCTAGATTTTCGTCTATGTAATCCTTTAAAGCCTTTAGCTCGGGCCCCGCCAGGGGGTAGATCTTACCAAAAGTATCTCTGCTCCAGGCAATAATTCAATTGGACAATCATATGGACGGTGAGGAGGAAGCTGGTCAGCGTTCTTCTTGTCACATAAATCCACATAGTCCTGGTATACAGCTGGTAGTTCAGGGACTGACATGGTTCCTTTAGGAACAGAGCAAGCTGAAACTTTTGGACTCATCTGTTTCTCTGGAAAGTGTAATTCCTTGGTCTCCCAGTTAATGGTAGGATTCTGAGCCTGCAGCCATGGTAGCCCTAGAATAATGGGAAAGTGGGGAGAAGAGATAAGCATAAAGGACAGTTTCTCTTGATGATCTTTACCCATAAGAACCCTCAAAGGCTCTGTTTCCTGATCCACTGGTCCAGAGGTCAGCAGGGAGCCATCCACAGTTTCCATCTGTACTGGAGTAGCCTTCTTCACTGAACGTATCCCCTGTTTCAGAGCAAAGGAGACATCCATAAAATTTCCACTTGCCCCTGAGTCGATCATAGCAGAGTTAGACACCCAAGCTGAGTCAACCCAGAGTTTGATAGAAAGAAAGCAATGAGAATTGTTTTTCTTACAACTCAGCTGGGACACCGCTGAGGAAACTTGAAAAATGGCAGCGTTTACACAGTCAACGTCCTCAGAGGTAACGGAGTTTAAGTCCGAGAAATCAAGATCTGTTGCTGCAGATCTCTCTGGAGCCTGAGGCTCGGACCTGACAGATCCCCTCTCGCAACACTCACAATGAATGAGTGCTGCAGTAGTCTTACGAGAACGGCTGGGGCAGTTTATAATGAAGTGCCCTGACTTACCACAATAGAAACATAGATTCTCCTTAAAACGATGTTCCTTGCGTGCATCACTAACCCGTCGTTGTAAAGAGTCTACCTGCATGGGTTCAGTTTCAGGTTCCCGTGTAATCCTACTCAAAGGTTCCTTAGCTGGAGAGGAAGGTAGGAAAAGGTTAGTGCGATTGCTTTCGAACCATCTCTCTTGCCTGCGTTCAGTCAGACGAGTATCAATACGGATGCAGTAGTTAATAAAGTCACCTAACGCAGTGGGAGGGTCGGCACGAGCAAGTTCATCCTTAATCAGTGGAGATAACCCCTTTCGAAAAATAGATTTTTTGGCGGAACTGTCCCAGGTGGTATCAAGGGCCCATCTCCTGAACTCCAAGGCATATTCAGCTACCGAGTGCTTACCTTGGCGCAAAGCTAACATGGCTGCTTCAGCTGTTGCACCTCGATTGGGGTCATCAAACACCTGCCCCATGGCTGAAATAAAAGCATCAAGGTGATTCAAACAATCATCCTCAGTCTCAATCAGAGGGTTTGCCCACATCAAAGCCTTGTTGGTAAGCAACATAATTATAGTAAGCACCTTAGATCGTTCAGTGGGAAATTGTGAAGCATGTGCAGAAAAAAAAAGATTGCATTGATTAATAAATCCCCTGAATTTCTCACGTTCACCGCCAAAACGAAAAGGGGGCAACTTGGGAATCCCAGAACTCGGGGCTATGGCAGGAGCCTGGACTCGCTCTTCTAGAACCTCAATCCTGGCTCGCAAATCCTGGGCAGTCTGTCCAAACACTTGCAAATTGTGATTAGTGAGGTCCTGTAGGCTTGAAAAACGGGTCTTTATATTCTGCAAATCTGCAAGGATATTATCAGTCACTCCGCAAAGTTCCTTTATGCGGGCCTCCATTTTCCAGATCTTTTAAGACAGGAATACTGGAAGAAGAGGAGAGGAGAAAAAAAACAATAGTGTTTACCTGTGGTAACACTGCAGAAAAAAAAAATTAAGGGAACTGCTCACCTGGAATGGTTGTGAGAAGTCACAACCACTATCATCACAGAAAGTTCACCCGGACATCTGATATCCACAGTTACAGCAGACAAAAAAGAGAAAAGAGAAAAAAAACAAAACAATAGTGTTTACCTGTGGTAACACTGCAGAAAAAAAAACACTTAAGGGAATTGCTCACCTGGAATGGTTGTGAGAAGTCACAACCACTGTCATCACAGAAAGTACAACCGGACATCCGATATCCACAGTTACAGCAGACACAGCCTTTCCAGACCCAGCAGACACTAACGTTTTGGCTTCAGAATCTTGTAATGTATGTAGTACAGTTCATATAGCGTCTTGTGCTTGGGTGCGATGAAAATACATGAGACACAGGTTTGATATAGAAAGTCTTGTATTACTTCATACAAGTTGGCAAAAATAGTCACACAGTTTGCAGACACAGAAGCAGGAGACACAGCAGGCTAGAGTAATCTAAGCTCAGCAATCACTCTCCACAACAGGTTCAGGATCTTCTTCTCTGTTACCGTAAGTCCATGCAAACGTGGGTCTTTCAAAGGGCAGGGTTCAGAGTCCACAAGTGCTTCAGAGTTCCTCAGTAGGAATACCTGGAGTACAAGGTCCAAGGCTTTAGGTCACAGGTTCACTGCAGGCTAGATTCTGAAGCACTGATTGCTCAGCTGTGGCTGCTTAAGAAGCAAAAGGAGAGAATCAGGGCGGGAACATGCAAGCTGGAAACTCCATTTTGACTGAGGGCAAGATAGCTGCAGCAAGACAGAAAGTAAAATGGCTGACGAACAAACTGAGTTTCAGGAACATGTACACAGAACCTTACAAATGGAGTATCAGCTGCATCAGGCGCAATCAACTCGCAATTTGTGCCGTTCACACTTCACCACTACTGAGTGGGCCTCTATAATAAGAATAATAATAATATTCTTTATTTATATAGCGCCATAATATTCCGCAGTGCTTTACAGTTTAACAGTTTCAAAACACAAGTCATAAGTAACAACGTTAACAATACAATAATTAAAGCAAAATCAGCCACCCCTGCTGGTGAAAGCTTACAATCTACAATGAGGTGGGGGAGATACAAAGTACAGGTGTTTATATACAATGGTGTTTTTACAATGATGGTCCAGTCATTTTAAGGGAGTGAGGGATGCATGGAGATAGTGAATGGGCTACACACACAGACTTACACATAGAATGACTTTGATTAGTGAATGTGATAGGCCACTGTGAACAAATGTGTTTTGAGGGAGCGCCTGAAACCATCCAAATTGCGGATAGTCCTAATTTCTTGGGGTACAGCATTCCAGAAGATTGGCGCAGCGCGGGAGAAGTCTTGGAGTTGGGAGTGGGAGGTACGGATTAGTGCAGAGGTTAGTCGAAGGTCGTTTGCAGAGTGCAGCAGTCGGTTAGGCCGATAAATATAAATGAGGGAGGAGATGTAGGGGGGTGCTGCACTGTGGAGAGCTTTGTTGGTGAGAACCAGTAATTAGAATTGGATCCTATAATGAATGGGCAGCCAGTGTAATGAGTGGCGAAGGACTCTATGAAGGACATCTGCCACGTTTTGCGTGCGTTTGATGAGTCAACGCGGATGGCGAGTGCAGATGATGCACTAGTCAGCCTGACTGTCCCCCTTATCTGCCTGCTTCAAAAAACACTGCAAGCACTAAGGCATGAGGTTTTGGAAGAGGTGGAGGATGAGGAGTCACAAATTCCATCACCTTCTGGACAGTCAGCGCAACGTGGTTCCTCACAAAGGGCTGGAGGACTTTCAAAGTACCATGCTGTATCAACAATTGAACCTCCAGAGTCGCTGTCTATATTTTCATAACCATTCCAAACTTTTAATGTATTTACAAAGCACATAATGTACAGTTTTTGTCTATCCTTTTGTAATGCTATTGTGTTTCCATAAACTGATGTTACAGAATTATGATACAATGTTTTTAAATTTTGAGTTTTAAATTTTGTAAATTTTTATGTATTTGAAGGACTTTGTGAGGAGGATGAGGAGGAGTCAATGAAGGAGGAAGACATCGCTCCAGAGGGAGGTAGACAATGCTCTAGTCAGTATGTAGACCAAGGGTGGGGTGATGCACAGCAGGCAGAGATGACGCCTCTTGCAGGGGACAACGTTTCTTGGCCAGTTGGGAGTCTGCAGCACATGGTTGATTTCATGCTGCAGTGCCTGAGAAACGACCGCCGCATCGAACACATTCACACCACGTCTGATTATTGGGTGTACACCCTCCTAGACCCTCGCTACCGGGACAACTTACTAAGCCTCATCACACCGTTGAACCGGGAGCGTAAAATGCGGAAGTACCAAGACACACTGGTGCAATCCATAATGTTCTCCATTCCAGCCGAGAGCACTGCTGCTGCTACTGCTTTACAAAGCAGCTCTGTGCGTCGAGGCAGTGGAGACAGCTCTGCAACAAGAGGGAGCACAAGCAGCGCCTCTGCACAGGGCAAGAACAGTATGTTCCAAATGTGGCGAAGTTTTGTGGCAGCGCCACCAATGTCTACACCATCCGAGACGGCTCCAGTCAGCAGGAGGCAACATTTCCGTAAGATAGTGACAGACTACATGTCTTGCCCTCTCAGTGTACTCCCAGATGGCTCTTCCCCATTCAAGTTTTGTGTCTCTAAGCTGGATACATGGCCAGAGCTTAGCCAGTATGCATTGGAGGTGCTGGCTTGCCCTGCTGCCAGTGTATTATCGGAGCGCGTCTTTACTGCTGCAGGTGGTGTACTAACAGACCGTTGCATGCGACTATCCTCCGATAATGTAGAACGGCTTACTTTTCTGAAAATGAACTAGGCATGGATCTTGCCTGAATTTGCCTGTCCGGTTTCAGATTAACTAACTGGTTGGCAACATTTTCCATGTCTCCTGTTATGTTCATCTTTCTACCACCTGAGCTATACTCCCTGGGCTACAACACTGCCAGTTGCTGCTCAGAAGTGTCGTGTCCACAGACCAATACACAAGCTATAGTGATAGTGGGGTTCAGTAACGCCTGCTGTTCCCCTGCTGTGTGTCTGACAAAAATTAATGCTGCTAACTCCAAATTAAAGTTCAAATTAAAGTTCAAACATCTCATACTAGGCCTCAGGCTACACCCTCCTTGACCCTGGGCTCAGAAGTGTTGGATGCACAGATCAAAACAATCGATGATGTGTTTGTGGGGTTCAGTAACGCCTGCTGTTCCCCTGCTGTGTGTCCGGCAAAAATTACTGCTACCTAGCTACACATGTTGAAAAAACATGACATGTCAAAGTGGCTAGTGCTACATATAGATATCAGGCTACCCTTATTTCTAAGCTGTAAACAAGTGAAACGTCACATTTAAAACCATTCAATGATTAGTGTTGGTAACAAATCTGTAACTAAATAATTGTGACATATTATGGCAGATATCCACATGTCTAACACAAATGCTAACACAAAAGCATACTTATGCTATAGGGTACTGATGGTGAACCTTCTCACTCCATAACTTTGACAAGTCCAACTCACATCATGCCTCAAATGCTGCAATGTTGGAAGTGCATAATGTGGGTTGAACTTTGACAACAGCTGCAGTGCGAAGGTTATCCTTCTGTGTTCTTGGCTTTTAAATAAAAGCATACAAGTAAATATAATAATTCATTGTTGATTAAGGGACGTAATGTACACCTGTAATATTGTGCAAACAATGGATGTAGGACTATTCCTCTTCAACATTACTTATATTTGTGTTATTTGAAAAAATACATATTTTAGTTAAAAATTAAAAACCCATGTTCACTAGCTGTGAAAGGCCCCTTTGTGTACTTCTATTATGTTTGCAAGCAATGTATTGTATTTTGATGGAAGAGCGTCACACTAATAGATTTTAGTAAATTGAAAATAGAATAAAGCAGCACCAATTTTAGAAAAATGACAAGGATGAGCCAGTGACAGACACTCAGCAGAGTACACGCAGCGGTGGTTGAAGTAAGTGGAGCGGGATCTACACTCCTACCAAAAATTTAAACCTCAGACTAGAGTGAACAGTGAACACAACTGTTCACTTGCTGTGAAAGGCCTTTTTGTGGACTTCTATTATGTTTGCAAGCAATGTATTGTATTTTGATGGAAGAGCGTCACACTAATAGATTTTAGTAAATTGAAAATAGAATAAAGCAGCACCAATTTTAGAAAAATGACAAGGATGAGCCAGTGACAGACACTCAGCAGAGTACACGCAGCGGTGGTTGAAGTAAGTGGAGTGGGATCTACACTCCTACCAAAAATTTAAACCTCAGACTAGAGTGAACAGTGAACACAACTGTTCACTTGCTGTGAAAGGCCTTTTTGTGGACTTCTATTATGTTTGCAAGCAATGTATTGTATTTTGATGGAAGAGCGTCACACTAATAGATTTTAGTAAATTGAAAATAGAATAAAGCAGCACCAATTTTAGAAAAATGACAAGGATGAGCCAGTGACAGACACTCAGCAGAGTACACGCAGCGGTGGTTGAAGTAAGTGGAGTGGGATCTACACTCCTACCAAAAATTTAAACCTCAGACTAGAGTGAACAGTGAACACAACTGTTCACTTGCTGTGAAAGGCCTTTTTGTGGACTTCTATTATGTTTGCAAGCAATGTATTGTATTTTGATGGAAGAGCGTCACACTAATAGATTTTAGTAAATTGAAAATAGAATAAAGCAGCACCAATTTTAGAAAAATGACAAGGATGAGCCAGTGACAGACACTCAGCAGAGTACACGCAGCGGTGGTTGAAGTAAGTGGAGCGGGATCTACACTCCTACCAAAAATTTAAACCTCAGACTAGAGTGAACAGTGAACACAACTGTTCACTTGCTGTGAAAGGCCTTTTTGTGGACTTCTATTATGTTTGCAAGCAATGTATTGTATTTTGATGGAAGAGCGTCACACTAATAGATTTTAGTAAATTGAAAATAGAATAAAGCAGCACCAATTTTAGAAAAATGACAAGGATGAGCCAGTGACAGACACTCAGCAGAGTACACGGCGGTATCGGAATGCTCAACACTAGTTACCAGCAGCTGTAGTTTTTAAAATATTTTCTAAAGTTTTTTGTTGTCTATATTTTTTTTTTTTACATTGTCACATTTTTTTAATAAAAATCTTATTTATCTACTGAATTGTGGTCTTTTATTCTTATGTTTGTTATTGATGTCAACAATATTGTTGACAACTAAAATGTTGTATTTTTATTCCATCTACTCGTATCTACTTGTCACACACGGGGTCATGGGAGTACCAGCAGTCTTAGGAGTTCCAGCATTGTTAAAAAAATAAAATGAAAAAAATTTCAAAAATTAACAACATTTCTTTTAAAGGCCCTGGTCACACTAGCACTAAAACCTTATAATAAAAAATAATAACAAATAATACAATAGTATTTTGATGGAAGAGCGTCACACTAATAGATTTTAGTAAATTGAAAATAGAATAAAGCAGCACCAATTTTAGAAAAATGACAAGGATGAGCCAGTGACAGACACTCAGCAGAGTACACGCAGCGGTGGTTGAAGAAGTAACTGGAGCGTGATCTGCATTTAAAAAAAAAAATAAAAAAATACCTCACAGACTGCAGTGAACATTGAAACACAACTGTTCACTATCTGTGAAAGGCTCCTTTCTGTACTTCTATAGTGTTTGCAACCAATGTATTGTATACGGATGGAAGCGCGTCACACTATAATTTCTATTGAATGGAGCAGCTAGAATTACACTAAAGAAAAAAAAAAGAGTCTGTGAGTGACACGTGCAGATGCCTACAGACAGCGTTGGATGCAGAGCAAACTGCAGCGTCACCTGCACTCTCACACACACCTTGCACAGAGCTGTTAAAACACTGCAAGGCAAAAGGAAGCTTTACACAGCGGTTGGTAAACTAGCCTGCCTAAAGCAAAGTACACAAAATCACAATCTCTAACTGTCCCTCAGAGTCAGCAGAGCAGCGTTCTGTCCCTATCTGAATTCACAGCACAGTGACGCTAAAATGGCGGCGGCGCCTTTTATAGTGCATTCTGACATCATTTCAGCAGCCAATCACAGCCATGCCATTAGTTAAGATGACCGCAGCATTACAGGATGTGCCCACACTTCGTAGGATTCCTCATTGGCTGACTAAAATCACACTGCCTCTCAAAGAATTATGGGAACTTCCGATTCCGGTATACGATATAGGAAAAATATAGGAATTAAGTATCGGAATTCCGATACAGCGAATATCGGCCGATACCCGATACTTGCGGTATCGGAATGCTCAACACTAGTTACCAGCAGCTGTAGTTTTTAAAATATTTTCTAAAGTTTTTTGTTGTCTATATTTTTTTTTTACATTGTTACTAGTGTTGAGCATTCCGATACCGCAAGTATCGGGTATCGGCCGATATTCGCTGTATCGGAATTCCGATACTTAGTTCCGATATTTTTCCAATATCGTATACCGGAATCCGAAGTTCCCATAATTCTTTGAGAGGCAATGTGATTTTAGTCAGCCAATGAGGAATCTTATGAAGTGTGGGCACATCCTGTAATGCTGCGGTCATCTTAACTAATGGCATGGCTGTGATTGGCTGCTGAAATGATGTCAGAATGCACTATAAAAGGCGCCGCCGCCATTTTAGCGTCACTGTGCTGTGAACTCAGTTAGGGACAGAACGCTGTTCTGCTGACTTTGAGGGACAGTTAGACATTGCGATTTTGTGTACTGTGCTTTAGGCAGGCTAGTTTACCAACCGCTGTGTAAAGCTTCCTTTTGCCAGTGTTGTTTTAACAGCTCTGTGCAAGGTGTGTGTGAGAGTGCAGGTGACGCTGCAGTTTGCTCTGCATCCACCGCTGTTTGTAGGCATCTGCACGTGTCACTCACTGACTCTTTTTTTTATTTTACTTTGTGGAATTGGTGCAGCTCCATTATATTTGAAAAAAATCTAATCTATTAGTGTGACGCGCTTCCATCCGTATACAATATATTGGTTGCAAACACTATAGAAGTACAGAAAGGAGCCTTTCACAGATAGTGAACAGTTGTGTTTCAGTGTTTACTGCAGTCTGTGAGGTTTTGATTTTTTGAGTGCAGATCACACTCCAGTTAGTTCTTCAACCACTGCTGGTTGTAGTCTGCTGAGCGTGTGTCACTGCCTCATCCTTCACATTTTTCTCTAATTGGTGCTGCTCCATTATATTTGAAAAAAATCTAATCTATTAGTGTGACGCGCTTCCATCCGTATACAATACATTGGTTGCAAACACTATAGAAGTACACAAAGGGGCCTTTCACAGCTACTGAACAGTTGTCTGCAGTGTTCACTGCAGTCTGTGAGCTTTTCATTTTTTGAGTGCAGATTACGCTCCAGTTAGTTCTTCAACCACTGCTGGTTGTAGTCTGCTGAGCGTGTGTCACTGCCTCATCCTTCACATTTTTCTCTAATTGGTGCTGCTCCATTATATTTGAAAAAAATCTAATCTATTAGTGTGACGCGCTTCCATCCGTATACAATACATTGGTTGCAAACACTATAAAAGTACACAAAGGGGCCTTTCACAGCTACTGAACAGTTGTCTGCAGTGTTCACTGCAGTCTCTGAGGAATAACCACACTTAGGCCTTATAACTTTTCTGACTTTCTTTATCAATCTATCAAGATGAAGAAGGCAGGGAGTAAGGCACGTGGTCGTGGCCGTGTAGTTTCAGCAGGGAGAGGACGTGGGGATTCTGTGGCTGCTGCCGCACCCAGTGACACAGCATCCACCAGTTTTCCCCGTGAGCGTTCCTTTATGCGCACTTTTGTAGGAGCTCAGCTTACCCCCCTGCTGTGGGAAGAACAAATTGAAGCCGTTGTTGGTTGGATGGCAGCCAATGCATCGACTTCAATTGCTTCCACCTCCTCTCAGGACCACAGCACTGTTGAACAACCATCTGTCTCTTCACCGCCTGCCAAATTGCCCAGGCAGTCAGAGAGTTCTGAACTGGAGCCAGCTGAGTCTCTGCTTCTGTTCTCAGAATCTGTTGGCTTGCAAACAGGGGCCCAGCCAAGCAGCATTCTGGAATGTGAAGAAGAGGCAGTATGCAGTGATGCGCAACAGCTGTGTCTCTCTGAATCTGAAGAGGCGGGTGAGCCAGTGCCGATGGTCAGCACACCGCAGAACGCATCTGATGATGATGAGACTCAGGTGCCAGTTTCTGTTGAGCATGGTGCTGGCCAGACCACCCAACAGCAGCAGGTGTTGGAAGAGGGTAGTGGAGATGATGAGGTCCAAGACCCAACATGGCGTGAGGAACAGGAAGGTGGTGGTAGCAGCTCTGAGGAAGAGATTGCCCCAACGGTCCAAACAGTAGGGAGAGGTAGGCTGCAGACTCGGTTGCCTGTAGCCTCCAGTTTGGCACCCGTTCGTAGCAGTTCTCTTCCAACAGCAAAAACGGGCGCTCCCAGGACTTGCACTGCGTGGTCCTTTTTTGACACACTTGCAGATATTTGCTATGTCAAATGCAAGCTGTGTAATCAAAAAGTAAAAAGAGGTAAAAGTGTCAGTAACCTTAATACCACAAATATGTGGAAACATGTGCGGTCAAAGCACGTGGTTGAGTTACAAAGACACACTGGAGATGTAGGCCAACCTACAGCAGCACCTACATCTTCAGCTCGTGTTGGAGCCTCTTCCTCCAGCTCACACACAGCTGGTTCGGCTTCCTCACAGGATCGCCATGGAAGAACCTCTGTCACTGTTGTCCAGAGACCCAGTGTTATTCCACCCACAGCTGCAAGTTCCCTGTCATCCTCACACTCCCAGGCCACAAAACAGCCATCGGTAGCACAGGCATGGGATAAAAGACGGCCATACTCGGCAAACCATCCACGAGCACAGGCTCTGAATGCTGGCATTGCAAAACTCCTGTCCCTTGAAATGCTGTCATTCAGGCTGGTGGAGACTGACAGTTTCCGTAACTTAATGGCATTGGCAGTCCCACAATACAATGTGCCCAGCCGATTTTATTTCAGCAGGCAAGCCGTCCCTGGTCTGCAAAAGCATGTTGAGGGAAAAATTAAACATGCGCTACTAAACGCCGTCAGTAGCAAGGTCCACCTGACCACCGATGCGTGGACCAGTACCCATGGCCAGGGACGATAGCTTTCCCTCACTGCCCATTGGGTCAATGTTGTGGAGCCGGGTACAGATCTTGCGAGTGGCGCTGTACGTGTTCTGCCAACTCCAAGGATTGCAGGAATCAAGTCTGTCCACATTGACTCCTCCTCCTACTCCAGTTCCTCAGAATCATCGCTGCAGGAGCCGTCACGGTCTACCTCCACATGGACCCGTGAACGCTTACCTGATGCGACCGATATGAGCACAGCCGTGGCCAAACGTCAACAGGCCGTCCTGAAATTAATTTCCATGGGGAATCAAAGCCACACAGCGCAGGAGCTCTGGAATGCCATCAAGCAGGAGAGCGACGTGTGGTTTTTGCCAGCGAATCTCCAGCCAGGCTTGGTAGCGTGTGATAATGGCCGAAATCTGGTGGCAGCTCTGGGCCTTGGCAACCTCACTCACATACCATGTCTGGCACATGTGCTCAACTTGGTCGTGCAGAGTTTTTTGAGGGACTATCCGGATCTTGATGCACTGCTGCACAAGGTCCGCCTAGAGTGCGCTCACTTGCGACGTTCCAGCATGGCCAGATCGCGCATTGCAGCTCTGCAACGCAGATTTCGCCTTCCTGAACATCGCATCATATGTGACGTACCCACCAGGTGGAATTCCACGTTACATATGTTGGAGCGGTTGTGTGAGCAGCAGCCAGCAGTAATGGAGTATCAGCTGCATCAGGCGCAATCAACTCGCAATTTGCGCCGTTCACACTTCACCACTACTGAGTGGGCCTCTATGAAGGACATCTGCCATGTTTTGCGTCCGTTTGATGAGTCAACGCGGATGGCGAGTGCAGATGATGCACTAGTCAGCCTGACTGTCCTCCTTATCTGCCTGCTTCAAAAAACACTGCAAGCACTAAGGGATGAGGTTTTGGAAGAGGCGGAGGATGAGGAGTCACAAATTCCATCACCTTCTGGACAGTCAGCGCAACGTGGTTCCTCACAAAGGGCTGGGCAGGGCTCACTTTGTGAGGAGGATGAGGAGGAGTCAATGGAGGAGGAAGACATCGCTCCAGAGGGAGGTACACAACGCTCTAGTCAGTATGTAGAGCGAGGGTGGGGTGATGCAGAGCAGGCAGAGATGACGCCTCTTGCAGGGGACAGCGTTTCTTGGCCAGTTGGGAGTCTGCAGCACATGGTTGATTTCATGCTGCAGTGTCTGAGAAACGACAGCCGCATCGCCCACATTCTCACCACGTCTGATTATTGGGTGTACACCCTCCTAGACCCTCGCTACCGGGACAACTTACAAAGCCTCATCACACCGTTGAACCGGGAGCGTAAAATGCGGGAGTACCAAGACACACTGGTGCAATCCATAATGTTCTCCATTCCAGCCGAGAGCACTGCTGCTGCTACTGCTTTACAAAGCAGCTCTGTGCGTCGAGGCAGTGGAGACAGCTCTGCAACAAGAGGGAGCACAAGCAGCGCCTCTGCACAGGGCAAGACCAGTATGTTCCAAATGTGGCGAAGTTTTGTGGCAGCGCCACAAATGTCTACACCATCCGAGAGGGCTCCAGTTAGCGGGAGGCAACGTATCCGTCAGATGGTGACAGACTACTTGGCTTTGCCTCTCAGTGTACTCCCAGATGGCTCTTCCCCATTCAAGTTTTAGGTCTCTAAGCTGGATACATGGCCAGAGCTTAGCCAGTATGCATTGGAGGTGCTGGCTTGCCCTGCTGCCAGTGTATTATCGGAGCGCGTCTTTAGTGCTGCAGGTGGTGTACTAACAGACCGTCGCATGCGACTATCCTCCGATAATGTAGACCGGCTTACTTTTCTGAAAATGAACAAGGCATGGATCTCGCCAGAATTTGTCTGTCCGTTTTCAGATTAAATAACTGGTTCGCAACGTTATCCATGTCTCCTGTTATGTTCATCTTTCTACCACCTGAACTCTACTCCCTGGGCTACAACACTGCCAGTTGCTGCTCAGAAGTGTCGTGTCCACAGACCAATACACAAGCTATAGTGGTAGTGGGGTTCAGTAACGCCAGCTGTTCCCCTGCTGTGTGTCCGGCAAGAAGTCTCCTGTTCCCTACACATGCACAGAAAAACCCATGTCAAACATGCTCCAAATAGGGAAGAGCCGTCACCCTGATTGTTATGCTTAAAACAGGAAATTGTGAAGTTTTCCAGGCCTAGAATGATAAATTTTTATGACAAATATGGACAAATAATAATTTGTCATCACAGCGCATATCTGCACATGTCTATTAGAAATGGTAACAAAAACTAAAACATAGTCTTCACTTTTTGAAATTAATGCATAAAAGTACATTTCATACTTATCAATTAATGCTTTTTAAGGAACTTTATCTGTACCTGTAAGATAATGCAGTCAATGGATGTACGAATCATAAAATCCTCATCATCATCATCACAAGTTTTATTTATGACAGACATTATAAAATACACATACTGATGCCAACTGTAACTTCACACACCATATATGAAATGGCCAGCATCTAAACCTGGTAATAATGTGCAATAATAAATTATTACATCTAGAAAGTGCATCATGCATACTGACAATAGGTAGTTATACCTGCAAGTGCTGTTGAAACAACCACAACAGATATAAATTAATAATGGTATATAGGTATCACAGTGCATAGTTACTCATGGACAATGTCGATGTAATACTGTACCTCAATAAAGTCAGCGTCAACCATTATGCTTGTTAGTCTTGTAGATTGTTAAAGAGGGAACGGTCTTTTTTTGTTGGTCATAGGTGGAGTATTAGACAGTAAATGATTACTGCTGTCGTATTTTGGCGTCCCTAGGGCGCAATAACGCTGCGTAACGTCACATTTTATAGAGTCATCTAATTGACACACGCTACCCTACCCTACGCGTGACAGTAGGAAGGTAGTGTTGACGGATAAAGCCTTGCGCAACCAGACATGCTTTTACCCTCTTCAACACTGTACAAGCAAAAAATGCATGATTGCAGCCGCAGACTTTATTGACGTACAGTATAACATCGCCATTACCCATCAGAGGCTGTCCACTGTCTGATACAGACATAGAATATACCTTTGCTATCCGTAGCCTTTGTTTCACCTACACTTGCAGGCACACACTTAAATTGTGACAATGCATTATGTTTTTTTAAATGGTTATTTTTTATCGTACATTATTGTGTCATCACATTGATGAGTCCATGCTGGACATGTCATACATGCTGTACAAAGTAACGATTTTATTAACTTAAATAATTGAAATGTCTGTGACTGTCACATCTAAATTGCAATGATGATGATGATGAGTGACTATTACAAAATCCATTGTCTTCACTATGTTATGGTTTAACATAGCATTCCTTAAGCATTATTCATAAATACAAAAATGGACTTTTATTCTTAAATTTACAACACTATATTTTGTAACCAATTTTTTGGGTGGTGTGTTTGTTCCATTTCTTGTTGGCATGTGCATATATGCGTTTATATTTGCAGTGTCTTTATTTTTATTCTTGAAGTTAGGAAACATGTGTATCTTCGTACCGTGTTAGCCAGTAGATAGAAAAATATTTAGACTTGAGAGTCCGCAGTGATTGATACCTTTTAATGGATAACTGAAAAGATGGTAACAAATTGCAAGCTTTCGAGGCTACTCACGTCTCTTCATCAGGCAAAGACTAAAACAAAAAATGAAGCATCACATATTTCTATACACAACAGGACACAGGAATAGTGCAATAGGTAAGACAAGTAAGTGACGTGTAGCAGAACTGTCATTATCACAGAGGGATGAACATAAATATTGGAACAGTTCCTAGATAAGGATAGAAAAATATTTAGACTTGAGAGTCCTCAGTGGTTGATACCTTTTAATGGCTAACTGAAAAGATGGTAACAAATTGCAAGCTTTCGAGACTACGCAGGTCTCTTCATCAGGCAAAGACTAAAACAAAAGCTGAAGAATCACATATTTATACACAAGAGGACACAGGAATAATGCAATAGGTAAGGCAAGTGACGTGAAGCAGAACTGTCATTATGGCAAAGGGATGAACATAAATATGACTAGTTCATAGATAAGGAGTGAGAGTTTTATTACCCTCTGATTGGGGTCTGGTATTGTGTTGTGATGACCCTAAAAGGTCAGGGAAGCAGATTCCTTAATTGTTGTAGAAAGACATAAAACTCTGGGATATATTCATCCCAGCACTAAGAGTGTCAAAGGTCATCATAAGTTTATATTCCCAGACTTTTCTATCCTTCTCAGATTTGAAGTTAGATTTTAATACAAGTAATTCCATATCCGTCATGCTATGACCGGGCATACAAAAGTGTTTTGCCACAGGTAAATCCATTCTCCTTTCTCTTATTGTGTGGCGATGAGAATTCATCCTTGTTCTCAGTTTTTGCCCGGTCTCCCCCACATACAGACCCCCAGTTGGACATTTAGTACATATAATTAGGTACACCACATTAGATGTGATGCAGCTGAAAGTACCTGGTATCTTGTAGTCCTGATGGGAGTTGGGGATCTTTATCCTGTCCGTGGTCATTATAGATGTACAGGTTTTGCATTTCTTTTGTTTGCAAGGAAAGGTACCTGCAGCTGTTGGGGAGGACAGGGAGCTTCTGACAATGATGCTTCTTAGATTTGGGGGCTGCCTAAAACATAGTAGTGGGGGGTCTGGAAATATGGATTGTAATCAGCATCTTTTTGTAGTAAAGGTTGTAGTTTCCGTGCAGCTCCCCTTAGCATCTCCAGACTTGGATTGTAGGTGACCACTAGAGGCACCCGGTTATTTTCTTCTTTAGCTTTGTAATGTAGCAGGTGATTCCTTGATATTCTGGTGGCTCTTGTAATTTGGTTTTCAATTGTTCTTGGATGGTAGCCCTGGTTCAAAAAAGTCTTTCTCAGGCGACCAAGGTGTTCATCTCTATCCATGGGGTTGGAACATATACGGTTGTATCTGATGGCTTGGCTGTAGACAATAGAGTTTTTTATGTGTTTTGGATGGAAACTGTCCCATTTAAGATATGTTGGACGGTCGATTGGCTTCTGATACAGGGATGTCTCTATTTCATTGTTCTTTAGCTTAATGGTGGTGTCTAAAAAGTTAATTTCAGTGCTGGAGTAGTTAAGTGTTAAGTTGATGGTGGGATGAAATTGATTGAACTGTTCATGGAACGTCTTTAGCTGTTGTTCAGACTCCGTCCAGATGATTAAAATGTCATCAATGTAGCGGTAGTAGGCCCGAGGCCTGATGGGGCATGAGGACAAAAATTCGCTTTCAAGCTTGGCCATGAAAAGATTTGCATACTGTGGAGCCATTTTACTTCCCATAGCTGTGCCAGTCTCCTGAAGATAGATCTTGTTGTCAAATTCGAAGTAATTGTGGGTGAGGATGAATTTTGTGAGTTTCACCACAGAATCAGCATCATTCCCGGTGTTTCGCATGAAGACTTTGCAGGCATTTAATCCATCCTGGTGTGGGATATTAGAGTACAAAGATTCCACATCCATGGTGGCCAGGATGGTTCCTTCTGGTAGAGAACCTATTGCTGCTAGTTTATTCAGTAGGTCAGTTGTGTCCTGAATGTAGCTGGGTGTATCCTTTACCAGGGGTTTAAGAACACCCTCTACCCATCCAGATACTTGCTCAGTAAGGGTGTCCACACATGAAATAATCGGCCTCCCTGGATTTCCGGCTTTGTGGATTTTGGGAAGCATGTAGAATGTCCCTGTTCTTGGACTTTCTGGTATCAGGTCATCAGCTCTTATGGATTTGTCAGACAGACAAGATACCAACTTGCTTAGTTCCTTGTAATAGTCCTGTGTAGGGTCCGACTCCAGTTTTCTGTAGTAGCGTGTGTCCATAAGTTATCTGTTTGCTTCCTTCATATAGTCTGATGTGTTCATCATGACTATTGCACCTTCCTTGTCAGCAGGTTTAATGATGATTTCTTTGTTGGTTTTCAGAGACTGTATGGCCTTTCTCTCCTGGGCACTGATGTTGGAGGCTTGTCTCTTGTTGGTGGCTATGATGGTGGATTTTATGATGACCTTTGACACTCTTAGTGCTGGGATGAATATATCCCAGAGTTTTATGTCTTTCTACAACAATTAAGGAATCTGCTTCCCTGACCTTTTAGGGTCATCACAACACAATACCAGACCCCAATCAGAGGGTAATAAAACTCTCACTCCTTATCTATGAACTAGTCATATTTATGTTCATCCCTTTGCCATAATGACAGTTCTGCTTCACGTCACTTGCCTTACCTATTGCATTATTCCTGTGTCCTCTTGTGTATAAATATGTGATTCTTCAGCTTTTGTTTTAGTCTTTGCCTGATGAAGAGACCTGCGTAGTCTCGAAAGCTTGCAATTTGTTACCATCTTTTCAGTTAGCCATTAAAAGGTATCAACCACTGAGGACTCTCAAGTCTAAATATTTTTCTATCTACTGGCTAACACGGTACGAAGATACACATCTTTCCTATATCAAAATGGAGGATACCAGAATGTACCGCATCTTTATGGAACTGAAACCACTTCTGAAGAAACGTGCACAAATGGACAGCGACATTTTTTTCTTATCTAAATGCAAAAAGGAGAATCTAATTCCCAAAGGACTCTGGATTACAAACCCAATTCTTCACACCTACAACACCCATTATGCACAAAACCTTTGTCACAGGACTTCTGAAAGACTAAGGAACCATCTTTTGCATGTCTGCTACAGCATAAGGAGTAAAGTCCAAGGACAATTTGAAACTCTGAGGAAAACACTTACAGAAAGCACAGAGCAAAAATTACAACAATACTATAACAAACTACGGACCTTTCTGATTCAAAACAAGGAAAAGAAACTACACAGATTGCGCCTCCATTCCGGACTCTATACAAACAGATACAAAACAAAACCAAAACCTGACAACTCTGACAACCACTCCATTCCAGACACAAAAGCATCTAACTGTGTCATCAATCTCTCAGATTACACACCCAACAAAGTGGAGCTTGCCGTGCTTTCTAGAGGACTCTCATTTTGTCCTACTAAGGCCCTGGATAAAACCGAACTCTGCAGTGATATGGAACATTTTTTCAGGAGACTGCGCCTGAGGGAATACTTCAATGATACAGAAGATTCAGAAAACACTCGGACTGAAGGAAGAGGGATCCCAATAACCAAGAAGAGGTCAGACTGGACACCTCCACCTGGACGTAACCCTCATTTGGATAAATATATAGACTCATTCAGACATTTGATAAAATCCACCATCATAGCCACCAACAAGAGACAAGCCTCCAACATCAGTGCCCAGGAGAGAAAGGCCATACAGTCTCTGAAAACCAACAAAGAAATCATCATTAAACCTGCTGACAAGGGAGGTGCAATAGTCATGATGAACACATCAGACTATATGAAGGAAGCAAACAGACAACTTACGGACACACGCTACTACAGAAAACTGGAGTCGGACCCTACACAGGACTATTACAAGGAACTAAGCAAGTTGGTATCTTGTCTGTCTGACAAATCCATAAGAGCTGATGACCTGATACCAGAAAGTCCAAGAACAGGGACATTCTACATGCTTCCCAAAATCCACAAAGCCGGAAATCCAGGGAGGCCGATTATTTCATGTGTGGACACCCTTACTGAGCAAGTATCTGGATGGGTAGAGGGTGTTCTTAAACCCCTGGTAAAGGATACACCCAGCTACATTCAGGACACAACTGACCTACTGAATAAACTAGCAGCAATAGGTTCTCTACCAGAAGGAACCATCCTGGCCACCATGGATGTGGAATCTTTGTACTCTAATATCCCACACCAGGATGGATTAAATGCCTGCAAAGTCTTCATGCGAAACACCGGGAATGATGCTGATTCTGTGGTGAAACTCACAAAATTCATCCTCACCCACAATTACTTCGAATTTGACAACAAGATCTATCTTCAGGAGACTGGCACAGCTATGGGAAGTAAAATGGCTCCACAGTATGCAAATCTTTTCATGGCCAAGCTTGAAAGCGAATTTTTGTCCTCATGCCCCATCAGGCCTCGGGCCTACTACCGCTACATTGATGACATTTTAATCATCTGGACGGAGTCTGAACAACAGCTAAAGACGTTCCATGAACAGTTCAATCAATTTCATCCCACCATCAACTTAACACTTAACTACTCCAGCACTGAAATTAACTTTTTAGACACCACCATTAAGCTAAAGAACAATGAAATAGAGACATCCCTGTATCAGAAGCCAATCGACCGTCCAACATATCTTAAATGGGACAGTTTCCATCCAAACACATAAAAAACTCTATTGTCTACAGCCAAGCCATCAGATACAACCGTATATGTTCCAACCCCATGGATAGAGATGAACACCTTGGTCGCCTGAGAAAGACTTTTTTGAACCAGGGCTACCATCCAAGAACAATTGAAAACCAAATTACAAGAGCCACCAGAATATCAAGGAATCACCTGCTACATTACAAAGCTAAAGAAGAAAATAACCGGGTGCCTCTAGTGGTCACCTACAATCCAAGTCTGGAGATGCTAAGGGGAGCTGCACGGAAACTACAACCTTTACTACAAAAAGATGCCCGATTACAATCCATATTTCCAGACCCCCCACTACTATGTTTTAGGCAGCCCCCAAATCTAAGAAGCATCATTGTCAGAAGCTCCCTGTCCTCCCCAACAGCTGCAGGTACCTTTCCTTGCAAACAAAAGAAATGCAAAACCTGTACATCTATAATGACCACGGACAGGATAAAGATCCCCAACTCCCATCAGGACTACAAGATACCAGGTACTTTCAGCTGCATCACATCTAATGTGGTGTACCTAATTATATGTACTAAATGTCCAACTGGGGGTCTGTATGTGGGGGAGACCGGGCAAAAACTGAGAACAAGGATGAATTCTCATCGCCACACAATAAGAGAAAGGAAAATGGATTTACCTGTGGCAAAACACTTTTGTATGCCCGGTCATAGCATGACAGATATGGAATTACTTGTATTAAAATCTAACTTCAAATCTGAGAAGGATAGAAAAGTCTGGGAATATAAACTTATGATGACCTTTGACACTCTTAGTGCTGGGATGAATATATCCCAGAGTTTTATGTCTTTCTACAACAATTAAGGAATCTGCTTCCCTGACCTTTTAGGGTCATCACAACACAATACCAGACCCCAATCAGAGGGTAATAAAACTCTCACTCCTTATCTATGAACTAGTCATATTTATGTTCATCCCTTTGCCATAATGACAGTTCTGCTTCACGTCACTTGCCTTACCTATTGCATTATTCCTGTGTCCTCTTGTGTATAAATATGTGATTCTTCAGCTTTTGTTTTAGTCTTTGCCTGATGAAGAGACCTGCGTAGTCTCGAAAGCTTGCAATTTGTTACCATCTTTTCAGTTAGCCATTAAAAGGTATCAACCACTGAGGACTCTCAAGTCTAAATATTTTTCTATCTACTGGCTAACACGGTACGAAGATACACATCTTTCCTATAGATAAGGATAGAAAGTTTTATTGCCCTCTGATTGGGGTCTGGTTTTGTGTTTTCATGCCCTGGAAGGGCAGAGACGCAGATTCCTTAATTGATATAGAATGACATAAATCCGTGTGATCTATTCATTCCATCACTAACAGTGTCAAAGGTCATGATGAGCTTATATTCTGAAACCTTTGTATCTTTCTCATATTTGAAGTTATATTTTAATGCCAGTAATTCCATATCCATCATGCTATGACCGGGCATACAAAAGTGTTTTGCCACAGGTAAATCCATTATTTTTTCTCTTATTGTGTGGCGCTGATAATTCATCCTTGTTCTCATTTTTTGGCCGGTCTCCCCTCACTTGTCCCTCCCTCACTTGTCTTACCTATTCCTGTGTCCTGTTGTGTGTAGAAATATGTGATTCTTCATTTTTTGTTTTAGTCTTAGCCTGATGAAGAGACCTGAGTAGTCTCGAAAGCTTGGAATTTGTTACCATATTTTCAGTTAGCCATTAAACGGTATCAACCACAGAGGACTCTCAAGTATAAATTTTTCTATTCTTGGAATTGAAATTCATCATTTTATTGTCCTAGTAAAACTTCATTTATTCTTGTTTGAAGTACATACATTTGCAATGGCCACGTAACAAGGCAATAACTCAATATTTTATGCCTACACCCTCCTTGACCCTGGGCTTCAACACCGCCAGTTGCTGCTCAGAAGTGTTAGATGCACAGATGAAAACAATCGCTGATGTGTTTGTGGGGTTCAGTAACGCCTGCTGTTCCCCTGCTGTGTGTCTGGCAAAAATTACTGCTGCTAACTACAACTTCAACTTCAAACATCTCATACTAGGCCTCTGCCTACACCCTCCTTGACCCCGGGCTTCAACACCGCCAGTTGCTGCTCAGAAGTGTTAGATGCACAGATGAAAACAATCGCTGATGTGTTTGTGGGGTTCAGTAACGCCTGCTGTTCCCCTGCTGTGTGTCCGGCAAAAATTACTGCTAGCTACCTAATCATGGTGAAAAAAACATGACATGTCAAAGTGTCTAGTGCTACACATAGATATGAGGCTACACCCTGATTTCTAAGCTGTAAACATTTGAAACGTCAACTTTAAAACCATGAAATGATTAGTCTTTGTCACAAATCTGTAACAAAATAATTGTGACATATTATTACAGATATGCACATGTCGAAAACAAATGCAAACACAAAAGCCTACTTATGCTATAGGATACTGATGGTCAACCTTGTCACTCCATAGCTTAGACAAATCCAACTCACATCATGACTCAAATGCTGCAATGTTGGAAGTGCATAATGTGGGTTGAACTTTGACAACTGCTGCAGTGCGAAGGTTATACTTCAGTGTTCTTACCTTTTAAATAAAAGCATACAAGTAAATATAATAATCCAATGTTGATTAAGGGACGTGATGTACACCTGTAATATTGTGCAAACAATGCATGTAGGAATAGTCCTCTTCAACATTACTTATATTTGTGTCATTTTAAAAAATACATATTTAATTAGAAAGTTAACAGCCCATATCATAAAGGTCCTTCATGTAAACATGATAATCGCTAACAAAAATCATGCATTACCTTGGTAAAGTCAATAGTGCATAGTCACAATAGCAAAATATATACCTGTAAGTGGTGCTGAAAGAACGACAACTGATAGAATAGGTGAATGATATCTATTTATCAGACTGAATAGCGACACCTGTACAATGTCGATATACTGTACCTTAACAAAACAGCTGTGTCACACCTCACACTCGTTTTTCTTGTAGCTTGTTATGTAATAGGGCACATGCGTGTATGTTTCATCATAGGTGCATGTTTACTGAGTAAAGCAGTCATGACAACGCCTTTGTGTTGTCGGTACGCTTGCGATGATGAACGATGCACACCGTGAATGTTAGTCTGCGTCATAAGACGTACAGACGCTCCAATACCCAACGCGTCACAGCAGGAAGCCAGTCTGTGCGTCCAAGCAAAGGCGCAACCATACATGCACGTAACCTTTTATAAAGCTATATAAAAAAAAGGATGTAGTAGTAATGCACACTTTATTGAGGTACAGTATTACATCGCCATTCACCATCTGTGGCTATGCAGTCTCATCTATATATACCTTATCTATCCGTTGTCATGCTTGCAAGTCCACAGTCAGGCATAAATATCTGTTTTCACTCTGCACTATGCACTTTTTAAATTTTTTGTTTGTTAACCGCTTAATGTCCACTGACGTGCAGAGTCCGTCATGGCAAGGTGCCAGTTCCGGCACCAGGACAGACTCTGCACGTCATGCCTTTGATCTACCACTGCGTGTAAACACGCAGTGGTA
>JARQOD010000005.1:127372249-127425278 GCA_033576555.1 Oophaga sylvatica | reverse complement strand
GGCACTTCCGCGTCATGTGACGTGGGGGCGTGAGCGCGCTCTCACGTCACATGCAAGGCTGGCGTGGTGGACGTCAGAGCGTGGAGGACGGAGCGGCGCGCGGAGCAGAAGAGCTGGAGGACGCAGTCACCTGAGGATTGGCAGATTGGTAAGTATGCTTGCTGAGTCTGACTCTCTTTTACAGGGACGCTGCAGCCGCAGCTTCCCGTCCCGGCACTTGAGGAGATGGGGGAGAGCGGAGGGGGGAGGTGTGAGTGTATCAGGGGCTCAGGCCCCAGGACACAGCGGGCCACATTAGAGGCCCCAGGAAGCAGCAGGCCCATAATGGGGCCCTAGGAAACAGCAGGCCCCATTAGGGGCCTAGTTCCAAAGGAAGCAGCAGTCCAAAGGAAGCAGCAGGCCCCATTAGGGGCCTAGGTCCAAAGAAAACTGCAGGCCCCATTAGGGGCCTTGGGTCCCAGGAAACTGCAGGCCCCATTAGGGACCTAGGGCCCAAGGAAACTGCTGAATAAGGTAATTATGTTGCATTATTCTTGTGAAGAAGAAATTTGTAATCTAAATTGCTTTCAAAATGGATGATTTATTCAGTAGAGCAAAAGTACGGTATACAGAACAATCTTAGATTATTCTGTATACCGGACTGTTGTTCTACTGAATAAATCATCTGTTTTGAAAGCAATTTGCAGGCTGGATTACAAGTTTCTTCACACATTTACTCTGGAGAAAGCCTACCTTCATCACTACCTCAGTTGCTTCCTGGGAGTTGGTTCTTTTCTGTTATTTCACTATCATTAGTCCAAAAACCTCTAATTTTGGATAATAAAAGGTATCTTTCTTAACACAACTTGGGTAGACCGGGATTGGCAACGCGCGTGGGGGGGGAGCCCATTGTGAAGTTTGCTGTGGGGCCCTGCCGTTCCTAATTACCCCCCTGAGCAACAGTAAGGCTAAAGGCACTGCCACACTTAAGTGATCGCACCAGTGATCACGACAACGACACGACCTGGCGAGATCGCTAGTGCGATCGCTATGTGATTGCTAGTTAGATTCCAAACACAACTCATCAGCGATCTGTGATTCCAAACACAACTCATCAGCGATCTGTATAACGACCTCTGCGGTCGTTGGGAAAACCTAGTCCCACCTGCGACGCTGGTGAAGTCTTTCATACAGGGTGTCACACTCAGCGATTCAGGCTCACCAGCGGGACACCAACGACCAAAAAACGTCTCAGAACGTTCATAAGCGATCAGCGACATCTCAGTGGGGGCCACATCGCTGCTATATGTCACACACAGCTAAGTCGCTAACGAGATCGCTACTGCGTCATAAATGGTGACGCGTTAGCGATCTCGCTAGCGATCTCGCTTAGTGTGGCATACCCTTAAGTGCACACGTTCAGGATTATTTGCGTTTTTTTCGCGTTTTCTCGCGGCAAAAATGCGTAAAAAACGCATGAATGAAGCATCCTATTATTTAGAATGAATGCTGCAATTTTTGTGCACATGATGCGTTTTTATCTGCAAAAAAAATGCATCGCGGAAAAAAAAAAGCAGCATGTTCATTAATTTCGCGGAAAACTAGCGTTTTTCCCCCTATATTATTGACCTAGAAAGTTCAGGAAAATTTTGCGGTAAAAACATGCAAAATCCGCACAAAAACGCACCAAAACCTCGCAAAATCCGCGCAAAAACATGGTAAAAACACATGCGTTTTTACCGTGAAAATAGTCCGGTTTTGCTCAGGAAAATTCTGCACACATTCCTGAACGTGTGCACTTAGCCTAATAGGTCCCCCTCTTACTAAACTCTCTCGCCAACCGCTACACCAATGCCTCTACCCTGTGTCAGTCGTTGCACTGGTTGCCAATCTGCTACATGATTAAATATAAATTTATCACTTTCACCCATAAAGCGCTCCAAGTTCTGCACCACCCAACATCTTCTCCCTCATCTCTGTCTATCACCCTAACCCATGCCCTCCATTCCGCTAATGACCTAAGACTAACATCCTCAATAATCCAAACCCTCACTCCTCTTTGGTATCTGAGTTATGTGTTATTCTGTTACGTTTTTGTCTGTACATGTCCCCTCTGTAACGTAAAGTGTTGTGCAATATGTTTGCGTTACAAAAACAAAAATTATTATTATGTAAAGGACAGAGGTGTACCTAGAGATTCAGCTCAGTAGTAGGGGTAATCAAAAGAAGAGTAGTGGACACCATCAGATAAAAAGCGGCTCTTATGATTCCTTTCCAGCAGACACAGATTATACACGTGGCAGATAGACCGTGTCCTGCAAATGGATTCACACCAGCAAAAATAGAAAATTGCAAGGTGGTGAAGGGGTTAAGGAAGTCTAAAGTTTGGTACTTAGTAACAATGCATATAGAAACATCAGGAGTCAATAGTGTGACAGAGGGATTATTGATTATGTCCCCTGGTAATAAAAAATTAATTTTTCCCTTACAGCAACTGCACGAATACCACAGAACTGTCACGGTTCCTAGAGTGGACCCACTGGATCACGGGACTGACTGATCCCGGGCGAGCTGACCAGGTGAAATCAACACCTATACAGGGAGCGTTAGGAGCAGGCCCAGGGGTGAGGGTATACCGCAATAGCTAGTACCAGGGACTGGCTCGTAGGAGACAGAGAGACCAAGAAGGTGCAGATTGCACACTGGGAAATGCACAGGGGCCCAGAGCGGAGCAGAGCATGCACTGGGTAATGTACCAGAGGTCAGGGCAGAGCAGTGCACGCACTGGGTAATGGACGGGAAACCAGGACAGAGCAAAGAGCGCACAGGGTAATGTACAGGTAACCTGGGCAGAGCAGAGCACACACAGGGAAATATACGGAAGACCTGGGAAAAGCAGAGCGCGCACTGGGTAATATATGGGAGACCTGGGCAGAGCAGAGCGTGCACAGGGTAAAGTATATGAGATCCGAGGTGAGAGAGTATGCACACTGGGGAGAGCGCTGGGACCTGAGACAGTACAGAGTATGCACCAGAGTGAATCACCAGGTACCGATGTGAGGGAGAGAGCACCAGAAATACTGATGCCAGACACAGATGAGGAGGGCACTCACGACTCCCGGAAACTGAATAAAAGAATCCAGCAAGCACGCCCCGCAGCCTAAGGATGCAGACAGTGCAAGTGCGGATGCCTCAGGAGGCACGCAAGCCTGGGGACACCCGTGCGATCCCACACCGCCAGCACCGGAGGCCCGAGTAGCGGCAGCAGGGAGGCAGGCCGTGGCGGTAGCAGTACCCCCTCGCTTATGCCCCTCCTTCTTAAGACCGGCAAGGAACTTTCCGAGGATGCGAGGAGCATGAATGTTTTATTAGTGCTCCCATGACCTCTCCTCAGGACCAAAACCCTTCCAATCAATCAAAAAGAAAGTTCTCCCTCTAACCTTCTTCATGGCAAGAATATCTCTGATCTCAAAGACATCTCCAGTGTTAACGGATGGCGGGGCATAACTGGATGTGGTATGGAAGCGGTTGAGCACGACGGGTTTAAGAAGCCATACATGGAAGGCTTGGGAATATGGAGCGAGGCAGGCAACCTCAACTTGTTGGTAACCTCATTGAGTTGCTTCAAAATTTCAAAGGGACCGATGTAACGAGGACCCAGCTTGTAGGATGGAATCTTGAGTCTGATATATTTGGATGCAAGCCACACTTTTTCACCCGGAAGATATTTAGGAGAATCCAAGCGCCTCTTTCAAGTGAACTCTTGGTTTCTTTCCAGATCTTGGAAAATTCCATCGACATGGCATCGGCCGCTGGCACAACCGAGACAAGGGGTACCGGGAGAGGCATATTGGCGTGTTGACCCGAAACGATGAAGAACGGAGACTTGGCAGAGGGTTCACTGGAATGATTGTTATATGTGAACTCTGCCCCGGGAAGAAGACTGAGTGACCAATCATCCTGATGAACATTACAGAAGTGCCGAAGATAAGAAGTCAGGACCTGGTTGACTTGTTCCACCTGGCCGTTAGTTTGGGGTTGATAGGCCAAGGAAAAATCTAGGGTCACCTTCACGAGTTTGTACAGAGCTCTCCAGAAGCAGGACATAAATTGCACACCTCTATTGGATACTATAGTCTATGTGTAGAGGGAAGCCATGGTACTTGAAGATATGGCTAATGCAGAGTTTCACCAATTCAGAGGCCGAAGGCAGGCAGGATAACGGAACAAAGTGTGCCATTTTAGAAAAACGGTTCACAACCACAAAAAAAAGCTGAACAATCTGATGAACACGGTAGATCGTAATAAAATCCATGGCTATATGCTGCCTGGGAGCTGAGGGCACAGGAAGAGGTTGCAGAATCCTGGAAGGAAGTTGCCTAGAGATCTTGTTATTGGCACAAGATGGGCAAGAAGCCGTAAAGTCTTCCACATCTTGACGGAGAGAAGGCCACCAATAGTAGCGAGCGATGAGGGCCATAGTCTTCCTGACACCCGCTTGGCTGGCTAATTTAGAGGAGTGACCCCAGCGGAAAATCCTTACTCTGTCGGCCTCTGCCACAAATGTCTTACCCGGTGGAGAGTTAGAAAGTCTGATCGGAGCTACGGTGATAACTCTGGTGGGGTCGATAATATGAGAGGGTTCTTCCTCAGTATCCTCCAACAGGAAGGATCTAGACAATGCGTCTGCTTTGGCATTCTTAATGCCTAGACGAAAGCGGAGTTCGAAGTCAAACCGAGCAAAAAACAAGGACCACCTGGCTTGTAGAGGATTAAGCCCTTGAGTGGACTGAATGTACGATAAATTTTTGTGGTCGGTGTAGATAACAAAAGGATGTACAGCTCCCTCCAGGAGACACTGCCATTCCTCCAATGCCAACTGTTATGATATGGTAGCCGAGGAGGACAGTAACAAAAATAGCAGAGGCAGCCAGTCACCCAGAGAGGTTGGTAACTAATGGATTGCAGAATCCTAAACTAACCACACAACTAGAAGCAGCCGTTGGACGTACCTACGATGACCTAGACGCCTCGACACAGCCGGAGAGTTAGCTAAGCCTAGAGATAGAAAGGGGAAAGCTAACTGCCCCGGAGTAGCGCCCCAAAGGAATATGTAGCCCCCATACATATATTGGCGGTGAGACAAGATGAAATACAAACGCAGGCAGAAAATAGAGTAAGCAAATGCTGGGGCCCAGAACTGTCTAGATAAGACAGGACAGAAAAGAATACTTTCTGCAATCCAGCAAATCCCTAAGCAAAATTCCAGCACTTCTGATTCCAAAGAATACTGAGAACACACGATCTCTACCCGCTATGTCAGTTTTGGAACCAAAATTTTTTTTGTTAGGAAATTATAAGGGTTAAAAGTTGACCAGCAATTTCTCATTTTTACAACAAAATTTACAAAGTCATTTTTTTTAGGGACCACCTCACATTTGAAGTCACTTTGAGGGGTCTATATGGCAGAAAATACCCAAAAGTGACACCATTCTAAAAACTGCACCCCTCAAGGTACTCAAAACCACATTCAAGAAGTTTATAAACCCTTCAGGTGCTTCACAGAAGCTGAAGCAACGTGGAAGGAACTTTAACTTTTTAGTCACAAAAATTATCTTTTACAAACTTTTTTTTTATTTTCACAAGGGTAAAAGGAGAAAATGGACAGAGAAAGTTGTGCAATTTCTCCTGAGTACACCAATACCCCATATGTGGGGGAAAACCACTGTTTGAGCACACGCAGAGCTCGTAAGGGAAGGAGCGCCGTTTTACTTTTTCAAACCAAAATTGGCTGGAATTGAGATTGGACTCCATGTCGCGTTTGGAGAGCCCCTGATGAGCCTAAACAGTGGAAACCCCCACAAGTGACACTATTTTGGAAACTAGACCCCCTATGGAACTTATCTAGATCTGTTGTGAGCACTTTGAACCCCCAAGTGTTTCACAAAAGTTTATAAATTTGCCTGGGTGTGAAAAAAAAAACAATTTTCCACAAAAATGATTTTTTAGTCCCAAATTTTTGATTTTTCTCAAGGAAATTGGACCCCAAAAGTTGCTGTCCTATTTGTCCTGAGTACACTGATACCCCATATGTGGGGGTGAAACTGTTTGGGAGCACGGCAGGGCTTGGAAAGGAATTAATAACGTTTTGGAATGCAGACGTTGATGGGGGGTCATGTTCCGTTTGCAGTGCCCTACACATGCCTAAACAGTGGAAACCCCCCCATAAGTGACCCCATTTTGGAAACTAGACCCCTAAGGAACTTATCTAGATCTGTAGTGAGCACTTTGAATCCCCAAGTGCTTCACACAAGTTTATAATGCCCTGGCATGAAAATAAAAAATCCTATTTTTTCCCACAAAAATTATCTTTTAGTCACCAACTTTTTTCTTTTCCCAAGGGTAACAGGAGAAATTGGACCACAAAAGTTGTTGTCCAATTTGTCCTGAATACGCTGATACCCCATATGTGGGGGGAACCACTGTTTGGGCGCACGGCAGAGCTCAGAATGGAAGGAGTGCCATTTGACTCTTTCCAACCAAAATTGGCTGGAATTGAGATTGGACGCCATGTTGCATTTGGAGAGCCCCTGATGTGCCTAAACAGTGGAAAACCCCACAAGTGACCCCATTTTGGAAACTAGACCCCTAAGGAACTTATCTAGATCTGTGGTGACTCGCAATTTGAACCCAGAAGTGCTTCGCCGAAGTTTATAACGTACAGCCGTAAAAATAAAAAAATCTTTTTTTTTTTTACAAAAATGATTTTTTCGCCCTCAATATTTTATTTTCATAAGAGTAACAGGAGAAATTGGACCCCAAAAGTTGTTGTCCAATTTGTCCTGAGCACGCTGATACCCTATATGTGGGAGAAAACTACTGTATGGGCACAGGTCGAGGCTTGGAAGGGAAGTAGTGACGTTTTGGATTGCAGACTTTGATGGAATGGTCTGCGGGTGTCATGTCGCATTTGGAGAGGCCCTGATGTGCCTAAACAGTGGAAACCCCCACAAGTGACCCCTGTTATGAATGTGTTGGAGACGACATCGGAGCTGAGGCTTCCTCCGGTGGTTGCTGAGGGTATTGAACCAATTAAGGAATGGGTGTCAGGTGGGGCTGACTGGCCTGATATAAGTGAGCTGGCATCCCATGATCCTCGCCGGTAAGCAATTGTTGCTTCCAGGTCTTTGTTGGAATTTCAACTTGCTTTCCTGCTATCATTCAGATAAGTGACTTTCTGTTTTTTTTCTGTGGTTGGATTTTCCTTTGTTTTTGCAGTCTTGCCTTGGACTTCAGCCGGGTCCCCTTTGGGGGCTTGCGCTGCCCTCTGTTCTCATTTTGTATTTGCACTTGTTCTCTGTTCCATTGATATTTTTTATTGCTGGGTAGCTGTGGGTCACACCAGAGATCTGATATAGGTGGTTGAGATCGTGTGGTCTCAGGTTTTTTGTAATCAGAAGTGCTGTTATTTTTTATTAGGGTTTTTCTGGGTTGCAGACAGAATTTCTCTCCTGTACTTACTTCCTAGACAGATTTGGGCCCCAACATTTGCTCATTCTATTTTCTGTCTGTGTTCATGTTTTCCTCTTGTCTAACCGCCATTACATGTTTGGGGGCTTCCTATTTCTTTGGGGGCTTTACTCCGGGGCAGTAGGCTTTCCTCTTTCTTCAGGTGTAGCTAACTCTCCGGCTGTGCTGAGGCGTCTAGGATCACCGTAGGTACGCTCCACGGCTACTTCTAATTTTGCGGTTAGTTTGAGGATCTGCAACCCATTAGGTTCCAGCCTCTCTGGTGTCTTGCTGCTTTGGCGGTGTTTTGCTCCTGTCCTCTTCAGCTACCAAATCATAACAGACCCCATTTTGTAAAATAGACCCCACAAGGAACTTATCTAGATGTGTGGTGAGCACTTTGAACCCAGAAGTGCTTCACAGAAGTTTGTAACGTACAGCCGTAAAAACAAAAAAATCATTTTTTTTTTACAAAAATGATATTTTTGCCCCCAATTTTTTATTTTCCCAAGGGTAACAGAAGAAATTGGACCCCAAGATTTATTGTGCAATATGTCCTAAGTACGCTGATACCCATATGTGGGGGTAAACTACTGTTTGGGCGCATGGCAGAGCTCAGAAGGGAAGGAGCAACGTTTGACTTTTTCAACGCAGAATTGGCTGGAATTGAGATCAGACGCCATGTCACATTTGGAGAGCCCCTGATGTGCCTAAACAGTGGAAACCCCCCAATTCTAACTCCAACCCTAACCCCAACACACCCCTAACCCTAGTCCCAACCCTAACCATAACCCTAACCACAAGCCTAACCCTAATACATCCATAACCCTAATCGCAACCCTAACCCTAATCCTAACTTTAGCCCAACCCTAACCCTAATTTTAGCCCCAACCCTAACCCTAATGGGAAAATGGAAATAAATAAATTGTTTTAATTTTATTATTTTTCCATAACTAAGGGGGTGATAAAGGGGGGTTTGATTTACTATTTAAAGCAGGTTTTTATGTTTGGCAGCTGTCACGCTAAAAGACGCTTTTTATTGCAAAAAATAGTTTTTCCATCACATTTTGAGAGCTATAATTTTTGCATATTTTGGCCCACAGAGTCATGTTGGGTCTTATTTTTTGCGGTACGAGTTGAAGTTTTTATTGGTACTATTTTTGGGCACGTGACATTTTTTGATCGCTTTTTATTTCGATTTTTGGGAGGTTAGAATGAACAAAAATCAGCAATTCATGAATTTCTTTTGGGGGGGCGTTTATACCGTTCCGCGTGTGGTAAAATTGATAAAGCAGTTTTATTCTTTGGGTTAGTACAATTACCGTGATACCTCATTTATATCATTTTTTTATGTTTTGGCGCTTTTTATACAATAAAAACAATTTTATATAAAAAATAATTATTTTTTGCATCGCTTTATTCTGCGAGCTATAAATTTTTTTTTTTTCGCTGATGATGCTGTATGGCGGTTTGTTTTTTTGCGGGACAAGATGATGTTTTCAGCGGTACCATATTTATTTATATCCGTCTTTTTGATCGCGTGTTATTCCACTTGTTGTTTGGCGGTATTATGATATATCATTGTTTTTTTGCTTTGTTTTTTTTTTTAAGGGGTTCACTAAAGGGGTTAACTAGTGGGACAGTTCGATAGGGCGGGTCGTTACAGACGCGGCGATACCAAATATGTGTACTTTTATTGTTTTGGTTTTTTTATTCACATGAAGAAATGAATTTATTGGGGAATTTTTTTTTTTCCTTTATTTTGGAATTTTTTTTAAACATGTTATTTTCATTTTTTTTACTTTTTACATTGTCCCAGGGTGGGACATCACTCTATAAAGTCAGATCGCTGGTCTGACAGTGTGCATAGCACACAACACAACAGTACTCCCCCTTGAGGAGGGGTCACCAAACCCTCCCCTGCGCCACTAGACCGCTCAGTGTGAGCCCGGTGAAAGGCGCGAACCAATCTCTCCGCATGAATGTCAGAAGTAAACACCCAAGAATTGTCCTCCTGACCATAACCTTTCCACTTAACCAATACTGGAGTTTCCATCTAGCCAGACGAGAATCCAATATCTTCTCCACTTCATACTCCAGATTGCCCTCAACCAAAACAGGCTCAGGGGGCGCAGTCATAGGAACCACTGGCTCAACAAACCTTTTCAATAAAGATTTGTGGAAGACGCGGTGAATCTTAAACGTCCCTGGAAGAGCCAAACGGAAGGAAACAGGATTAAGGGTGAGTTTCCACGATCAGTATTGCATCAGGAAATGCTGCGTGTTTGGCGCTGTGCGTTGGCGCAGCGCCAAACACGCAGCGTCCAGATGTTACAGCATAGTGGAGGGGATTTCAAAAATCCCGTCTCCACTATGCGTAACAATACGCAGGCGGAAGACCTGCGTATCCGGACATGCGGCGCGTCTTTTCAGACCACAGCATGTCCTAGCGTATTGCGGCGACGCTGCGTCGCCACAATGGAATTTAACACAGGGCTATGTAGCCCTGCGTTCTTTCCGGAGGTGTTCCGGAGGTGTCCTGAACACCTCCGGAAAAAACGCGCGTCAGAAAGGGGGCGGGGCTTAGGACGGAGCGGAATTTCCGCTCCGTCAAATGCGCTGTGTTTCCTGACCATGGAAACACAGCCTAAGAATTTCCAAGATCTTATAAGGTCCAATGAACCTTGGCTTAAATTTTGGAGACGCCACCTTCATAGGGATATTTTTTGAGGACAACCAAACCATGTCACCCACTTTAAACCTAGGACCATCAGTCCTATGCCGGTTGGCAAACCGTTGGGCCCTCTCCTGAGAGAGAGACAACTTATCCACTACTTGATCCCAAATCTGCTACATTCTCTCCACCATAGAGTCAACACCTGGACAGACAGAATCCTCCACCTGCCCCGAAGAAAATCGAGGATGAAACCCGAAATTGCAGAAAAAAGGGGAAATCAAAGTGGTAGAACTAGCCCTATTATTTAGAGCAAATTCAGCCAAAGGCAAAAAAGAGACCCAGTCATTTTGATCAGCAGACACAAAACATCTCAAATAAGTTTCCAAGGTCTGGTTTGTTCTCTCAGTCTGCCCATTGGTCAGAGGGTGAAACACAGAGGAGAAAGACAGCTGAACTCCCAGTTTAGAACAAAAGGTCCTCCAAAATCTGGAAACAAATTGGACTCCTCTGTCAGACACAATCTTCTCTGGAATATCGTGCAACCGAACCACCTGCTGAAAAAACAAGGGCACCAACTCGGAAGAGGATGGCAACTTCTGCAGTGGCACAATATGCATCATCTTGGAAAACCTATCACAGATCACCCAGATAACGGTCATTCTCTGAGAGACAGGGAGGTCGGAAATAAAATCCATAGAGATATGGGTCCATGGCCTCCTGGGCACAGGCAATGGCATTAACAATCCACTAGAGTGTGAGCAAGGTTTGGACCGAGAACAAGTCCCACAGGACTGCACAAAGTTCCTGACGTCACGAGATAATGTAGGCCACCAAAAGGACCAACTCACCAAATCTCTAGTACCAAAAATACCGAGATGACCAGCCAACGCAGAGCAATGAACTTCAAACATAACTTTTTCCCCGTTTAGGGCAGAGGTAAATAGTATAAGAAGCATCTCCACAATAAAAACACATATTGGCGGTGAGACAAGATGAAATACAAATGCAGGCAGAAAATAGAGTTTGCTGGGGCCCAGAACTGTCTAAATAGGACAGGACAAAAAAGAACACTTTCTGCAATCCAGCAAAACCATAAGAAAAGTTCCAGCACTACTGATTCCAAAAAATACTGAGACCACACGATCTCTCCCCGCTATGTCAGAACTCTGGTGTGAACAGGTAGCTACCCAGCAGCCACTGAAATAACAGGGACTGAATACATAAACAGAGATAACTGAGAAACAGAGACCAGAGCAGGCCCCAGCAGGGGACCCGGCTGACCTCACTCATAAGGCAGAGAAACAAAAGAAAACAAAACCACAGAAACGAGCAGAAAATAGCTTATCTGAAAGTTGCAGGAGCCCACAGCAGCTGACTTCCAAACTGGACCAGGAAGAGAAAACTAATCACCGGTGAGGATCATGGGAAAGTTACTCCCTTAAATCTCCCCAGTCATCACTCCCAGATCGTCCGCAGCTGGATCCTCAGCTGAAGGGCCTCAGTTAGTCAAGACAACTTCATTAATATCAACAGCCACAAGAGGGAGCCCCAACTCAGAATCTATAGCATTCACAACAGCCAACTTAATGGCCAATAACGCCCTGTCCCTGATGGAATAGTTGCGTTAGGAGGTATAGAATCTGTTGCGCATCCACGGTTTCGGGGCGTCGGGACATGGCATAGCTTGCCTAGCTAGCCTATGCTCCCAGACCACGACGATGTGGGGCGTGCATCCCAGATGGTAAGGAAAAGTGGACCACATAGGGGGACCAGGGCCTGCCAGGACTAGGGGAGGGCAACGACCAGGGTTTGTGGCAGCTAAGCATGTGGCTAAGATGGCGACCTTCAGGACTAGATGACACCGCACAACTTCAGGTATGAAGAAACATAAAGTTTACTTAAAGACAGATACAGTATATAAACAGAACTTAACTATGCCAGGCTCCCAATTCCGTACATCAAGGAAGGGTACACGTCTCAGGATAACAGACAAAAGCAGGAGGACATCACGGGTTGATGCAGTCCAGAGTTATCTGGCACGTGCATACTAGGGTGGCCTCTCTTTTAGGCCTCAGGTGTAGCACAGGCTCAGCAGGAGAACATCAGACACTGACCTCGGACAGACATCAGACGATGGCAGCAGGGGTCATCACGGGTTGATGCAGTCCAGGGTCATCTGACACGGGTATACTAGGATGGCCTCTCTCTCAGGCCTCAGATGTAGCACAGGCTCAGCAGGAGAACATCAGACACCGACCCAGGAAGGATGTCAGACGATGGCAGCAGGGGTCATCACAGGTTGATGCAGTACAGGGTCATCTGGCACGGGCATACTAGGATGGCCTCTCTCAGGTCTCGGGCGTAGCACAGGGTCAGCAGGAGAACATCACACACCAACCCAGGACAGACATCATCACAGGGTGGACCACGGGGAAGCGGCAGGACATCGGGACACAGGCAAGACACAGACAGCACAGGTCCAGGAACATCGGCCTGGCAGCTCGGGACTTCCAGGACACACAGGCAGAGCCGTCACCAGGAAACAAAGCTGGAGACTCTCCAGGAACACGGAAGAGGAGTCCATCCAGGAACACGAGCGGGACTGACTCTGGAACTCAGGCTGGGCCACCAGGACCACATACTGGACATCTGGACACAGGCTGGACATCAGGACATCACGACACAGGCTGCACATCAGGACACAGGCTGGACATCAGGACAGAGAGAGAGGGTAGATTCTACCTCTGGGAGGAGTAGAACCAGGAATAAGGTCAATCGGGCAGTCATAGGCACGATGTGGAGGAAGGGTTCTCCCTCCTTCTTGCAGAAGAGATCGGTGAAGGATCAATAGGTGGCTGGTAATCTGACTGGAACGGAAGCATGTCGAGAACCTCCGACAGGATGAATGGATAGTAGACAACGTTCCTGGCAGTCCTGACCCCAGCGCAGAACGTTCCCGGACCACCAATCAAGGATCGGTTCGTGTGCCCTTAACCAGGGAAGACTGAGAAGAATGGCATGAGATAAGTGAGGCAATACGTAAAATGCAATTCTCTCGCGATGCAAGGCTCCAATCTGCAGCTCTATCTATTCAGTAACCTTAGTTACGGTCTCTCGCAGGGGTCTACCGTCCACCGAAAGAAATCAACCGTGGGTTCGCCAGATCCTTGATCGTAATGTGGTATTTGTTGACCTCCTCGAGACCTATGAAGTTCCCTGCTGCACCCGAATCCACGTAAGCCACCTCCGAGTATCGCTTAGGGCCTAAATTAATATGGACCGATAGGATCAGAGGCAGAGCGGAATCATATACACCTAGGGAGGCTTCTCCTACCAGACCTAGGTGGAAGAGTTTCCCGGATGCACCGGACAAGAACGAAGTAAATGAGAAACATAGACCTTGCATGACTCTCTCTCCGATGCTGCTCCGCCATCTTGACCCGATCCACTTGCATAGGTTCAGGTGTGGATTCGGGAGACGACACAGTAGGTCACAGACTGGGAGGCCTATGGGTGCTAGGAGAGGAGCGATTAAACTTACGCTCTCTAGCAGCCTCGCAAAAACGATCTTGAAAACGTAAGTCAATATGCGTGGCCAGAGAGATTAAATACACTAAGGAGGTAGGAGTGTCTCGACCAGCAAGTTCATCCTTGATATGACACGACAAGCCCCTCCAAAAATCCCAGCGCCTTGTTATTCCAACCCAACTCTGAGGATGGCATGCGGAAACGAATGGCGTATTGCCCAACCGTAAGGGAGCCTTGGTGGAGATTAAAAAGATTCTGTAGCCGAAGCTACGCGACCTGGTTTGTTAAATACCTTACGAAAGGTCTCCAAAAAAGTAGACAATTGAGAGGTTATGGGATCATCACGCTCCCATAGTGGATTAACCCAAGCCAAAGCCTCTCCCTCCAAATGTGATACCACAAATGCCACCTTAGACCAATCGGTAGGATACTACTGGGTAATAATTGAAAGTGAAGATGGCACTGGTTCAAAAAACCCCGACATAGCTTGGGATCACCACTATACCGAGGTGGTTTACCCAGACGAGGAGGAGGATGAGAAGTGCCATAGTCACGGGACAAGGCCTGCACAGAAGCCGTGGCGGTAGACTGCAGGGAGACGGTCATCCACCGAGGCTATATAACCCAATATGTGGGTCTGAGAATCAAGCTGCTGAACGAGCTCCTGCTGGAGACTTGCAAGCTTGGTAGCTTTATTTGGGTCAGCAGCTTGTAAGGTGGACAACCAAGATTCCATAGACTTTAAAAAGGACATGATCCGACTCTGATTCTCCCGCAAAAATAGCAATTCTTTTTGAGCGGCCGCAGAGGCACTAGCGGGATCCATGGCCTGGTGATTCTGTCACGGTTCCTAGAATGGACCCACTGGATCGCGGGACTGACCGATCCCAGGCGAACTGAACAGGTGAAACCGATCCCTATACAGGGAGCGTTAGGAGCAAGCCTGGAGGGAGGATGTACTGCAATAGCTAGTACAAGGGACCGGCTCGTAGGAGACAGAGAGACCAAGACCATGCAGATTGCGCACTGGGAAATGCACAGGGGCCCAGAGCAGAGCAGGGCACGCACTGGGTAATATACCGGAGGTCAGGGCAGAGCAGAGCGCACACTGGGTAATGGACGGGAGACCAGGACAGAGGAAAGCGTGCACAGGGTAATGTATGGGTGACCTGGGCAGAGCAGAGCATGCACAGGGTAATATAAGGAGACCTGGGCAGAGAAGAGCGCGCACTGGGTGATATACGGGAGACCCCGGCAGAGGGTAAATTATATAAGATCCAAGGTGAGACAGAGTATGCACACTGGGGAGAGCGCTGGGACCTGAGAGACACCAGTACAGAGTAGGCACCAGAGTGAATCACCAGGCGCCAATGTGAGGGGGAGAGTGCCAGAAATACTGATGCCAGACACAGAGGAGGAGGGCACTTCCATGTCAGGACACCCGGAAACTGAATAAAGGAATCCAACAAGCGCGCGCCCACAGCCTAAGGAGGCACACAGCGCAGGCACGGACGCCTCGGAAGGCAAGCAAGCCCAGGGACACCCGGCGTGACCCCACACCGCCAGCACAAGGCTCGAGGAGTGGCGGCAGAACGGCCGGCCGCAGCGGTAACAAGAACTTTCTTGTGGGCAATGGCATACCGCCAATGGCGGCAGGACATGCAGCTGGTATGGGACTGTGAGCTGGGGGGCCATGTGCCAACACAGGTACCGGGTCCCCTCTCTGCCCATCATCACAAGTTCAACTGTATCGGCATCCAGGATGCCGATACAGTTAAAGCAATGATGGAAGAGGGAGCGTCAGCTGGTTCGTCCACCTCCATAGCGTTTCCTTAGCATCTGATGTCTCAGCGCAGTGGGCGTGATGACATTACTACATGACGCTTGTTGAGCTGAGCTGTGCGAGCGCTTCAGAACGCTCACTGCAGAGATAACAGAGCAGTGGGGGAATGAGGAGTAAAGGTGAGTATTTTATTCTTTTTCAAATCAATGAGTACATTGTAATGGCCATAATACTGTATAAAGGACTGGAGTGCAGTATAGTAAATGGACTATGGGGAGTACATTATACTGTATGGACTATGGGGAGTGCATTATACTGTATGGACTATATGGTCCATTATAATGTATTGACTATGGAGGACTATGGGCAGTGCATTATACTGTACTGAGAACAATTGGGAGTACATTATACTGTATGGAGGACTATGTGGAGTGCATTATACTATATGAAGGACTATTGGTAGTGCATTATACTATATGGAGGACTAAAGGGGGTACATTATAATATATGGAGGGCTATGGGGAGTGCATTATACTATATTGAGGACTAAGGGGAGTGCATTATACTGTATGGAGGCCTATGGCATGCAGCATACTATATGGAGGATTATGGGGTGCAGTATAAAATAAGGAGGACTATGGGGCCCATTATAATATTTGGAAAGCTATGTGGGGCTATTATAATATCTTGAGAGCTATGTGGAGGCCATTATAATATTTGGAGGGCTATGTGTGGGCCATTATGATATTCGGAGGGCTATGTGGGGGCCATTATACTGTATGCAAGCAATTATACAGTATTAAAGGGAATCTGTCACCCTAAATTGGCGGGATATTTAAATGATGGCAGTCAGGTCAGATGGGCGGTGTTTTGGGTACTTGCCTTAACATGTTGTTCTCCGCTGTCTCCATTATTTCTGGGAATTGTAGTCGTTGCCCTCCAAATAATGCACCTGCACATTGCAAACTGCGGGCAAAGCATACTGCGCGTGCACAATTCAAGATTGCAATGCTCAGGTGCGTTATATGGAGGGCAACAACTACAATTCCCAGAAATAATGGAGACAGCGGCGAACAACATGTTAAGGCAAGTACCTAAAACACCGCCCATCTGACCTGACTGCCATCATTTAAATATCCCGCCAATTTAGGGTGACAGATTCCCTTTAAGGTTTATATGGGATCCATCATACTGTGTGTGTGCCATTATACTGTTTGGAGGGCTAGTGGGGGACATTATATAGGGTGGAGAGGTATGGGCCATTATACTGTATGGCCCATTATACTGCATAGAGAGCTGTGTGGGGGATCATACTCTGTTGGGGTACCATATTTTGCAGGGGGAGTTGTGTGGCACGGCTGGATCATCATACGGTGCATGTGGAGGAATTAACTGTGTGGCCATTATACAGTCATGGCCAAAAGTTTTGAGAATGACACAAATATTATATTTTCACATGATCTGCTGCCCTTTGGTTTTTATGTGTGTTTGACAGATGTTTTTATCACAGACAGAAATATAATAATTGCAAACATATGAGTAACAAAAGCTTATATTGACAGTTAGAATGAGTTAATGCAGCAAGTCAATATTTGCAGTGTTGACCCTTCTTCTTCAGGACCTCTGCATTTCTCCCTGGCATGCTCTCAAACAACTTCTGGACCAAATCCTGACTGATAGCAGTCCATTCTTGCACAATCAATGCTTTCATTTTGTCAGAATTTTTAGGTTTTTGTTTGTCCACCCGTCTCTTGATGATTGACTACAAGTTCTCAATGGGATTAAGATCTGGGGAGTTTCCAGGCCATGGACCCAAAATCTCTGTTTTGTTCCATGAGCCATTTAGTTATCACCTTTGCTTTATGGCAAGGTGCTCCATCATGCTGGAAAAGGCATTGTTGATCGCCAAACTGCTCTTGGAGGGTTGGGAGAAGTTGCTCTTGGAAGACATTCTGGTACCATTCTTTATTCATGGCTGTGTTTTTAGGCAAGACTGTGAGAGAGACGATTCCCTTGGCTGAGAAGCAACCCCACACATGAATGGTTTCAGGATGCTTAACAGTTGGCATGAGACAAGACTGGTGGTAGCGCTCACCTTGTCTTCTCCGAATGAGGCGTTTTCCTGATGTCCCAAACAATCGAAAAGGGGATTCATCAGAGAAAATAACTTTACCCCAGTCCTCAGCAGTCCACTGCCTGTACCTTTTGCAGAATATCAGTCTGTCCATGATGTTTTTTTCTGGAGAGAAGTGGCTTCTTTGCTGCCCTCCTTGAGGCCAGGCCTTGCTCCAAGAGTCTCCGCCTCACAGTGCGTGCAGATGCAGTCACACCTGCCTGCTGCCATTCCTGAGCAAGTTCTGCACTGCTGGTAGCCCGATCCCGCAGCTGAAACACTTTTAAGAGACGGTACTGGCGCTTGCTGGTCTTTCTTGGGCGCCCTGAAGCCTTTTTGGCAACAATGGAACTTCTCTCCTTGAAGTTCTTGATGATGCGATAGATTGTTGACTGAGGTGCAATCTTTCTAGCTGCGATACTCTTCCCTGTTAGGCCATTTTTGTGCATTGCAATGATGACTGCACGTGTTTCTTTAGAGATAACCATGGTTAACAGAAGAGAAACAATGATGCCAAGCACCAGCCTCCTTTTAAAGTGTCCAGTGGTGTCATTCTTACTTAATCATGACATATTGATCTCCAGCCATGTCCTCATCAACACCCACACCTGTGTTAATGGAGCAATCACTGAAAAGAGGTTAGCTGGTCCTTTTAAGGCAGGGCTGCAATGATGTTGAAATGTGTTTTGGGGGATAAAGTTCATTTTCTAGCCAAATATTGACTTTGCAAGTAATTGCTGTTAAGCTGATCACTCTTTATAACATTCTGGAGTATATGCAAATTGCCATTAGAAAAAGTGAAGCAGTAGACTTTGTAAAAATTAATATTTGTGTCATTCTCAAAACTTTTGGCCATGACTGTACAGTGTTTATAGGTTTTTTGTGAGGTTTTTTTTGCATCATACTTTATGCGTGCGATAAAAGGGGACTTTAGGACTTCAGTAGTAGAAAAATTACTTTGTAAAGGCTGCAAAATTGTGAGATATGCTCTTCTGTGACCCCACCAAATTTTTTTTTTTTCGGGGGAAGGTGGGCAATTAGAACTTCTGTTTTGGGGCCCCTTGATTTCTATTATACGCCCTGCTGCTGGCCTTTGCTTTCTCTATTCTATTACAAAAGTTCTGTGTTATAACTCCAGTATGTTGAAGGGAAAATGGAAAATTTTAGTGGTGGAAGTTTATCACGTGGTGCACATGTTTTAAACACTTAGGAAATCTGGAAGCACATGCTTGAGAAAGGGGTGTTGCATAACTTTGGAATTGAGAGGCACAGAAGATAAAGAAAAGCTATCCCAGAATTAAGGGCCTTTTACACATAGCGATATCGCCAGCAAGTTTATGAAGTCTTAATAAACTTGCTTAAAGAACCAGGAAGAGTCGCCCTCCTGCTTACCTCCGGTCGCACACCAGCGAGACCACATCCCTACAATTGGTGGAGAATGCGGGCAGCGGTCCCAGCAGAGAAGTGGGTGCTGCATGTCATGGGTAAAGGTCATAGCAACCCAGCCAGCATTGCAGGAGAAAATGGAGGACCTGCTGAAGCACTTGGTCCAGGCGCAGGCACAGCAGCAAGAGACCAACAGGTTTTTGGTGCAGCAAATACAACAAAGCCAGCAGGAACAATGGCAGCAGTTGCAGCTTCTGACAACCGCCATCCAGGGCAGGACGAGGGCCCCAACCCCAGGTCGGGACGATGACAACCACATCAGGAAGGCGGTAAGACGCACCATACAGAAAATGACCCCCGGGGATGATGTTGAAGCCTTCCTGACGGTATTTGAGAGGGTCGCTGAGAGGGAAAGACTTCCCCAGAGCAGTGGGCAGAGGTACTGGCCCCATACCTAACAGGGGAACCCCAAAAAAGGCATACTTTGATTTAACTGTGCAGGACGCTCAGGAATATCCTAAATTAAAGGTGGAGATCCTTGCACGGTTGGGGGTGACAATGACTGTCAGGGCACAGAGAGTGCACCGCTGGGAGTATCACCGGGACAAACCACCGCGTTCCCAAATGTTTGACCTGCTGCACCTCGTCCAGAAATGGCTACAGCCAAAGTCCGCCACGCCAGCACAGATGGTGGAAAGAGTCCTAATGGATCGGTTTGTGCACTCCCTGCCCAGGCCTCTGCAGACTTGGGTTGCCCAGGGTGATCCCCGGAGAGCCGATGAACTGGTCGGACTGGTCGAGAGGTACCAGGGGATGGAAGGTACCTTGGGGAAGCAGCCCATTCCATACTGGAGGTCCCAGCAGGGGGCGGAGTCCCAAAAAGGGGTGGCACGTCCAAGGTCAAAAAGGGGCGGGGGAGGTGGTGCCCAAGGTCCCTACGGGTGATGTTATCTGTTGGAGGTGTCATAGGCCAGGACATATAGCTACACGGTGTCCCCAGACTACCGAGCAGATGGACTTCAGCATGGGACGCCGTATCTCATTCTATGCCGATCCAGTCTGCAATGTGGATTCTATCCTGAATGAGGGGCCCCAAGCATGTCCCGTGAGGGTGAACGGTCGAGTAGTAACGGCGCTGCTGGACTCCGGGAGTCTTGTGACCCTGGTGAGGGCGAATCTGCCTCTCAAACTACTCCCGGGGAAATAGGTTGGCGTGCGATGCATACACGGCGATGCAAAGGACTACCCTATGGCCAGAGTGGACATTGAGACTGCGCTGGGCACTGAGTCCCATGAAGTCGGGGTGGTTCGGGACTTGTTGCTCCCCATAATTATAGGCCGGGATTTTTGTTTATTCTGGGATCTGTGGGGAAAGTCTGCTGAGGTCACTAGCCAGAATAGGGAACCAGTAAGCCCTAATCAGGTAGCACCATACCCAGAGGAAGACAGGTTTCCTTTTTGTGTCCTGGTAGGAGATGAGGAAGAAGTGTCTCCTGTATCTGACATTCCAGAGTTAGGGGTGGCCAGTGAGAATTTTGGGACTGCCCAACACAGGGACCCAACTCTGAAGGAAGCCTTCAACAATGTCACTGTCATTGATGGGGTTGCACAGGAACCGGGGGCCGACACCAGATTTCCATACTTTATGCTGAGTGGGGAGCTGTTGTATCGGGTCACAAAAATAAGGGAGGAGTTGGTGGAGCAGTTGCTAGTACCCGGGTCCTATAGACGGAAGGTGTTGGATATGGCCTATTCACACATCTTGGTGGGACACCTAGGGGTAGACAAAACACAGGAACGGATTATTCAAAGATTCTATTGGCCTGGATGTCACCGGGAGATAGTAAACTATTGCAGGTCCTGCCCTATATGTCAGTTAACTGCCCCTACCTCTCATTTCCGGAACCCCCTGGTGCCACTGCCCATTATTGAAGTGCCATTTGAGAGAATTGCCATGGACTTGGTCGGTCCCCTAGTTAAATCAGCCCGGGGCCATCAGTATATATTAGTCATCCTGGACTATGCCACACGCTATCTGGAGGCAATTCCCCTGAGAATTTCTTCAGCGAAGAGCATAGCCCGTGAGTTGGTACATGTGTTTTCCCGGACAGGCTTGCCGAAGGAGATCCTGACCGACCAAGGGACACCGTTCATGAGTAAAGTAATGAAGGAGTTGTGCAGGGTCCTGCAAATCTCTCAGTTGAGGACCTCGGTGTACCATCCTCAGTCAGATGGCCTTGTGGAGAGATTCAACAAGACCCTAAAGAGCATGCTAAGAAAAGCCATAGAGAAGGATGGTAGAGACTGGGACTGTCTCTTACCCTACCTGATGTTTTCCATCCGTGAAGTTCCTCAGGCCTCCACGGGGTTCTCACCGTTTGAGCTTCTGTATGGCCGACATCCGCGAGGTCTCCTGGATATCGCCAAGGAAACCTGGGAAGCCGAAGTGACGCCCCACAGAAGCGTTATTGAGCATGTGGCCCTGATGCAACAGAGGGTTGCGAAGGTGATGCCAATCGTGAAGGAACACCTCCTCCAGGCACAAGAAGCCCAGGCCAGGGTTTACAACCGATCAGCCAGAGTGAGACAGTTCAATCCGGGAGACCGAGTGCTCGTGCTAGTTCCGACGGTGGAAAGCAAGTTCTTGGCAAAATGGCAAGGGCCGTACGAGGTGATGGAGAAGCTTGGTGAAGTAAACTATAGGATTCACCAACCCGGAAGACGGAAACCAAACCAGGTGTACCATGTCAACCTCCTCAAGCCATGGCATGATAGAGAGTCAGCTGTAACTCCGTGCTTGCTGGGCCACTCAGAAGGTGACATTGAAGGGGTTACGATAGCAGAGACCCTATCAAAGGACCAGAAACAGCAATGCCAGGAGTTGCTCCAGAGGAACAGGGACCTGTTTTCAGAGTTGCCAGGGCGCACGAAGGTCATAGAGCATGAAGTTCTGACAGAGCCACATGTGCGGGTCATTGTGAAGCCCTATCGAATCGCTGAGGCCCGTCGAGAAGTAATCTCCAAGGAGGTGGAGCGTATGTTGAAACTCGGAGTCATTGAGGAATCCAAGAGCGGTTGGACGAGTCCTATCGTCTTGGTCCCGAAACCTGATGGAGAATGGAGATTCTGCAATGATTATAGGAAGCTGAATGAGGTCTCCAAGTGTGACGCATATCCCATGCCACACGTTGATGAGCTCATCGAAAGACTTGGACCCGCCAGGTACATAACAACTTTGGATTTGACGAAAGGATACTGGCAGATTCCCATGGCCCAGGAAGCCAAGGAGAAAACGGCGTTTTCAACACCAGATGGATGCTTCCAGTATGTCCGGATGCCGTTTGGCCTGCAGGGAGCGCCAGCGACTTTTCAGAGAGCCATGGATAGGATTCTGGCACCTCATAAGCAATACGCCGCTGCGTACCTGGATGATATCGTTATTTTCAGCCCGGACTGGGAGAGTCATCTGGGAAAGGTCCAAGCAGTGTTTGATGCTCTAAGAGAAGCAGGGTTTACAATAAACCCAAAGAAGTGTGCCTTGGGAAAGGAAGAGGCCAAGTACCTTGGATATGTAGTAGGTCGTGGTGGAATAAAACCCAAATCAATAAAATCGAGGCGATTCAAACATGGCCAAGACCGTTGTCCAAGAAACAAGTGAAAGCCTTCCTGGGGATTGTCGGGTACTACAGGAGGTTCATCCCAAACTTCGCCACGAGGGCTGCCCCTCTGACTGATCTGCTGAAAGGGACCAAATCAGTGATGGTAAAATGGTCTGAAGAAGCAGAGTTGGCCTTCCAAGAAATGAAAGGGGCCCTGTGTAAACAACCAGTCCTGATAGCCCCAGACTTTAAGAAGGAGTTTGTTCTTCAAACAGATGCATCAGATGTCGGATTGGGAGCAGTTCTGTCACAGGAGATACATGGGGAGGAGCATCCAGTCCTTTACCTGAGCAGGAAGCTATCTTCGTGTGAGAAGAATTACTCTGTCGTGGAGAAGGAGTGCTTGGCCATAAAATGGGCAGTGGACACCTTACGGTACTATCTAGTGGGACGAAAGTTTAGATTGATATCTGACCATGCCCCACTCAGATGGATGAGGGAAACCAGGGGTAGAAATGCAAGGGTCACCCGCTGGTTCTTAGCCCTGCAGGACTTTAGTTTCCAGGTAGAACACAGGGCCGGAAAGCTACACGGTAATGCTGATGCCCTCTCAAGAATCCTGTGTCTAGTGGGAGAAAGTGCCAAGCCCCACAGCTTTAGGCAGAGGGGGGAGGTATGTAGAGTGGCAAAGGGTTGTGTTATAGACGGGAGGTATCTGGCTCAGAGATGCCTTGTATCTGTTATGTAGCCCAGTACACATTAGCCCTGGGTAGTGGCATCACTATAACAGTGTATGTGGTTAAAGGACCTGTGATGATGTCACTACCACATGACCAGTCATGTGTTCTGTGTTAGCTGGATGTCTGATATAAATGAGCCTACTGCTGACCACAGGTGAGAGTGACTGGAGGTGTGGAGACCTCCAGTGTGTGAGTTCTGAGGAGACCTCCAGTGTGTGTGCTGAAGAGAGTACTCAGTTAGAGTACCAGGACTTTTATCTGTTTTTGTTACCTTGTGCCGAAGAAGGCTGTTTTGTTTTTCTGTTTGACAGCAAGTTTATGAAGTCTTAATAAACTTGCTTAAAGAACCAGGAAGAGTCGCCCTCCTGCTTACCTCCGGTCGCACACCAGCGAGACCACATCCCTACAACTCATATAAGGCTGGTTTCACACTTGTGGATGGAGGTGCTGCGGAGGGCAGCGGACTTCTTCCATGAAGCCCTGCCCACCGCCGCACCTCCTCTGGTCAGCTCCGCCTATGCGTTCTGCATGCAGCCTGAGTACCTATATTTAACATGGGAACACAGGGCCATGCGGAAGCATGCGGATGCCTCCGCATGCGTCGCTTTGACGGTGCGTTGACTTCAACAAAATGCAACATGTTGCGTTCGGCGTAGGTCGCCGCACCGTTAAAACGAGGCATGCGGAGGCGTCCACATGGCCCTGTGTACCTATGTTAAATATGGGTACTCAGGCCGCATGCAGACATAGGCGGAGCTGAGCGGAGGAGGTGCGACAGTGGGCGGGGCTTCACGGAGGAAGTACGCAGCCCTCCGCAGCACCTCCATCCGCAAGTGTGAAACCAGCCTTACAAAGAAACTCCTAATCAACATCATTATGGTTTATGCATAACTTGCAAAAAATACCCATATATCAGATAAATAGCAACTCAATCAACATATTAGACATAAAGAGGCCAATGAGTCCATGCTATGTCAACAAAACTGTTTACATTTTATTAGAAAAAATGCTAAAATCGGAAAACAAAATCTACACATACAGATACATAGAATAAGTTGAGCAAAAAAGTAACTTATATACCAAACCTTAATAATGCTGAACTCTCATACCAGTCGTAGATACCAGGACTCCTTTTTCTTTCTCTTCCTATTCTCTCTTTCCCACTTTTGCTTTCATTGTTATAGTATAGTTAATAATAGGCTTTACATGACACACTTGCTGTAACTGATATGGATCATTGTCACGACTGCTTGTAATATAAATTATGAGTTCTCTAACTTTAATTTTGTTTATCTCTTCCCCCTTCCAATTACCCTCCCTCCCTCCCCTTTACTTCCCCTACAATTTAAAATCAATAAATATATTTGAAAAACAAAGTGAAACCAGTGACACAAGAACCAAAGTAAATAGCGCGGGAGTGCTATCTATATAAATAGCCCATAGAGCAATGTCTGCACAGTAAGCAAAATATTGTAACCATCTCTCAAGTAATTCAAGCGGCTATATCCATTTTAGTAGTAAATATATCATTCAAGTGCGGCATATAATGAAAATGGGTTGCAGCAGAATTTAGTAGTTAGTGTAGGTTCAGCTGCTGCTGCATACCCACATTAATGCCCGCGTTAGAAGAGATGGAACAATATCCACCATGATATGTAATAACAGCAGTAGACACTCTAGTGAGAGTTGAGAAATATATATATATATATATATTATATGTGTACATCAAATGTAGCAGTCATTACCCATAGTTGTAGACAGGCTAGCACTCCTGTGCGCCAACCCCAACGCACGTTTCACTAAAAGATAGCTTCCTCAGGGGGCATGGCCTATCCTTTGCAATATCCCTCTATTTATGTCTCGGATCTGCGGTCAGCTGACCTAGTGGGGCCAATCACATTGCTGGATTCGGCGCATGAGCAGTGACGACCAGTATGGTCCTACTAGTGTACATTCGCCCATCAGCCAGGCACAGTCACGTGGTACCATAACCACGCAGCCGCACCAGGTTGGAAGTCAAGAAGATGCACAGCAGAGGATCCCGAGGGCAATGTGCAAGCGCACACGACATGGGATCTGGCTCCCACTAGATGGATATGTGTGAGCAAATATACTACTGTATACAGATGGAGTCATTTACATGAAAGGCATAATTTAAGCATTCATATGGCATACTTATACATAGATAATACACCCATCAATATATAGCTGTACAACTATATAATGTAAAGGTCCATAAGTATACACATCCCATCATAATGTCACAGTTGCACATCAGACCTTATTATATAGTGACTATGACCTCACAATGTTATAATAAATAGCCACATATCATATGCCATTAATTAAGCACATACAATGCCATATATTCACTGTAGATTATTTTTAAAGATTTTTTCTGTCCACGAAGTAGAGTCCAAATTTCTCACACATTAAACAGAGGCGCTGAGTAGGAGGTAAGTATCCAAGAAGAATGGAATGATATGAACAAATATTAGGTCACTATAAAAGAAACAAAACATAAGAAGACTAAAAATCACACATAGAGAGACACTGAAATTAAAAACTATTAAAATATCGGATGAAATAGGCGGAGACGAATAGGAGCCATGTTGGGAAACAGCAAAAATATATATTTGCAAAAATCATCGGCCATTCAGTTAGTCTTCTTATGTTATGTATTGTTATAGGTATAATCTGTAAACCCTGTAAATAATTATACTGTGAAAAAATTAGAATAATACATTTTTTTATTTTTTTTTACTAAGATTAGTATGCAAAAATGTCAATAAAGGGCAATGCAACCTACAGTATATTTAACATAAAATTGAAACTACAATTTTACTATCCTAATTCCTTAAAGGGGTTTTATGGTTCTGGAACACCCCTGTCCCCCAGCTGCAGATTGTTTTAAAAATACTATAAAATTATGTCTTACTGACCCACCATAGGTGCAGCGCTGTCTTTATTGTCTGCAGCACTTGACATTGCTGCAGACAATCAGTGAGTTCAGTGGCTCAGGCAGACTATAGAAGCAGTGTTGGAGCACAGCATAGTTTGTTGGAAAATTTTTAAAATTTGGTTAAAGGGAATCTGTCACCCCATTTTTGCCCTATGAGATAGGGCCATCGCCATCAGGGGCTTATCTACAGCATTCTGTAATGCTGTAGATAAGCCCGCGATGTTACCTGAAAGTGAAGAAAAACGAGTTATAAAATACTCACCCAGGGGAGTTCCGGGGGGCGGTCCGGTCTGGAGGGAGTCGCGGTCCGGTTCGGCGCCTCCCGTCTTGTAGCGAAGCCGGCCTCTTCTTTCCGTCCGGTCGCAGTTCCTGCGCAGGCGCACTGCTCTGCCCTGGTGAGGGTGGAGCAGAGTACTGCAGTGCGCAGGCGCCGGACCTCTCTGACCTTTCCCGGCGCCTGCGCACTGCTGTACTCTGCTCTGCCCTCACTAGGGCAGAGCAGTGCGCCTGCGCAGGAGCCGCAACGGGATGGAAACAAGAGGCCGGCTTAGCTACAAGACGGGAGGCGCCGAACCGGACAGCGACTCCCTCCGGACCGGACCGCCCCCCGGAACGCCCCAGGGTGAGTATTTTATAACTCGTTTTTCTTCTCTTTCAGGTGACATCGGAGGCTTATCTATAGCATTACAGAATGCTGTAGATAAGCCCCTGATGGCGTTGGCCCTATCTCATAGGGCAAAAATGGGGTGACAGATTCCCTTTAAAGGGATTATTTACTGTAAAACCAAAAAAAACGCCTTTAAGAACTAAGCTAATTTGGTCCTTAACATGTAACTTGTTTTAGGAGAATTTGCTGCAGAATGTCAGAATTTGCCTCCCTCCTTATAGAACTCTATGAGCACCATCTGTCATCTCCTACCTCAGTATAACCAAGAAAATACAGCTTCTCTCTGAAGTGCTATAATATGCAAATATTCAATGTATGAAATTGCAACTACATTACTGATATAGGTTTAAAAATGAAGGCACTTAGTGCACAAATTGGCAAATTCATGAGAGCCCATCAGCCATGACAAGGTGTAAGCCTTTCATGGGACCCCAACCTTATACATCTCTCCCAGGCCGTAAGCCTACAAATTTAAGGGGCAGGCAGGATCCAGCACTAATTAAAAGCGCCTTAGCCTGATGGCATACTCAGTCCAAAAGGAGTGTACTACAAAAATAGAAAAACTGACCAGCAACTCCAAACAGAATTAGACAAGTGTGAACAAGTGCAGACTGTCACAACTATTCAATATAACTATGTGCTGTCCATTATTTTGTAGACTGATAGGCACATTTGATCTGCAAATCGAGCCAAAATAGAACAGGTTTTTTTATGTGGACCATTGGCATGTGTGACGCTAGTCATTGCTCACAGACAAGCTGCGAGGTGGGGAAGTCAAGAAGTCTGAGGTCGAAAGCCAGGAAGGTACATCATAAAGAGCAGGGTGAGGCAAAGGCGTAGTCAGATCACACAGTGTGGTCAAAATTCCAAGAAGATAGCAGTTCAAGATAAATGGGCTAGCCAAATGGAGGGTGAAGGTAAATCCAAGGTCGGGCAACAAACATCAGAATACTAGAACTTAAAGCACAGAGCAGACACACACACCACTTGAGCAAAGCTACAACTGGCAGAGATTAGAGGCAGACAGCCAACTCCAAACAGGAGACAACTGTAGGATACCCAGCACGCGCCAACCCTGACTGGACGACTGGACGGTCACTCACTACACTGACAGCTCAGCATGCCAAAGTCTCAGATTGGACTGTTGAGCTAGCAAAATACTGACAGCTCCGGACACCTGTGCCCCAGATTTGACAGCTATGCTGTCACTCACCACACTGAGTGGAGGAATTGTGACAGTATGTAAGAATAAAAAAAACTAATGTGAATAGCCACACAGAATATAATTTGTCAATATGCTGTCATTAGAAAAAATGACCATGGCGCTTACACAAAATACTGACGTGTGATTACAGCCCTAGTTACCCAATGCCACTCCTGTTTTGCCTCAGTGCTGCTCCTCACAGTCTTTGTTGATGCCATGAAGTGCCTTGGGATTATGGGCACTAACTAAGTCCCTAGAACTAGGGTGCCCTTGTCTATACCTATCCCCAAATTACTCCTGAAGGTGGCGCCGCTGAGTTGACGTGCCTTGCTATCATATGTGGATTATAAGGAGGGCAATCTGGGGCCCTTGGCCCGATTGCCAACATTATAATGTTATGTTTCACTGCCGCCACCATTGGCAGGTCACATATCCCGACGGCATAGATGCTAGTGTATGGGCTCCTTCCAGGTGTGACATCATTTCCTGTCACGTGTTATTGGTGTTTTCTGATTCAGCAAGGAAAAAAGCAGCGATTAACCTGTGGACGATGTTGTCTCCTGCAGCGCTATCTGTCTGTGTATTGCTGAGAAGCTGAAGCTGCAGGCGAGTGAGGTCAGGGTCCTCAGAGTGAAAAATGGGAGTTTTTTTTTTTAAATTGGGGTGAGGTTTATGATTGGAAAAAACGAAATAATCCGGCACTCTAGATGTAATGCTGAACACAAGGAATTTATTTTCATAATCCAACATAACGTTTCGGTTGAAATCCTCGACCTTCATCAGACTAGAACAAATGGATAAACATAAATATATCAAAATATTTCAAAAATTGCTTCCATACCAAATATGAACAAATAAACAATAATGAATTGTGAACAAATGAACAATAATGAAATTATAGTATGGTATTTTGCTGGCTTAAAGAAAAAGATCATGCTAGTGACTGTAATATTCAGAATGAACAATCGTAATACGATATTAATGCAAATCAATGTAAGAATAACATTATATAACTATTAAAGCTTATATTGACCATGCATAAGTTGAACTGAAGCTGAAATCCATAGAGCAGATTCTATTTTACTGATCACCATTATATAGTACTAAAAGTGGCTTTGTTATTTAGAATACAGGTATTTGCAGGCGCAATACCATAGGCTGACAAGCACCTACACCTAGCGCCATTAGTTCTGACCTCTATTCTATTACACAAATGGTAAGAGCTAAGTTACTATATAATGGTGATCAGTAAAATAGAATCTGCTCTGTTTATACAATAGTTGGTTTCTTCACAAAGCGGTCTTATTACTTTTTACAGATATTGCTCTGATTATACGCATAATCTGGTAAGCAAGGTTTCTTTTACACTCTGCACTTCTCTATATGGGTCACCCCTCAAAACACCTTGATAATGGGTTTCATTTATGGATTTCAGCTTCAGTTCAACTTATGCATGGTCAATATAAGCTTTAATAGTTATATAATGTTATTCTTACATTGATTTGCATTAAGATCGTATTACGATTGTTCATTATTATTATTATTATATATTTATATAGCGCCATTTATTCCATGGCGCTTTACATATGAAAAGGGGAAAAATATAGACAGATACAATAAACATGTGCTAGACAAGGGACGCATAAGTACAGAAGGAGAGAGGACCCTGCCCGCGAGGGCTCACAGTCTACAGGTTCATTCTGAATATTACAGCCACTAGCATGATCTTTTTCTTTAAGCCAGCAAAATACCATACTATAATTTCATTATTGTTCATTTGTTCACAATTCATTATTGTTTATTTGTTCATATTTGGTATTGAAGCAATTTTTGAAATATTTTGATATATTTATGTTTATGCATTTGTTCTAGTCTGATGAAGGGCGAGGATTTCGACCGAAACGTTATGTTGGATTATGAAAATAAATTCCTTGTGTTCAGCATTACATCTAGAATGCCGGATTATTTTGTATTTTCTAGTTATTGAGGGCTTGGTAACCCACTAATCTGTGCACCTCAATTAATTGAGGAGTGACGTGCTCTTTTCTATTTATTAGGTTTATGATTGGGGCCGAGGGCTGTCTGGTGGGATTTGAGGCCAGGGGTTTTGCTTGGGGGCAGTCAGGTTTGTGTTTATGCTTGGAGAGGCTGTCTGGTGGGGGTTCATGCATATCGGAGGGGGTCTGCTGGGGCTTTATGCTTGGGGAGGCTGTCTGGTGGGGGATCATGCTTGGGGGGCTGTCTGCTGGGTTTTATGCTTAAGGGGGCTGTCTCCTGGGGGTTTATGCTTGGGAGCTGTCGGCTGGGGATTAATGCTTGGGGAGCTATTAGCTGTAGATTTATGCTGGGGGGGGCTGTCTGCTGGGAATTTATGCTCGAGGGGTCTGTCTGTTGAATGGCAGTGCAGCACCAGGGGTGCTCCTGTTGCCTCTGCCGTGACATGTCAGTGCAATGACGCCATCAGCAGGCGCGCGCCAGCATGTACGTGCTGGGCACAAGTTGTAGTGGAGCCTCAGGGACAGGAGCAGAGCACCCGGGGAACAGACATGAGGTGAGTATGTGTTTTTGTTTTTAAATTAAAGGGAATCTGTCACCCCATTTTTGCCCTATGAGATAGGGCCACTGCGATCAGGGGCTTATCTACAGCATTCTGTAATGCTGTAGATAAGCCCCCGATGTCACCTGAAAGTGAAGAAAAACGAGTTATATTATACTCACCCAGGGGCGTTCCGCCGTCCGGTCGGGTCCGATAGGCGTCGCTGTCTGGCCTCTTCTTTCTGTCCCGTCGCGGCTCCTGCGCAGGCGCACTGCTCTGCCCTGGTGAGGGCAGAGCAGAGTACTGCAGTGTGCAGGCGCCGGGAAAGGTCAGAGAGGTCCGACGCCTGCGCACTGTAGTACTCTGCTCTGCCTTCACCAGGGCAGAGCAGTGCGACTGCGCAGGAGCCGCGACGGGACGGGAAGAAAAGGCCGGCTTCGCTACAAGATGGGAGGCCCCAGACCGGACCGCGACGCCCATCGGACCCGACCGGACGGCGGAACGCCCCTGGGTGAGTATAATATAACTCGTTTTTCTTCACTTTCAGGTGACATAAGAAGCTTATCTACAGCATTACAGAATGCTGTAGATAATCCCCTGATGGCGGTGGCCCTATCTAATAGGGCAAAAATGGGGTGACAGATTCCCTTTAATATGTGTATGGGATGTGTGTATATATAATTATATATATATATATATATATACATACACATATATTGGCTATGTGGGAGCTCATAATGTATATAGGGGGCTCATACTGTATATATGAGGCTATGTGGGGGCTCATACTGTATATAGGAGGCTATGTGGGACTCATACTGTATATAAGGGGCTAGGTGGGGACTCAAACTGTATGTAGGTGCTGTGTGTGAGCTCATACTGTATGTGGGGGTTGGGTGGACTCATACTCTATGTCCAGAGCTGTGTGTAGGCTCTTACTGTATATAGGGGGCTGTGTGGGGGCTCATACTGTATGTAGGGGGCTATGTGGGGCATAATGCCTGGGCCTGTGAGCTGTTATCCTCATTGCAATATGGTTTATGGTCTCCTTTTCTTGTCCTAAGTGAAGGAATTCACTGATGAACCCCTGAATGACCAAAAGAGGGGGGAAATGCATTGAAAGAAGATGCCCTTAAGCTAACGATACAAGTGTTGAGGCCATATAGTGTCTCTATATTAGGATAGTCCATGTCCATAAAAAGTGACTATCTCTAACACCACTGCCTGCGTCCCTGCATGGTTTCCCATTCTCCACCATACAGGGACACCAACTTAGTCACCATTTCTGACTGTGCTGAAAGCTCCTTGTCCTCTGCTTGCTGTGCATGTTTCCTGGCAGCATGCTTAGGGCGCACGCGTGGGAACTTCCTGGTTCTTAATGAGACAGTGCATGCACTTTTATTTTGTTCACTTCTCAGCCAATTGCTGGGAGGCACTTAGTACTTAAGGCTCCTCCACCTGTGGGAGGTGCCTGAGCAACATTGTTCTTTATTGTTGGTGTAACTATTAAGCTGCCAGGTCCTGTCCAGTTTCTGTCTCTGAACCTGTTTTCCCATCGGCTGTATGTCAAGGCCTGAACCCTGAACTTGTTTTCCATGGGTCTGTATACCGAGGCCTGAACCTTACACCTGTTTCCCTGGGTCTGTATGCCCAGGCCTGAACCTGTACCCGTGTCTGATCTTGTTTGCATTAGGAGTCGGACCTATCCCTGAATCTGTTTGTATCTAAACCTATGTCCTTACCTGTTGGGTCTGAAACTGGACCTGTCCCTGAACCTGTTTGTAGTCAAATCTGGGTCTTTCCCCAAACCTCTTGTGTCTGAACCAATACCTATTTCTAAATCTGTAGTGTCTGAACCAGTTCCTATCTGTAAACCTGTATTGTCTGTACCAGTACCTATCTCTAAACCTGCAGTGCCTGAACCAGTGCCTATATCTAAACCTTCAGTGTCTGAACCAGTACCTATCTCTAAACCTGCTGTTTCTGAACCTGTACCCATTTCTAAAATCTGCAGTTTCTGAACAAGTATGTTTGCTAAAATCTGTTGTATATGAATTAGTACCTGTCTCTAATCTGTTGTCACTGTGCATCTTTATTGATCAGTGTGTACACTTGCTACTTCATTGTAAGTACCCTGTGTGAATCTGAGCCTGTTGATTCTGTGCGAGCCTGGTCCTGTCTGTCCTGTGTGTACCTCTTCTTGTGTTTGTTCTGTGTGAACCTGACCCTGTCTGTTCTATATGAACATGCTCGTCTGTCCTGTCCAGATCTGCAGTTCCTTGTCTGTCCGCATCTGCGGTTCCCTGCCTGTGCACATTTGCAGTTTCCTGCCTGTCTGCACTTGTGGTTTCATACTTGTCCAAACCTGCAGTTTGGTACCTGTCCACACCTGCAGTTCCGTACCTGTCCACACCTGCAGTTTGGTGCCTGTCCGCACCTGCAGTTTGGTGCCTGTCCGCACCTGCAGTTCAGTGCCTGTTTGCACCTGCGGTTCCCTGTTTGTCTGCATCTGCGGTTCCCTGCCTGTGCACTTCTGCGGTTTCCTGCCTGTCTGCACCTTCGGTTCCATACCTGTCCGTACCTGCGGTTTGGTGCCTGTCCACACCTGCGGTTCCGTACCTGTCTGCACCTGCGGTTTGGTGCCTGTCCGCACCTGCAGTTTGGTGCCTGTTTGCACCTGCGGTTCCCTGTCTGTCTGCATCTGCGGTTCCCTGCCTGTGCACTTCTGCGGTTTCCTGCCTGTCTCCACCTGCGGTTCCATACCTGTCCATACCTGGGGTTTCATACTTGTCCACACCTGCGGTTTGGTGTCTGTCCGCACCTGCGGTTCAGTGCCTGTTTGTGTCACGCTGTCTAGCAGATGTATAAATATATAATGTCAGTAATCTATCAAGTGGGACAACATTCTATATAACATATAAATAGGTAACATTAACATGTATATATAGCATAGTATTACCTGACATAATATCCTGTGGGTCAATACTGAATCCTTTTCACGCTGTCTCTGGCTAGAGGTGGACCGGGGTCTATGCTGACCCTAAACTGGGGTCCTGACTAGTCCCTCTACCTGGAGGTACTGTTAATGGTACAGAGGTCCAGGCCACCAGCGTAAACCCTGTCTCCTATAAATCCCTGACCACTGTAATCTAGTCCTTAGAAGGACCCTGATTACCACCATAGGGAATGGACAGGTAAAGGTTAACAAACAGTATAGACAAACGAGACAGACAGGGGATAAAGTAAATACTGTCTTTCATACAACATATAAACACAGAGGGAACACCAAAGGTCTAGGAGATAAACTAAAGCAAGGTGAGGAGAAACAACAAAAGAGCTCTTAGCTTAAGTCTTCTCAGAACCGATCCTATCTGCAGTCTGTATGAATGCTTTCACCGGCATCTAACCAGCAGACTGGCAGCTATATAAAGGAAGCTAATTAGAACATAATCAAAAGCAGCCGGGCGAGGCTGGACCTAGTCTTAGCAAAGAGCTAGGTAAAATTAACTCCCTCATTACCAAACACAAAGAAACAGCAACTCAGCTGCGAGAAGTCAGAATGTGCAATCGCAACAATCTTCGTGGCGATGCACCCATGACAGTACCCCCCCTTCTACGAGGGGCCTCCGGACCCTCAGGGCCAGGTCTGTCCGGGTAAGTCGTGTGGAAGGTCCGAACCAATCGATCTGCGTTAATCTCAGACGCAGAGACCCACGTCCTCTCCTCAGGACCATATCCCTTCCAATGAACCAAATACTGAAGGGACCGGCGATTCAGACGTGAGTCAATGATCTTCAACACTTGAAATTCTAAGTTACCATTGACCACCACTGGAGGAGGAGGTAGAAGTGACGGCATAACTGGCGCCACGTACCTCTTAAGCAACGATTTGTGGAATACATTATGGATTTTAAACGTAGGAGGGAGGTCCAGACGAAATGCCGCAGGATTAATTATAGAACTGATCCTGTATGGACCGATGAACCTGGGACCCAGTTTCCAGGAGGGAACTTTGCGTTTTATATTCTTGGTAGACAACCACACCAGATCGTTCACACCTAGGTCCGGACCAGACACTCTCCTCCTATCAGACCTCCGCTTGAAACAGTTCCCCATAGCACTCAGACCATTCAGCACTCCTCTCCAAACTGAAGCAAGTGACGACGAGAATCGTTCCTCCTCAGGAACCCCAGATGGACGGGTATGTGGGGTCTTAGAGCGAGCACAAACTCCACAGGACGCGACAAAAGTTATTACCTCTTTATTTAAGTTAGGCCACCAAAACCGGCGAGAAAGGAGATCCACAGTTGCTTTACTCCCTGGATGTCCTGCTAAAGCAGAACTATGATGTGCCTCGATAACTTTTTGTCTTAACTGATTAGGAACAAACAGTTTCCCTGGAGGTCCTACAGGGGCGTCCCCCTGAGCCTCCAACACCTCCTCCTCAAGCTCAGAGCACACAGCCGACACCACCACTCCTTCCTGAAGGATAGGAACCGGGTCATCCGTCTTTCCGGCCCCTGGGAAACTACGAGATAAGGCATCAGGAAGCAATTTTATTGAGCAGTCATACGTGCGATGAGGAGGTAACTTTTGACACCCCTCCTCTGAGAACATCTCCCCAAAGTCCTCCAGAAAAGGAGGCAAAGTCCTAGGCACGACCGCACCGATGACCGTGTTCATGCAGTTATTCTTGCAAAATTCACCCCACTGGCTTATCTTTCTGGATTGCCAATCAATCACTGGGTTATGTTTAGCCAACCAGGGAAGTCCCAACACAATAGGAGTAGGAAGACCCTCCAACACATAACAAGACAACTGTTCTTTATGTATTGCCCCTACTCGAAGGTCTATGTTATGAACAGCTTGTACAAAGCTACCTTGACCGAGAGGTCTGGCGTCAATAGAAAGTATAGGGATCGGTTTGGCCAATACACTCAGTTGCATACCTTGCACCTGGGCAAACCGAGCGTCCACTATATTAGCCCCAGACCCACTATCAAGAAGAACAGAAATCCTCTCAACTCTCGCACCAACCACCACCTCCGCAGGCACGAGAAATTGAGACGGACCTGGGGACGAAATACCTACTCCCAGGTTGTCGTCCACCACACAACCTGGGATTAACAGTTTTTCGGTGACTTTTTTGCTCAATGAGGCACGGGAGGGACACCCCCCAACAAAATGTCCCTCTCTCCCGCAGAAGAAACACCTTCTTGTCTTGCGGCGCACCGCCGATTCCCTCCTACAAAATGATGTCCCACCCGACTGCATAGGTTCCTCAGAACAGACCAGGGGAACCTCCATATAAGGGACTTTAGTAGTGGGTGGAGTAATAACAGGGGGCGGAGTTACCTCGCACCTCCCCCGAAGCCGTCTATCAATACGAATAGCAAGGGCCATAGCAGCCTCCAGTGACGGAGGAGAATCATACTGAGCCAAAACATCTTTTAATTTGTCAGATAACCCTTGACAAAACTGGCTCCTAAGAGCTGGGTCATTCCACTGAGTATCTGTGGCCCATCTACGGAACTCAGAAGAAAATTCCTCCGCCGGACGATCTCCCTGCTGTATCCTACGTAACTTCGTTTCAGCAAGGGAGACCCGATCCGGGTCATCATACACCAGCCCCAGGGCAGCAAAAAATCGATCTACTGACTGGAGGGCCGGGGAGCCCGGAGGAAGAGAGAACGCCCAGGATTGAGGGTCCCCTTGTAAGAGCGAGATGACAATTCCCACCCTCTGCTCCTCACTCCCCGATGACCGAGGCCGTAGCCGAAAGTACAACTTACATGCCTCCCGGAAGGTAAAAAATTTGTCCCGCCCACCAGTGAACCTGTCCGGGAGAGCAACCTTAGGTTCAGATCTGGTTTGCTCCGGGGGGGACAAAACCTTGGACTTAATGTCCGTAAACTCCATGGACAATTTCTGCAACTGCAGGGCAAGCTGGGCTACTGGATCCATGGTAGCTGGGGAGAATCTATAGTTTGGCCGGTGAAAATGTCACGCTGTCTAGCAGATGTATAAATATATAATGTCAGTAATCTATCAAGTGGGACAACATTCTATATAACATATAAATAGGTAACATTAACATGTATATATAGCATAGTATTACCTGACATAATATCCTGTGGGTCAATACTGAATCCTTTTCACGCTGTCTCTGGCTAGAGGTGGACCGGGGTCTATGCTGACCCTAAACTGGGGTCCTGACTAGTCCCTCTACCTGGAGGTACTGTTAATGGTACAGAGGTCCAGGCCACCAGCGTAAACCCTGTCTCCTATAAATCCCTGACCACTGTAATCTAGTCCTTAGAAGGACCCTGATTACCACCATAGGGAATGGACAGGTAAAGGTTAACAAACAGTATAGACAAACGAGACAGACAGGGGATAAAGTAAATGCTGTCTTTCATACAACATATAAACACAGAGGGAACACCAAAGGTCTAGGAGATAAACTAAAGCAAGGTGAGGAGAAACAACAAAAGAGCTCTTAGCTTAAGTCTTCTCAGAACCGATCCTATCTGCAGTCTGTATGAATGCTTTCACCGGCATCTAACCAGCAGACTGGCAGCTATATAAAGGAAGCTAATTAGAACATAATCAAAAGCAGCCGGGCGAGGCTGGACCTAGTCTTAGCAAAGAGCTAGGTAAAATTAACTCCCTCATTACCAAACACAAAGAAACAGCAACTCAGCTGCGAGAAGTCAGAATGTGCAATCGCAACAATCTTCGTGGCGATGCACCCATGACAGTTTGCACCTGCATTTCCGTGCCTGTCTGCACCTGCGGTTCCGTGGCTATTCGCACCTGCAGTTGTGCCTACCTGTACCTGCAGACTGGAAGCTGTTCCTATCCGTCCAGTCTGAACTGGGTCCTACCTCTGTCTGTATATCAACCGTGCCTGCCAGCACCTGCCTGCCAGTACATCAGCCGTACCCGCCTGTACATCGGCTTTGCCCACCAGTGCCTGTGCCCGCCTGCACCTGCCAGTATATCAGTCATGCCCGCCTGCTTGACCTGCCTGTATACCAACCATCTCTGCCTGTATATCAGCTGTGCCCGCCTGCACCTGCCAGTATATCAGTCGTGCCCGCCTGCTTGACCTGCCTGTATACCAACCATGTCTGCCTGTACATCACCAGTAGCCGCAAGCACCTATCTGCATACCTGCCATGGCTTGCAGAACATGCATGCCTGTAAATCAGCTGTGTCAGACAGTATACCTACAGTACCAGCCTGCACCTGCTGTTACAGTGTCCTGTCCCTTTGGGGCATCCGTAGTCTGTTCTGGAGTAGTACTTGGCGTTCATCCGGAGCCAAGACTAACCCCACCTTCAGGGGTCTAGTGAAGAGTCGGGTGTTCGATTAGCCACACCACTCCAGGCTCTCCTCGGTCCATGGCACAGTGGATCCACGAACCACGTACGACTCTTGTACTTGTAACAATATGAGGTATATGGATGTTTTGCACTGCCACTTGACTGGCCATTTATGATCTGAAGAGTTATTCTTTGTTTGACAAGGACATCATATATGTTTCTTACTGGACTTTGTTAGGGTTTTTTTTATCAGATTGTTGAAAAGTATTGATAATATCCCTCAGCTCAATAGTATCTACATCTATATATATATAAAATTGAATGTGCTGTGTGTGTGTGTGTGTGTGTGTGTGTGTGTGTGTTGTGTATCACCAACCAATCACGAAGCATCTTTCATTTCACCAGAGCTGTTTAAAAGAAGCTGAGCTGTGATTGGATGCTATGAGCAACAGTTTTCCTTGCAACCAATCACTAAGCATCTTTCATTTCACCAGAGCTGTTTAAAAGAAGCTAAGCTGTGATTGGTTGCTATAAGCAACAGTTTTCTCACTCCATGACAACACCTCAGCAGACAGTGACTGGGTGGTTCTGAACCCAGGCCTCTCTTAAAGGGATCATTGGTATGGAAGTCAGGGCAATTCCACTAAGCTCTCTGGTTCTGACCTCAGGCCTCTCTTAAAACGGATCCTGTTATGATATGGTAGCCGAGGAGGACAGTAACAAAAAATAGCCAAGGCAGCCAGTCACCCAGAGACGTTGTTAACTAATGGATTGCAGACCCCTAAACTAATCGCACAACTAGAAGCAGCCGTGCGACGTACCTACGATGACCTAAATGCCTCGACACAGCCGGAGAGTTAGCTAAGCCTAAAGATAGAAAAGGGGAAAGCTAACTGCCCCGTAGAAGCACCCCAAAGGTATAGATAGCCCCCACACATATATTGGCGGTGAGACAAGATGAAATACAAACGCAGGCAGAAAATAGAGTAAGCAAACGCAGAGGCCCCAAACTGTCTAGATAGGACAGGACAGAAAAGAATACTATCTGCAATCCAGCAAAACCCTAGGAAAAATTCCAACACTTCTGATTCCAAAAAAATACTGAGACCACATGATCTCTCCTCGCTATATCAGAACTCTGGTGTGAACATGTAGCTACCCAGCAGCCACTGAAATATCAGGGACTGAACAAATGAACAGAGATAGCTGAGAAACAGAGACCAGCGCAGGCCCCAACTGGGGGACCCGGCTGACCTCACTCAGAAGGCAGAAAAACAAATGAAAACAAAACCACAGAAACAAGCAAAAAATAGCTTATCTGAAAGTTTGCAGGAGACCACAACAAGCTGACTTCCAAACTGGACCAGGAAGAGAAAACTAATCACCGGCGAGGATCATGGGAAAGTTACTCCCTTAAATCTCCCCTGTCATCACTGCCAGATTGCCAATCATCCGCAGCTGGATCCTCAGCTGAAGGGCCTCTGTCCGTCAAGGCAACTTCAACACTATCAGCAGCGACCAGAGGAAGCCCCAACTCAGAATCCAGCGAATTCACAACAGTACCCCCCCTTGAGGAGGGATCACCGAACCCTCACCTGTGCCACTAGGCCGATCCGGGTGAGCCCGGTGAAAGGTGCGAAACAATCTCTCCGCATGAATGTCAGAAGCAAACACCCAAGAATTGTCCTCCTGACCATAACCTTTCCACTTAACCAAGTACTGGAGTCTCCGTCTAGCCAGACGAGAATCCAAAATCTTCTCCACCTCATATTCCAGATTGCCCTCAACCAAAACAGGCTCAGGGGGCACAGCATAGGAACCACTGGCTCAACAAATCTTTTCAATAAAGATTTGTGGAAGACGTTGTGAATCCTAAATGTCCCTGGAAGAGCCAAACGGAAGGAAATGGGATTAAGAATTTCCAAGATCTTACACAGTCCAATGAACCTAGGCTTAAATTTTGGAGACGCAACCTTCATAGGGATAGTTCTTGAGAACAACCAAACCATGTCACCCACTTTAAAAAAAGGACCATCAGTCCTATGCCGGTTGGCAAACCGTTGGGCCCTCTCCTGAGAGAGAGACAACTTATCCACTTCCTGATCCCAAATCTGCTGCATTCTCTCCACCATAGAGTCAATACCCGGACAGACAGAAGCCTCCACCTGCCCCGATGAAAATCGAGGATGAAACCCGAAATTGCAGAAAAAAGGGGACATTAAAGTGGCAGAACTAGCCCTATTATTGAGAGCAAATTCAGCCAAAGGCCAAAAAGAGACCCAGTCATCTTGATCAGCAGACACAAAACATCTCAAATAAGTTTCCAAGGTCTGGTTTGTTCTCTGTCTGCCCATTGGTCTGAGGGTGAAACGCAGAGGAAAGACAGGTGAACTCCAAGTTTAGAACAAAAGGTCCTCCAAAATCTGGAAACAAATTGGACTCCTCTGTCAGACACAATGTTCTCCGGAATGCCGTGCAACCGAAACAAGGGCACCAACTCGGAAGAGGATGGCAACTTCGGCAGTGGCACAAGATGGATCATCTTGGAAAACCTATCACAGATCACCCAGATAACGGTCATTCTCTGAGAGACTGGGAGGTCGGAAATAAAATCCATAGAGATATGGGTCCATGGCCTCCTGAGCACAGGCAGTGGCATTAACAATCCACTAGAGCGAGAGCAGGGTTTGAACCGAGAACAAGTCCCACAGGACTGCACAAAATTCCTGACATCACGAGATAAAGTGGGCCACCAAAAGGACCGACTCACCAAATCTCTAGTACCAAAAATACCGGGATGACCAGCCAACGCAGAGCAATGAACTTCATACATTACTTTCTTCCTCCATTTGTCTGGGACATACAATTTCCCCGCAGGGCAACGTTCAGGTTTATCCCCTTGAAATTGCTCCAGGGACAGTCTCAAATCGGGTGAGATAGCGGAAAGAATGACACCCTCCTTCAGAATGGCCGCAGGCTCAGTCACATCAAGAGAATCCGCAAGGAAACTCCTAGAGAGGGCATCCGCCTTAACATTCTTAGTACCCGGGAGAAAGGAGACCACAAAGTTAAAACACGTGAAAAACAAGGCTCACCTGGCCTGTCTAGGATTCAATTGCTTGGCTGATTCGAGATAGGTCAAGTTTTTGTGGTCAGTGAGGACCACAACTTGATGTTTGGCTTCCTCCAACCAATGTCTCCACTCTTCGAACGCCCACTTCATAGCCAATAATTCCCGATTCCCAACATCATAATTACGTTCTGCTGGGGAAAACTTTCAGGAGAAGGAGCAAGGGTTAATCTTAGAGATTACAGGATCCCTTTGGGACAAAACAGCTCCTGCCCCAATCTCAGAAGCATCTATTTCCACCTGAAATGGGAGGGAAACATCAGGTTGCCGCAGAACCGGAGCAGAAGTGAATCTCTGCTTAAGCTCCTGAAAAGCCGAAACTGCCTCTGGAGACCAATTTACCACATCAGAGCCCTTTTTGGTCAATTCAGTCAATGGATTCACAATACCAGAAAAATTACTTATAAATTTACGGTAAAAATTAGCAAAACGTAAAAATCTCTGAAGAGCCTTCAATGAAGTAAGCTGAACCCAATCAGAAATGGCCTGAACCTGGACTGGGACCATTTCAATAGCAGACAGAGATAGAATGAATCCCAAAAACAAAACCTTCTGTACGCCAAAGAGACATTTTGATCCTTTGACATACAAAGCATTTTCTCTCAAAATACGGAACACCATCCGAACAAGCTCCACATGAGAATCCCAGTCTTTAGAAAAAATCAAAATATTGTCCAAATAGACGATCAGAAACTTATCCACAAAATCCTGGAAAATATCGTTCATGAAAGATTGGAAGATGGAAGGGGCATTAGTGAGCCCAAAAGGCATCACTAGATACTCAAAATGCCCCTCAGGGATATTAAACGCCATTTTCCATTCATCCCAGTGCTTAATGTGAATAAGATTATATGCCCCCCTAAGGTCAAACTTGGTAAACCAACTAGCACCTTTCACTCGGGAGAATAAATCGGAAATCAGGGATAATGGATACTAATATTTAACAGTAATCTTATTAAGGAGACGATAGTCAATGCATGGTCTCAATGAACCATCCTTTTTGGCCACAAAGAAAAAGCCGGCACCCAAGGGTGAACAGGACGGTCTAATATGACCCTTCTCCAATGACTCTTTGATATAAGATCGCATAGCATCATGCTCAGGTACAGACAAATTGAAGAGCCGACCCTTAGGAAATTTACAACCGGGCACCAACTCAATCGCGCAATCATAACTCCTATGAGGAGGCAAGGACGCAGACTTACTTTCACTAAACACATCAGAATAATCAGCCAAATAGCCGGGATCTCCTGAGGCTGGGGAGAGGTAGAAAACACAGGAGTGTCACCATGAACAAATTGACAACCCCAACTGGCCACAGACACAGACTTCCAATCCAAAACAGGATTATGGGTCTGCAACCAAGGAAAGCCCAGCACAATAATGTCATGCAAATTATGCAACACCAAAAATTTACAATTCTCTTGGTGATCCGGGGCTACCCGCATTATCACCTGGGTCCAAAACTGGGGTTTATTCTCCGCCAAAGGAGTTGAATCAATGGAATAGGTCTCCGCAGGGGTACCATGGGAAAACCACAACGTTTGGCAAAGTCAAAATCCATCAGGTTCAGGGCTGCTCCTGAATCCACAAAAGCCTGAGCACAAAATGTGGACAAGGAGCAGATCAAGGTAACAGTCAAGAGAAATTTAGACTGTACATTGCCCAAAACAAATGAGCACGAAAAACGTCTTCCCCGCATAGGGCATATGGAAATAGTATGAGAAGCGTCTCCACAATAAATGCACAACTTATTATGCTTCCGAAATTCTCGACGCTGAGCCCCAGAAACAACCCCATCACACTGCATGGGCTCAGAGGCCCGTTCGAAAGGCAACACCACCTCCCACATAGTTTTACGCTCACGCAAGCGTCGGTCAATTTGAATAGCTAAAGACATAGAATAGTTGAGCCCTGAGGGGACAGGAAATCCCACCATAACATCTTTTACGGTCTCTGCCAGCTCTTTCCGAAAAAGAGCCGCGAGTGCATCATCTTCCATTTAGTAAGGACTGCCCATTTTTGGAATTTCTGACAATATAATTCTGCTGTTTCCTGACCCTGGTTCAATGCTAATAAGGTTTTCTCAGCTTGATCAATCACATTAGGTTCATCATACAATAAGCCCAGAGCCTGAAAAAATGCATCAACATTAGCCAAAACAGGATCCCCAGGTGTCAGGAAAAAGGCCCAGTCCTGAGGGTCCCCACGCAACAGGGAGAAGACAATTTGAACCTGCTGTGCTACGTTCCCCGAGGAATTAGGTTTCAAGGCAAAAAACAATTTACAATTATTCTTAAAGTTCAAGAATTTAGACCGATCCCCAAAAATAAATCAGGAACAGGGATCTTAGGTTCTACAGCAGACAACTGAGTTAGATGGGTAGAAATACTCCGAACTTCAGCAGCAAGCTGCTCAACATGATCGGACAAATGGTTAATTTTCATTGAAGAAAGAGTCCTCCTACGGCCCCCAGAGAAAAAGAGGAAAAAATATATAAAAAATTCTGACAACCTTTCACTTTTTTTTTTACTATTCTTTCCTTCTTATGAGTACCCTAGGATTACGGTTAGGCCAGTGATTCTGTTATGATATGGTAGCCGAGGAGGACAGTAACAAAAAATAGCCAAGGCAGCCAGTCACCCAGAGAGGTTGGTAACTAATGGATTGCAGACCCCTAAACTAATCGCACAACTAGAAGCAGCCGTGGGACGTACCTACGATGACCTAGACACCTCGACACAGCCGGAGAGTTAGCTAAGCCTAAAGATAGAAAAAGGGAAAGCTAACTGCCCAGGAGTAGCACCCCAAAGGTATAGGTAGCCCCTAACACATATATTGGCAGTGAGACAAGATGAAATACAAACGCAGGCAGAAAATAGAGTAAGCAAACGCAGGGGCCCAAAAATGTCTGGATAGGACAGGACAGAAAAGAATACTTTCTGCAATCCAACAAAACCCTAGGAAAAATTCCAACACTTCTGATTCCAAAAAATACTGAGACCACACGATCTCTCCCCGCTATATCAAAACTCTGGTGTGAACATGTAGCTACCCAGCAGCCACTGAAATAACAGGGACTGAACAAATGAACAGAGGTAGCTGACAAACAGAGACCAGTGCAGGCCCCAGCTGGGGGACCCGGCTGACCTCACTCAGAAGGCAGAAAAACAAATGAAAACAAAACCACAGAAACAAGCAAAAATAGCTTATCTGAAAGTTTGCAGGAGACTGCAGCAAGCTGACTTCCAAACTGGACCAGGAAGAGACAACTAATCACCTGTGAGGATCATGGGAAAGTTACTCCCTTAAATCTCCCCTGTCATCACTGCCAGATTGCCAATTGTCCGCAGCTGGATCCTCATCTGAAGGGCCTCAGTCCATCAAGGCAGCTTCAACACTATCAGCAGCGACCAGAGGAAGCCCCAACTCAGAATCCAGCGAATTCACAACAGGATCCCCGGTATGGAAGTTAGGACCGTTCTACTCAGCGCTCTGGTTCTGACCACATGGCCTCTTAAAGGGATCATTGGTATGGAAGTGAGAGCAAATCCACTCCGCGCTTTAGTACTGAACCCAGGCCTCTCTTAAAGGGATCTCCGGTATGGAAGTTAGGGTAAATCCCTCAGCGCTCTGATTCTCACCCCAGGCTTCTATTAAAGGGAATCTGTCACCCCAATTTTGCCATATCAACTAAAGATATGGCTGAATAGTGCGTCCCATAACAAAGCTATCGGTAGGTATCATATATCCTGATACCCCGTTTTCATATCAAAATACCTTTGTAAAGTTGGCATTTTTCGCTGTCAATCATGGCAGTCAGATCAGGAGGGCGGCGTTTTCTCTCTCTCCCCCCCACTCCTCGGCATCAGTTGTGTATTGCCGTCTGTGAATCCCACAGACGGCGTTCGGCTTTCCGCAATTGCGCAATTCAAATTCGGGCAGGAGCATGCGCAGTGTGCTTTGCCCAACAGTTGGAAAAGTATAAAATCATTACAGCGCATGCGCTACTCTTCCTTGCCCAGGAAGTCGTCCAAGGCAAGCAGTCATTTCCGGGGCAAGGAAAGACTAGCGTATGCGTTGTAATGATTGTAAGCTTTGCCCACTGTTGGGCAAAGCACACTGCGCATGCGCCGGCCCGAATTTGAATTGCGCAATTGCGCGAAGCCAAACACAGTCTGTGGGATTCACAGATGGCGATACGCAACAGATGCCGAGGAGCGGGGGGAGAGGACAGAGAAAACGCCGCCCTCCTGACCTGACTGCCATGATTGACAGCGAAAAATACCAACTTTACAAAGGTATTTTGATATGAAAACGGGGGTATCAGGATATATGATACCTACCGTTAGCTTTGTTATGGGACGCACTATTCAGCCATATCTTTAGTTGATATGGCAAAATTGGGGTGACAGATTCCCTTTAAAGGGATCATTGGTATGGAAGTCAGGGCAAATCCAGTCAGCGCTCTGGTTCTGACGCCAGGCTGACGGGATGATGTGGGATATTAGGGGTAGTAATCTGGTGGCTCTGGCTGACGGGATGATGTGGCATATTAGGGGGAGTGGTCCGGTGGCTCTGGCTGACAGGATGATGTGGGATATTAGGAGTAGTAGTCTGGCGGCTGTGACAGGATGATGTGGGATATTAGTGATAGTTGTCTGGTGGCACTGGCTGATGGGATGATGTGGGATATTAGGGGGAGTAGTCCGGTGGCTCTGGCTGACTGGATGATGTGGGATATTAGGGGTAGTAGTCTGGCGGCTGTGACGGGATGATGTGGGATATTAGTGGTAGTTGTCCAGTGGCTATGGCTGACGGGATGATGTGGGATATTAGAGGTAGTAGTCCGGTGGCTCTCACTGACGGGATGATATGGGATATTAGGGGAGTAGTCCGGTGGCTCTGGCTGACGGGATGATTTGGGATATTAGGGGTAGTAGTCTGGCGGCTGTGACGGGATGATGTGGGATATTAGTGGTAGTTGTCCAGTGGCTATGGCTGACGGGATGATGTGGGATATTAGAGGTAGTAGTCCGGTGGCTCTCACTGACGGGATGATATGGGATATTAGGGGAGTAGTCCGGTGGCTCTGGCTGACGGGATGATTTGGGATATTAGGGGTAGTAGTCTGGCGGCTGTGACGGGATGATGTGGGGTATTAGTGGTAGTTGTCCGGTGGCTATGGCTGACGGGATGATGTGGTATATTAGGGGTAGTAGTCCTGTGGCTTTGAAGGTGATGATGTTGGATATTAGTAGTCCGGTGGCTCTGGCTAACGGGACGATGTGGGATATTAGTGGTAGTTGTCCAGTGGCTCTCACTGACGGGATGATATGGGATATTAGGGGAGTAGTCCGGTGGCTCTGGCTGACGGGATGATGTGGGATATTAGTGGTAGTTGTCCAGTGGCTATGGCTGACGGGATGATTTGGGATATTAGGGGTAGTAGTCTGGCGGCTGTGACGGGTTCATGTGGGGTATTAGTGGTAGTTGTCCGGTGGCTATGGCTGACGGGATGATGTGGGATATTAGGGGTAGTAGTCCTGTGGCTTTGAAGGTGATGATATGGGATATTAGTAGTCCGGTGGCTCTGGCTAACGGGACGATGTGGGATGTTAGGGGTAGTAGTCCGGTAGCTCTGGCTGACGAGATTGTGTGGGATATTAGGGGTAGTAGTCTGGCGGCTGTGACGGGATGATGTGGGGTATTAGTGGTAGTTGTCCGGTGGCTATGGCTGACGGGATGATGTGGTATATTAGGGGTAGTAGTCCTGTGGCTTTGAAGGTGATGATGTTGGATATTAGTAGTCCGGTGGCTCTGGCTAACGGGACGATGTGGGATATTAGTGGTAGTTGTCCAGTGGCTCTCACTGACGGGATGATATGGGATATTAGGGGAGTAGTCCGGTGGCTCTGGCTGACGGGATGATGTGGGATATTAGTGGTAGTTGTCCAGTGGCTATGGCTGACGGGATGATTTGGGATATTAGGGGTAGTAGTCTGGCGGCTGTGACGGGTTCATGTGGGGTATTAGTGGCAGTTGTCCGGTGGCTATGGCTGACGGGATGATGTGGGATATTAGGGGTAGTAGTCCTGTGGCTTTGAAGGTGATGATATGGGATATTAGTAGAGTTGAGCGATACTTTCCGATATCCAAAAGTATCGGAATCGGAATGGTATCGCCGATACCCCAAAAATATCGGCGATACCCGATACAGATACCGGAAATCCAATGTAAGTCTATGGGAACAAAATATCGGAATTAAAAAAAAAAACCCATTCTTGCCTTGTTGGTTAATTGTACATGAAGGAAAACAACAAAGAGTAATGTAGAATGTATTGGGGAAGGTTGAGGAGACATTAAAGGCATAGATGTTTAACCCAATCAAATGGAATAGCATAAATATTTTTTTTTTTAAAGATGTTCGGATTGACGAAGAAATTGACAATGTTTACGTTTTTTCTATTTTGGCAAATATGTATATTTCACAACTTCCATGCTCTTCACCTTTTTAACTTTAGACACACTTTCTCCTTCATAATCTTCAGCAGCATCATCTTTTTCATCAAATTATTCTTCATCTTCACCTTCTTTATCTTCTTCTTAAACTTCTTGCTATTCATCTTTTTGTTAACATTACTCATATTCTTCTTATTCAACTATTATTCTTCATATTGTACTTCATCTTCTTCATCATATTCTTATTTGTGACAGAGATTCCTGTACTTGTAATCTGTCAAAGTATGAATTTTTCATCCTTCCGTTCTTGCTGTCACAAAAGATTTAAATTACAACAGTATTTGTCCGTGTTCAGTTTAGCCTGCAGCAGCAGGCATTTTCCAGGGGCACCACGAGGAGTAACGGACTCACCCCCATACACTGCTTAGTCTTCTTCTGCTTATAATTTAGAGCATATATTTTGCTCTTCATTTTGGTCTTATACTTCATGTTCTTCTGCTTATTGTTCTTAAGTCTCTTGTTCTGTATCTTGTAGTTTGTCCTAACCTTCTTAGTCCTGTTGGGTAATCTTTTATTTCTTCTTTGTGATGGTGTTTAGGCTGGTTGGCTTGATGCTCGTCGTCCTTGTGGTCGTCATCTTCTTCGGGGTGGTCATCAGGGTCGTCGTCTTCATTGTTGGAGATCCAGAGTGATTACCCAAAAAAACATTTAAAAAATCTTCAATTTGTAAATGTAGCAGAAGGTACAAGAGCCAATGCAAGTAACGAGGACCAGCTGACTGTGCTGGAACCCGGAGGGGCAGCAGAAGGAAAAGAGCCAATGGCACAACCGAGGACCAGCTGACGTTACTGGGACACGGTTACTAAGCAGGAGGTACCTGTGCTCCAAAGCACTACCAAGGACCAGCAGACGTTGCTGGAACTCGGATACCGAGATGGAGGCACCTAGGCCAAAGGCACTGCGGAGAACCAGCTGACGGTACTGGAACCCGGAGGGGCAGCAGAAGGAAAAGAGCCAATGGCACAACCGAGGACCAGCTGACGTTACAGGGACACGGTTACTAAGCAGGAGGTACCTGTGCTCCAAAGCACTACCAAGGACCAGCAGACGTTGCTGGAACTCGGATACCGAGATGGAGGCACCTAGGCCAAAGGCACTGCGGAGAACCAGCTGACGGTACTGGAACCCGGAGGGGCAGCAGAAGGAAAAGAGCCAATGGCACAACCGAGGACCAGCTGACGTTACAGGGACACGGTTACTAAGCAGGAGGTACCTGTGCTCCAAAGCACTACCAAGGACCAGCAGACGTTGCTTGAACTCGGATACCGAGATGGAGGCACCTAGGCCAAAGGCACTGCGGAGAACCAGCTGACGGTACTGGAACCCGGAGGGGCAGCAGAAGGAAAAGAGCCAATGGCACAACCGAGGACCAGCTGACATTACTGAACCCCAGTAACACAGGAGCAAGTGTTGACTGTGCTAACAGCACTTCCAAGCAACAACTGGCGGTGTTGGAGCCCAGGGATGAGAAGACAACAGGGTGGAGGCAGCAGGACTTTTTGACGTACACACAGCAGGGGAACAGCTGACATTACTGAACCCCAGTAACACAGGAGCAAGTGTTGACTGTGCTAACAGCACTTCCGAGCAACAACTGGCGGTGTTGGAGCCCAGGGTCAAGGAGGATGTTTAAATACTAGATCAAGTAATTTCCTTGTTACCTGTCAATTTTAAATGTCTATACTTCAAACAAGAGAAAGATAACCTTTACTACCATAAGATGATGATTTCATTTAAACTAATATCTAGATAAATAAAGAATTGACAAACATAAACACATACATTAACATGTTGAACAGCAATGCAAACCACAAAATAAATTAGTTAAGGAATCTGCTATACGGTTGTACATAAAAGCATACAAGTACATATCTGAATCCATTAATGATGGATAAGTAACAGTATGTACACCATTTTTATTGTATAGACAATGAATGTCTGACTTCAAAACATCATCAGCATTACAAGTTATCTGTGATATTACTAAAATGTTCCATTTGCTGAATAATGTCACTAAACAGTTTATACAAAATTATACAATTTCCATCATGTAATACTCATAATATGTGGCAATAATCATTTTTATTAACAAACATAACCTTTAAAAAGTGCATAGTGCATAGTGAAAATTGCTATTTATGGCTGACAACGTTAACAATACAATAATTAAAGCAAAATCAGCCGCCCCTGCTGGTGAAAGCTTACAATCTACAATGAGGTGGGGGAGATACAAAGTACAGGTGTTTATATACAATGGTGTTTTTACATGATGGTCCAGCCATTTTAAGGGAGTGAGGGATGCATGGAGATAGTGAATGGGCTACACACACAGACTTACACATAGAATGACTTTGATTAGTGAATGTGATAGGCCACTGTGAACAAATGTGTTTTGAGGGAGCGCCTGAAACCATCCAAATTGCGGATAGTCCTAATTTCTTGGGGTAGAGCATTCCAGAGGATTGGCGCAGCGCGGGAGAAGTCTTGGAGTTGGGAGTGGGAGGTACGGATTAGTGCAGAGGTTAGTCGAAGGTCGTTTGCAGAGTGCAGCAGTCGGTTAGGCCGATAAATATAAATGAGGGAGGAGATGTAGGGGGGTGCTGCACTGTGGAGAGCTTTGTTGGTGAGAACCAGTAATTAGAATTGGATCCTATAATGAATGGGCAGCCAGTGTAATGAGTGGCGAAGGACTCTATGAAGGACATCTGCCACGTTTTGCGTGCGTTTGATGAGTCAACGCGGATGGCGAGTGCAGATGATGCACTAGTCAGCCTGACTGTCCCCCTTATCTGCCTGCTTCAAAAAACACTGCAAGCACTAAGGCATGAGGTTTTGGAAGAGGTGGAGGATGAGGAGTCACAAATTCCATCACCTTCTGGACAGTCAGCGCAACGTGGTTCCTCACAAAGGGCTGGAGGACTTTCAAAGTACCATGCTGTATCAACAATTGAACCTCCAGAGTCGCTGTCTATATTTTCATAACCATTCCAAACTTTTAATGTATTTACAAAGCACATAATGTACAGTTTTTGTCTATCCTTTTGTAATGCTATTGTGTTTCCATAAACTGATGTTACAGAATTATGATACAATGTTTTTAAATTTTGAGTTTTAAATTTTGTAAATTTTTATGTATTTGAAGGACTTTGTGAGGAGGATGAGGAGGAGTCAATGGAGGAGGAAGACATCGCTCCAGAGGGAGGTAGACAATGCTCTAGTCAGTATGTAGACCAAGGGTGGGGTGATGCACAGCAGGCAGAGATGACGCCTCTTGCAGGGGACAACGTTTCTTGGCCAGTTGGGAGTCTGCAGCACATGGTTGATTTCATGCTGCAGTGCCTGAGAAACGACCGCCGCATCGAACACATTCACACCACGTCTGATTATTGGGTGTACACCCTCCTAGACCCTCGCTACCGGGACAACTTACAAAGCCTCATCACACCGTTGAACCGGGAGCGTAAAATGCGGAAGTACCAAGACACACTGGTGCAATCCATAATGTTCTCCATTCCAGCCGAGAGCGCTGCTGCTACTGCTTTACAAAGCAGCTCTGTGCGTCGAGACAGTGGAGACAGCTCTGCAACAAGAGGGAGCACAAGCAGCGCCTCTGCACAGGGCAAGAACAGTATGTTCCAAATGTGGCGAAGTTTTGTGGCAGCGCCACAAATGTCTACACCATCCGAGACGGCTCCAGTCAGCAGGCGGCAACATTTCCGTAAGATGGTGACAGACTACATGTCTTGCCCTCTCAGTGTACTCCCAGATGGCTCTTCCCCATTCAAGTTTTGTGTCTCTAAGCTGGATACATGGCCAGAGCTTAGCCAGTATGCATTGGAGGTGCTGGCTTGCCCTGCTGCCAGTGTATTATCGGAGCGCGTCTTTACTGCTGCAGGTGGTGTACTAACAGACCGTTGCATGCGACTATCCTCCGATAATGTAGAACGGCTTACTTTTCTGAAAATGAACTAGGCATGGATCTCGCCTGAATTTGCCTGTCCGGTTTCAGATTAACTAACTGGTTGGCAACGTTTTCCATGTCTCCTGTTATGTTCATCTTTCTACCACCTGAGCTATACTCCCTGGGCTACAACACTGCCAGTTGCTGCTCAGAAGTGTCGTGTCCACAGACCAATACACAAGCTATAGTGATAGTGGGGTTCAGTAACGCCTGCTGTTCCCCTGCTGTGTGTCTGACAAAAATTAATGCTGCTAACTCCAAATTAAAGTTCAAATTAAAGTTCAAACATCTCATACTAGGCCTCAGGCTACACCCTCCTTGACCCTGGGCTCAGAAGTGTTGGATGCACAGATCAAAACAATCGATGATGTGTTTGTGGGGTTCAGTAACGCCTGCTGCTCCCCTGCTGTGTGTCCGGCAAAAATTACTGCTACCTAGCTACACATGTTGAAAAAAACATGACATGTTAAAGTGGCTAGTGCTACACATAGATATCAGGCTACACCCTTATTTCTAAGCTGTAAACAAGTGAAATGTCACATTTAAAACCATTCAATGATTAGTGTTGGTAGCAAATCTGTAACTAAATAATTGTGACATATTATGGCAGATATCCACTTGTCTAACACAAATGCTAACACAAAAGCATACTTATGCTATAGGGTACTGATGGTGAACCTTCTCACTCCATAACTTTGACAAATCCAACTCACATCATGCCTCAAATGCTGCAATGTTGGAAGTGCATAATGTGGGTTGAACTTTGACAACAGCTGCAGTGCGAAGGTTATCCTTCTGTGTTCTTGGCTTTTAAATAAAAGCATATGTGTCGACCCGCCACCACAATTGTGGGTTACCAGGGCAATGGGGTACTCAGAGCCGAGCCCGTAGAAGTCTATGGGGATTGTCACAGGTAGCTGTGGCTCGGTCTGTGGCCCTGGCGGTCTGGCGTATGTTGGGGATATATTTACAGGGGATTGATTTATATACAGTTCGTGACGCCACCTGTAGTATTCTGGTAATTTGTACCAGCGCTGCTGTAGATCTCTGAGGGGATGGTGAGGCAGCTAGATGTCGGGTCGCCTACAGGTGGGACTCTTCCCTCAGGTCGGTAGTTAGGTAGGGATTGTGCGGGCATGCAAATCAATAACTCAGTCTCACACCGTCAGCGTCTTTCCATACCTTTACTTGCAAGATGATAAGGCAGGTCCCAGGGAGGCTGATGGGGTTGATGGAGGATGAGCTTTGAGGCAACAGCTAAGCAAGTTAGGGGCCTCCTTTACTGTCCAATGAAGATGAGTACGACCAGCCTGAAGCGTAATCCCCTCTATGATTCCAGCTTTTCCAAAGCTGTTCTGCCCAGTCAGATCTGTGTTAGGAGCCTTCCTGCGAGAGAGCTGAATTC